>REGO01000469.1:111328-127895 GCA_010120015.1 Rhombomys opimus | reverse complement strand
GTTGCTCTTAGAGTCTGTGCTGTTGGTGTTCTGTTCAGGAAGTTGTCTCCTGTGCCAATGAGTTCTAGGCTGTTCCCCACTTTTTTTCCCAATTGATTTAGAGTAACTGGTTTTATGTTGAGGTCTTTGATCCACTTGGACTTTAGTTTTGTGCAGGGTGATAAATATGGATCTATTTTCATTTTTCTGCATGTAGACATCCAGTTGATCCAGCACCATTTGTTGAAGATGCTGTCTTTTTTCCATTGAATGGTTTTGGCTTCTTTGTCAAAAATCGAGCATTCATAGGTGTGGTACCACATTTTCTTTATCCATTCTTTGGTTGAGGAACATCTAGTTTTTTTCTGGTTTTTGGCTATTACGAATAAAGCTACTATGAGCATAGCCCAGGAGTGGTATAGCTGGGTCTTGAGGTAGAACTAATCCCAGCTTTCTTAGAAACAGTCAAATTGATTTCCAAAGTGGTTGTGTAAGTTTGCTCTCCTACCAGCAATGAAGAAGCTGACAGGGCACATGACACTAGCTGGTGTGAGCTCCTTAACACCAACTCGTGAGGAAATTAAAATTTCTACAGTAATATATTTCATATTTAAATTCATTTAAAGTATATATAATATTTGTGCTTTGTGTTTTACCTGAATCCATGTCTGTATGAGGGTGTTGGGTCCCTAACAACTGGAGGCAAAGACAGCTATGCGCTGCCATATAAGTCAGGTATTGAACTGGGATCCTCCAGAAGAGCAGCCAGTGTTCTCAACCAGGGAGCCATTTCTCTAGTCCCTTAGAATGTATTTTTAAAATTTAAGAACAAACAAAATCTACAAAGGTTAATTTTTAACTTATCATTCTTACAATCATTTGCTCACACACAAATGGTTGTTAGTTTTAGTCACAGTAAAAACCCTGTGACCTGAGCATTGGAGTGTGTCCCACACTTTTCTAGCTTCATTAATTAGAATGACAGCATGTTGATACTTAATATGGCTTATAAACTGAAACTAAAATTTAATGGCTTATCTGTCACATTGCAATCAATTAATTATTTGGTGGAAAATGAATAAAAATTTGCCACACTGAGATTATTTTTAGAAATTAACGCTTTAGATATCATAGCAAAGTAGTTTGTTTAATTTACTATTTTTATAATCTGTGTTTTGTTGTTTGTTTCAAACATGTCAAATCAGACTATCAGCACTCAATTAAATAATGTCAGAAAGCACTAATATGATTTCTGGATGCTGGAGACATTCATATAAAAAGAGACCAATTACAAGCTACCATATATACTGCAAGATTAGTGTGGAGTAACCTGACAGTGAAAAGCATCTGCAGATATTATGTTAGTACCTAAGCTACTTTTATGTATTGAAAAATCCCTGTTCTACAGGAGGAAATCTAGTGGGGTTTGGAGATTGACTGGCAGGGATGGGCTACTAACATGTCCCTGTGAAATTGATTTTTATGGAAATACATATTTGAGCTAATGCCCTAAATGGGAAGATCTCTCCTCTGTATGGATGGAAATAGGTCAGTCAGCTATGGTTCCTATGAAGCCAAGAGGCAAAGAAGACTAGATGTTTGTTCTCTTTCCATGATGGGATGATAGTTTGTTCTCACCTAGAGCTTTAACACTTTAGATACCTTGAAATTTCATTTGAAATTTTGATGTTCAGTCACTGAGATTTCATCAGTATCCATGAGGCTCACCATAGATTTTCTTGATTCTCTAGAATATTTGCTAAGACAGATTTTTCTGCATCTGTAGATTCCAGTTATGATTGTGGGATTTTTCACACCAAAAAAGAAGGAAAGAAAAATGCCAAGCAAGCAAGCAAGAAGAAATCATGGAAAGGAGGAAGAGAAAGAGAAAGAAAATTAGATAGGCATGTGTATGGAGCGATATTATAGTTATGTTACTGGTATTTATTAAATAATGTTGAAATCCTGGCAATTGGCATATCCATCAGCTCAAACATTTATAATTTCTTGTGTTGACAAAATTCAGCTGTTTTTCCTTGTGATTTGCAATGTGTACTACTTGACTCTTAATTAGAGTTACTCTACTTAGAACTGCTCCTCCTATCTGATTGTGACTGAATCCAGCTTCAGGCCTCCATACACCACCCCAATTTTGTTGGCAGTGAGGCCTGCTAGGCTTCGCAGATATTGTTGTACGTATTTCCCAGCTTTCATCAATATCCAAATGTGTTTAAGTGCCTCTCACTGAAATTGGGAGGCAAGCAAATATAAGACTATTAAAAATTAATATCATATGAGAATTACCAACACTTTCTCCTCAGCTCCTGGTAGATGCCATTTTCTCATCTAACAGAGATCAGCTGTTAGACTCTAGTGTATGTGAGAATGTGCTGCTTTGGTTTTGGCACCCAATATAATGTTGTTTTTACAACTGACTAATATTCCATTGCATTTATTTACCACATTTTCAATAATCATTAATCATACAATAGTAACTTTTTTTGTTTTCTGTTAATTGTGAAGAATGCTGCAATAAACATCATGGAAGAACAAGTGTCTCCTCTACAGACTGATTTTGTTTTTCCTAGATACACAGTGCTTGAATTCCTATGTCATATGGGATTTCTCTTCATTCTCTATCTGTTTTGTGTGAATATATGTGCTTTATTTGTGTATATAATATATGCATTTGAATGTTTATTTAATAAATATAATGACATGTCCAGATGTACAGGGTAAAACTGTGTACCTTCTAATGCTTATATATATTTTAGTAATTTTGTTAATTTTTATTTTCATTTTCAGACTGTCAAATCTTTCAAAGCAATCTGAATTTAATTTTCCAGTGACATGTGATTTATGTATTAATTTTACATATTCTATTACTGAGAGCTGGATAATTCATTATCATTGGAAGCAAAGCACCTGAATTTATCAATGGATATTAACAGTACTGAATCAGTAACAGATTCCGAGAAGACAACTTATAAAATACTTTTTGGTTTTCTTTTCTTTTGATCTTTTTTAATTGCACAATTTTTACCCAGTACTGTAAGTGCCACTGAGTATACCAAAGTATTAAGTTCAGGTAGGATAAATTTACTACAATAACAAGATTAAGCATATGCCATCAATGATTATAATATTGTGAAGGCATTATACTCTGATAGATGTCAATGATATTTGCTAACATTACATGATTTTCCCTACAGATATATGAATACACATCGATTCACTCAAGACAGGGTACAGATGATAAACCAATGAGACAGTTCCATCCAAGTCTCAGTGAACCATGCTGTTTATTAAGTTTACTTACTGTGACATGAGAGACATTAGACAGCTGTACCATTGAAAATATCCAGGACAGCATGGGGTAAACTCATGAGAGCTGTAGGTCAGGTTCCTTCTCAACTTTCAGGCAACTTTATCAATGGAGCCTCTTTAGTCTCAGCCATCGTTTATTGCTTACACGATGTCATAAGGCGCATGATAACGATTCCACAGTCAGAGAGCTTTCTTGGTCTGGTAAGTTTCTCAATTTTCAGAATGATGTGAGCCTTCTTCCTCCATCTAGGTGAGAATGTTTCGATTTGGAGGGAATGTCGACATGGCAAATATAAAGTTAACGTAAAATTACTACAATACAGATATATTAAAAAAGGAATAGCTCTACCGAAATGCAACCAATTTAGCTAGGACATGATTTTAACAAACAAATAGTGAAGGCTGCCCAAAATGTATAAGTGCTGGTTGAGGGAAAATACGGGCTTGCCATTTTAGCCAGGCCACTGATGTTGGAATGTTGGGCATCTGACACCAGAACTGGCCTCTTTAGTTGCAATATCTCCAAACAATGAAAGTGTCCTAACTTTGACATTTTTGTAGTATTTTGTTCCTTTTCAGATTTTTCTCTCCTTTTCCCCTTTTCCCTTTCCAGTAGTGCTACGAATATATGACCATTTGATAAAGGGAATTGTTGAAAGGTTGCAGTACATTTTGTGCAGAAAAGCCCACATTTTAGCAGATATAGACACATTTTCTCATGTAAAGCTATCATTTCAATTGGCAATTTCTTTTAAAGACAAATCTTTCTCTAAGTTTTCATGTTCTCCTCCATCACTAACAAAAGAAATTTCTCCTGTGGTTACCTTTTCTCCCCTCTTCATTTTATTATATTTTCCATTGTGCTACAATATTACATCAACTCTCAGAGATGTCAAGAGTCTGTCATGTTCAATACTAATACAAAGAAATAAAAAAGAATTAAATAGATCTTTACATTAAACAGTGGGACAGATGAAAGTAATGGTATACACTCTAACAGCAATCTCTTTATTTAGCCAAAGCAGTGTATCTCTCTCCTCTCACCCATAAAAGCCCATTGCCTCAGGCATTCTGAAGAAAATTGAAATGAAATAAAAAATAATATCTGCATCTGGAAAAGATAATTTCACTGCACACTTATTTATTGTTCACATCTAAATGAAGAGTCAGGAAAATAGCTACAGTTGTATAAAATGAAAATAGTATAAGAACAAAAATAACAGAAAAATACCAAGATAACAAAGTAATAATTCTGGAAAAAGAATAGGTAAAAGTTTATTGTGAAACTTTACATCTTATAGACATAGAATAAGGAAAATGTCATCACACTGAGAAACAAGATAGGGAATAAAACAAATGTTATTTTGGCATCTAGTTCAAAGACACAGTCACATATTTTCCATTTAATTGAACAGGTTGATAACCATCTTTGGAATGTCTGGGGCAATAACCTTTGATCCTTAAGATATGTAAAATAAGGGCCTGAAAATGATAAAGATTTTACAATAGGGTGATGTCCTTTACAGAAATAGTCATGGTCAGTGAGCTCTATCAATGAAATTATAAGAACTGCCCCTAGCCAGTTCACTTTCTTCACAAACAGTTGAAATAATCATCGAGGTTTGCATAACATGTCCAGCCATCACTAAAACCTATCCCACTAAAGGAAATCTGACATAAGAAATGTGAGAAAAAAGAAAAAATGAATAATATTAGAAGAAAGAAAGGAAGCTTCTGAACCTGCAATACTTCAGATGCACAATTAAAGAAGCCCTGAATGAATGCATAGGAGCAAGTGAAGGTCTGAGTAGAAGTGGGTTTGTTGACACTGTCAGACCCATATCAAGAACCTCAATGCTTCTGACCCTTGTGAGTGGCAAAGGATTTCTTAGGTAAGGTGCAAGAAATAATAAAGCCTTTCTACAAATGTTGACAGCAAATGTAGATAATGTCGTGATAGCTTTCCTTCCCAAACGGCATGGCATGAAGACAATTCCCCTATAGAGAGAGCTTCTACCTTTATTAGCTAAACTAGCCTCTTTTTTTCAGTTATACATAATAATTCTCTTTCTTTATCTGTATGTAATAAACCTACTTCCTTGTTCAAAAGTATATAACCATATTGAGCTTCCAAGGTGATGAGGCTTCTCCATTAAAGAGCCAAGACAACTCCATCCCACTTTTTCTTTGAGCATGTGTTTGGTTGCCTTTTCATAAACTCTCCATCCCAGTAAAGTAAATCTTTAGAGGCATGCAGAAAACTGAATTCACAGTCTCACTAAACCACAAACTACAGCTCTTTGCTATACAAGCCATACCCTCTGCACAGAGTTTATAAACTTGTGTCAAAAAAAAAAAACACATAAGTACAAATTTCAGTAAAATTATATAATTAATTTAAACCACAAAGGAAACTGGATGGGATAAAAAAAAATGGAAAATTACATCACAAATACAAGGATAATCTATGAGAGAAGCAGAATCATGCAGTTTCTCAGATGACTCTTTCTCATTCATTTTACTACCAATTGTCATCTTGTGTGAATCTTTTCCTTTCAATGACTTGCCACTAGGGAATGCCACTCTTGTGAATAAGCCCTGCCAAGATGTTCTCAGGCTCCCTAGAGTCTGCTCTGCATACAGATGTGCTGTGATGAAATAGCACATCTCGATAGAGCAACAAAGAATGGCACTTGACAGTAACTAGTGTAACAGGTTAAATTTGCAAGGATCAAGACATCCTGAACAATTAATACATAATATAGCAGAATCATATGGAGGAATGAATCACCTAACTCCAACTCTGATTTGAATCGCAAGTATAATTCTGTCTCTGCCTCCTTAAAAACTATCTTTAACCATCAGAATGATACCCAGAAATAAACACTGGAGGTAATTTGGAGAAAGAAAAATGGCAAATGATCACTGAGATCTGTACCCAGAAATTAGGAAGCAGGTATCATATGACTCCAAAAAATTACAAGATAGAGTCATTGTATCTCATTTAGTTTGCAAGTACTTGGTTTTAAATTACAGTGACTCATAAAAACCTAGTAACTTACCCTTTCTTACATGTTGAATTCACTGAAAAAGTCATACCTTTCTTTTGATAAGAATGTAGTCACAAAATTTCCAGTTTGTCTGAAAAATATCTATTCATTCTTCAATATCAATGTCAAAGTCTATATGCATCAAAGTTAATTTTCTAATAGAAATATTGTGGAAGCAACAACATGGCTAGTTATCCTGCAATACTACCATTCTAAGTATGGTAGCATAGTTTCTATCTTTTGCCAGTTTTTAGTAAAACTCCCTATATAAATATTATATAATGTAAATATAATATTTATATTATCATACTGAATGGACAGAAAGTTAATTTACTTTTCACACAGAATCAGGTTTTATTACACCTTGGTCCATGGAACGGTTGGTGAAACCAACTGCTTAACATTGCCAGTGTTGTTGGCTTTCAAGAGACTTGAGGCATTGCCTCTTTTTTGGGAAAAGTGATGAGAAGGTTTTTAATGCTATGAAAAGACAGTTGAATAATAGGGCACCATGGCATTCTGGCTTTCAAGAGAGTTCTGGCCAAATTAAAAGATTCAGAATTCTGCCCTGTAAGATTCAGAGGAAAGGGGTGATCTAATGCCACATAATTGATGAGGACTCTATAGCACCACTCTCTAGTCAAGGTTTTTCTTATTCCATTAAGCCTGGAAAGGGAAGAGGAGGAAATCTTTTCCTGCCAGGAAGAAGTCTGGCTATTGCTACTGTATAATCTACAGAATGAAAGGGAAATGAGAAAGAAGGGCACATTTAGCTAAGGTGTACCTAAATCATGGCTAGAAGGTGCCATTAGTGACCTTCTGAGGTCTTGAAGTGTGGTAATCTAGGTTTTGTGAAACTCACAGAAACGGGAATCCAGGCAACTAGATATTCTGTTAGAACGTCACAGATTTGGAAACAGACTCTTGAAAGGGAAGTATCTTTTCCTTTAAACTAGCTGTGAGGATTAGGGCTAAAGACTGCTCCCAAATGTGGCATTTTCTGATTAGGCTGTAACCCTAAACCTAACATTAGTAGGTTTACATTGGAATTAGGAAGGTGTCTCCCAGTAAAATACCTGTTGACTTTTCTTAAGAACCTTTAGTATCATTTGTGTGAGACTGAAAGCACTGGCAGAACTACTTCATAATAAATTCTTTGTCTCCATTTTTAAAAAAGTCACCATTTCCACAGCATACAGAGAAATATTATAAACTAGAGCACTATTTTAATCTTAGTACTAATTTGTGTTCTAGTTTGAACATGAACTAGTAAATTATAAATATTTCTATTTATCCTGAGCAGTTAAAAAATAGAAATATGTTTATTTGAATAGTAATCCATTGTGTAAATGTACCACATTTTTATATCCATTTTGTATCACATTTTATATGCTTATAAGTTGATTGTCAAATAGGCTATTGTTTATATTTCATGGCCTTTGCAAATATAGCAGCAATAAAAATAGATAAGCAAGTATCTCTATAGTTATACAGTTAGGAAATTATAAAAGAGATTTTGTTTGTTTGGTGTTTGTGCATGCGTACCCTGACACAAAATGTGCACTCACATGTATGTGTGTGTGAGAGAGAGAAAGTGAGAGAGAGAGATTTTATTTATGTGACTTCTCACATAAGGCAGCTACTTCAGTGATTGTCTCACACCTAAGAAAAGTTAGGCAGTAACTGGAGTCTAAGAAATTGAGATAGATAGATAGATAGATAGATAGATAGATAGATAGATAGATAGATAGATAGATAAATAGATGATATATAGATAGCACACATTATTTGCCCAGTTCATGAGACCCCAAAGACCGCCAGAATCAACACCAATGCAAACACATGAGGGTTTATTACATATACAAGCTCAAGCTCAGGCAGCAGAACTCCCTGACATAGAAGGAGAGGAGTGCAGCAACAGCTCTAGGGGAACAGGGTTTTTAAAGGGAAAAACGGCAAGCCCTGGCCCAGCCATCCGGAGGGTATCTGCTCATGGGCAAGGTCTGGGATGTCCTGTTATGTGGTTAGGCTGCAGTTAAGGAAGGGGAAAGTGATTAATGCATCTCAGGGTTTTTCCTGGAAGCAGAGATAGGGGCTGTCTGCGTGGGAGACTGCTTGCCGGTTGATCTGGTTGCCAAGCAATGCTATCTCTCAAGGCAGGGCGGGCGGGTCTGTATTAACTTCTCCGTTCCTTTGTCTAAACTTGTACTGGGAACTTCAGCCATGCTGCCTTAAAATTCTAAATTTTAAACTTTGGACCTCTCCACGTAAATTTAATGGTTTGATGATTAAGGAGGTGAGGGTAGATTGGGAGGAGTTTGGAAAAAATAATAAATATGATCATTGTATATTATATAGAATTCTCAAAGAATTAATAGAAATATTTAAAAACAAAAAGCAATGTTAAGTATAACCATGCATTTGATTCAACAGCAGAAAACCATTTTCATGTCATATATATATATGCCCTTAGAAGATTTTTTGTTGTTGTTGTTTCCAATTGTTGTTGTTTTTGCTCTCTGGTTTCCCAATGTAAAGGATCACCTTGATTCTAACAAATTACCAATTACTACCAATATTCATAATCATGTTTTTTTTCATTAAAAATATTCTCTCATATATTATATTCCAATTACAGTTTTTCCTCCCTTTTCTCCCCTAGTCTATTGCTCCCCACCTTTCCCTTCCCCCTTACCGCCCAAATCTTTCTCCCCTCAGAAAAAAACAAAAACAAAAACAGAAACAAAAACAAAATGCAGGCCTTCCATAGGCATCAACCAAACTACAATAAGACCAGGCACATACTATCAAATCAAAGCTGGGCTAGGGAACCTAGTAAGAGGAAAAGGGTTGTACAAGCAGGCAAAAGAGTCAGAGACAGCCCCTTTTCCCACTGTTGAAAATCCCACAAAACCACAAAGCTACTCATTTAGAATACATATGCAGGGGGCTAAGCTACTCATTTAGAATACATACGCAGAAGGCTTGGTCAGACAGTCTCTCTGATGTCTTTGAGTCCCCATGAGTCCTATTAAGTTGAGGTGTGGGTGTGGAGAGCCACTTTTTTGTCAGGCTGCGTTGTTATTGAGCTCTCAGCAAAACACATGTTTTCACTCTGGCCTTCACCTGGAGACAGGGATAGGCAGGACGTTTTGCCAAGTTCACTTCCTTTTGTTTGTATGAGGATCACATAGACAAGATAAACAAGTTTGGGTTCTCCATGAACTTCTTCATTGTATTGAGGTGCTATGCTCTAACTATGAAAAGGGACTGTGGAATAAACCGTTGTGAAAGTTTCTACTGGCAGCCTTCTCAAACTTATCCCATGTGCAGTGTATTATTTTTAAATTTTCTTTCAATCCTCTCTCCCCACTCAATAACTGTTTGGCTCTGCTGGGGGGCTCTGGCATGTGGGCCATGTTCTTGAGTTCTTGACACCTCTGGATTCATCCAATCCTTCCCCATTCCTCTCTGCAGCACTCCCTAGCTCTGTCTAATATTTATCTGTGGTATTCTGCATCTGCTCCCATCAATTGCTGGATGAAGTTTCCCTGATCTGTCCAGGGAATATTATGTTAGACTTTGGTCTCAGAACACTGGGGCAGGACAAACTGCAGAGTGAAAGTTTTTTGGCTAGGTGATTTCCCAATTACTCACTTAAAACCATACCTAGTTTCAGAAGATTTGCCAGTGTAGGCTTCATGCTCCTCCATTATTAAGAGTTTGTGCTAGGTTTACTCATTCCACGGAGTTTCTTTTCTTTTTTTTCTTTTTTTTTTTTTTTTTTTTTTTTTTTTTTTTTTGCTGTGCTCTTTTCGAGTTTGGACTTACCATAGCAATTAATCAGCACATACAAAGAGCCACAGTTTTAAATTTAAAAATTATGATTCTGAAATGCAAATAATATAGCAGTATTCAAGCTGAATAATTATAGTCCTGAGACTTAAATTTAAAATTGTATTACAGATATATACTAGGGAACATAGATCCACATTGTTGCCAAAAATGATGTTTAAAAAGGGCAACAGGTTTTTATCATTGGCTAAGAACCTGTTTTCATATATCTGTTACTGTGAAATGAAGTATGTCTACATTATGTTTCAAAATATCAGAAACTAGAGCCAAAGTATCTTACTTACTTTACTTTTCCAATGACATTTTCAGCTGTTATCCATATAATCTCATTGTCATCTGTTAAATAATTCATTTCCTAAATCTCTGAACATCACAGAATGGAAGTCTCCAGTAGGCTTGCATTTTTATAGGTCAGGGAAATTTTTTGCTAATTTCTTATTGTAATGCTAATGGTGCAAATTAACTTTATGTACTTGCTAAGAAGCAGTATATTTTAAAAATCACTTTTTCATTTTTTCTTTTAGGCTTGAAGGTTATTCACAAAGGGACAAATTACACTAAATTGACTGAATCTATCTGCTGTATGACAGTACATTAGAGAATAATTAAACATGTCTCTAGAAAAACCATTGATACTAATGTTGGTCTCAATTCAATACAGTCCATTTACAGTGCAAACATTTTCCCATCACCTACTTTTATGTGTAAGATGCACATAATTCAATTTAAACAAACTTTATTATGTTTTTCTGACTTTCGTCATTTTAATTTTTAGCTTGTCTAATACACGTTACCAGTTGGTATAAATTAAAGAGCATGTATATAGAAAATGAAGATGTATGTGTATGTGTGTTGCTATATTTTAAGTTTTTACACGTCTTATTTTGTACTCTATGAATAAGGCATTTGGAATGCTACAACTCCAACATCACGGGAGATAAGGGAAAGCTTATTTTGAAGTAAAATATGAGTGACCATCACCCAGACACCCAGGTTTAGATTACTCTAAATTCTGTGTTGCATTATGGTAAAGGTTAAAAAACTTTTTGTCAAGGCACAACACAAAAAGTCATAACATAAGATGTTTTTCAAATATGTAACTGGAAGCAGCAAATGGATGTGTTGAGTCACAGCCGGTGACCTTCTGCTGGGGGACTTGATGGCCATTTGATGACATTATTAGCTTTCTGTTGGCGGGAACTAGGAATTCAGTGGTATACTTCACAAGTGCTTTTACTCATGAAGATGAAGCTCATGAACACAGGAAGAAAAAACTGGCTTCAGTTAAGGGACAAAGATAGTCTGAGGAAATTTGTAGATAATTAGGTAATGAGTGCAAGTCTACAGCATCATAGTGTTTCTAAAATTTCTGAAGATCGAATCAGTCACTCATTTTTTTGGTGAAAATTGTTTCTGCAATCTTTGGTTTACAGATAGATCTGTACAAAAATCTAGTGTGGAAATGAAATAACTCAGGGATTAATTCAGAAGCATAGCATAGACAAACTTTACTTGATAATGCAAATATACTTATAAAAGAATAAAATTTTGGAGAAATCCATGCATAAATTGACTCTGCAGGTATCTTCATAGTAGAGATGCCTGAAAAACATGCCTGTGCATGTGTACAAATTGATAGAAAGTTTTGGGTATGTGTAAATTCTCTCAAAAAGTTGTTTTCATTAACTAATATATTCCTAAGGAGATTTCACTTTCTCTCTTTCAAACAACACACACACACACACACACACACACCATAACTAAGATCACTTTATTGTTAACTCTGTTTTCTTACTAGTTATGAATAAATGCTGTGGTTCTACATTTGCTTCTTTTGAAGAGCTTCTTTTGATAAACTTTAAGAGAAACAATAAAACATTAAAGGACCTTTCCCTTATTTACAATAAAAATTTAAAGCCATTTTCCCCAAGTCAGTAATTGCAACAACAACATGTGTAAATGTATAATTCCATTGTGTAAATGTATGACAATCATCTTACCCAGTTGGATTTTCAGGTAGCACTATTCCTAATATTCTGAGAAAGCGCCATGCGTGAAGAAAGGGGAGGGAGGGTGGGACCAGGAGGGGAGGAGGAAGGGGCTTATGGGGAGATACAAAGTGAATAAAGTGTAATTAATAAAATAAGATTAAATTAAAAAATAAAAATAAATCTTCTAAAAAAAGACTTTAAGTTCTTCACATACAGGTCTTTCATATGCTTGGCAACGGTTACACCAAGTTACTTTATATGTTTTGTGGTTATTGTGAAGTTTTCCTAATTTCTTTTTCAGCCTGTTTATAGTTTGTGTACAGGAGGGCTCCTGTTTTTTTTTTTTTTTGTTTTTGTTTTTTTTTGAGTTAATCTTGTATGGAGCCACTTTGACAAAGATGTTTTAACTCATTATTTTTCATTATTGAAGAAAATGCATGAATCTTGACTAAGATTGTATCTTGCCTATAACAACATTTGAAAACCATCAGGGATGGTTATTATGTATAAAAATGTACTAAAAAGTTAGCAAGCATTTATTATGCTACAGATTATAAAATTTTGCAGACTAACGTTTTTATCCACAGAGAGTAAAATATGTTTGTATGGTGCTTATTTTTTTTTAATTTGATATATTTATTTATTAAACAAAATTTATTCACTTTGTATCCCAGCTGTAGCACCACCCATGACCTCTCCCAATCCAACTCTCTTTCCTTTTTCTCCTCCCAAGCCCCTCCCTCAGTCCACTGATGGGGGAGGACCTCCTCCCCTTTCTTCTGACCCTATTTGATCAGAGCTCATCAGGACTGGCTGCATTGTCTCCCTCTGTGGCATGGTAAGGCTGCTCCCCGGTAAGGGGGAGGTGAGCCATGACTGAGTCATGTCAGAAACAATCCCTGTTCCCCTTACTAGGGTACCAACTTGGACACTGAGCAGCCATGGGCTACATCTGAGCAGGATTTCTAGGTAATGGATATGCCTGCGCCTTGATTGGAGCATCAGTCCCAGAAAAGACCCCTGAACACAGATTTTTTGGTTCTGTTGCTCTCCTTTGGAACAACTATCCACTTCAGGTCTTTCATCTCCCCCTTATTTCATAAGATCCCCTGCACTGCCTAAAATTTGGCTATGAGTCTCAGCATCTGCTTTGATACACTGCTGGGTTGAGTCTTTCAGAGGCCCTCTGTGGTAGGCACCTGTCCTTTCCCCTGTTATCTCCCTCTTAAGATGTCCATCCCATTTTCCTTTTGGAAAGAGGACTGAACATTTTACCCAAGGTCCTCCTTCTTTATTAGCTTCTTCAGGTGTACATATTTAGTATGTTTATCCCATATTATATATATATATATATATATATATATATATATATAATATCCACTTATATACCATGTGTTTCTTTCTGCTTCTGGGAGACCTGACTCTCAGTGATCTTTTCTAGTTCCACTATTTGCCTGCAAATTTCATGATTTCCTTGTTTTTAATTGCTGAGTATAATTCCATTGTGTAAATGTACCACAATTTCTGTGTCTCTTCCTCAATTGATAGACATCTGGGTTGTTTCCAGAATATGGCTATTATGAATAAAGCTGCTATGAACATGGTTGAGCAAATGTTTTTGTTGTATACTTGGGCATCTTTTGGATATATACCTAAGAGTAGTAGAGTTGAATATTTTCAGTTTTTTAATACATTTTTAATTTTTTTACATTAATTACACTTTATTCACTTTGTATCCCAGCTGTTGCCCCATCCCTCATCCCCTCCCATGCCTCTCCCCAAGTCCACTGATAGGGGAGGTCCTACTCCCCTTTCACCTGACCCTAGCATATCAAGTCTCATCAGGACTTGCCCGATCCAGGGGAGGCACTCAAAGAGCCAGCCACTAAGTTCATGTCAGAGACAGTCCCAGTTCCCCTTAGTAGGGAACCCACTTGTATACTAAGCTTCCATGGGCTATATATTTGCACTGGTTCTAGGTTATATTCATGAATTTCCTTGGTTTGAGCATCAATCTCAGAAAAGACACCTGTGTCTTTTTGGTTTCTGTTGTTCTCCTTGTAGAGCTCCTGTCCTCTATAGGTCTTACTAATTTCCCCCTCTTTCATATGATTTCTTGCACTCTGCACAAAGTTTGATTACGAGTCTCAGCATCTCCTTTAATATACTGCTGGGTAGAGTCTTTCAGAGGCCCTCTGTGGTAGGCTCCTGTCCTGTTTCCTGTTTTCTCCTTCTTCCAATGTTCATCATGTTTGTCTTTCTGAGTGAGGATTGATCATCTTACCCAGTTGGATTTTCAGGTAGCACTATTCCTAATATTGTGAGAAAGCGCCAGACTGATTTCCAAAGTGGTTGTATAAGTTTATATTCCCACTAGCAATGCAAAAGGGTTCTCCTTTCCACACAACCTCTCCAGCATGTGTTGTCACTTGAGGTTTTGATCTTGGCCATTCTTATGGGTGTAAGCTAAAATCTCAGGGTGATTTGGATTTTCATCTCTCTGATGACTAAGACCATTAAGCATTTCTTTAAGTGTTTCTCTCCTATTTATCTATTGAGAATTCTCTGGCTCTGCACCCCATTTTTATTTGGATTACTTAATTTGTTGCTGTTTAACTTCTTGAGTTCTTTATATATTTTAGATATTACCCCTCAGTCATATATAGGGTTGGTGAAGAACCTTTCCCAGTCTGTAGGCTGTTGTTTTGTTCTGATGACAGTGTCCTTTGCTTTACAGAAACTTTTCAGTTTCATGTGGTTCCGTTTATTGTTTGTTGCTCTTAGAGATTGTGCTGTTGGTGTTCCGTTAAAGAAGTTGTCTCCTGTGCCAATGAGTTCAGGGTTCTTCAACACTTTTCCTTCTAACAGATATAGAGTGTCTGGTTTTATGTTGAAGTCCTTGATCCACTTGGACTTTAGTTTTGTGCACAGTGATAAATGTGGATCTATTTGCATTTTTCTGCATGGAGACATCAAGTTAGACCAGCACCATTTCTTGAAGATGCTGTCTTTTTTTTCATTGCAAGCTTTTGGCTTCTTAGTCAAAAAGCAGGTATCTTTAGGTGTGTGAGTTCATTTCTTGGTTTTATATTAGACTTCATTGGCTCCCCATTCTATTTCTATGCATGTATTATACTGTTCTTTTCACTATTGCTCTGTAGTACAGCTTGAGATCAGGGATGAAGATAACTCCAGATGATTTGTTGTTGTACAGGAACATTTTGGCAATTTTTTTTTCCATATGAAAGTGAAAAATTGTTCTTTTAAGTTCTGTAAATAATTGTGTTGGTGTTTTGAGGAGAATTGTATTGGATCTGCAGATTGCTTTTGGCAGATAGCCATTTTTATTATGTTAATCTTACTGATCCATGAGCATGGGAGATCATTCCATCTTTTGATGTCTTCTTCAAATTCTTTTTTCAGAGACTTGAAGTTTTTTTCAAACAGGTGTTTCACTTGCTTTGTTAGAGTCACACCAAGGTACTTTATGTTATTAATGGCTATTGTGAAGGGTGTTGTTTCCCTAATTTCTTTCTTAGCTGTTTTGTCTTTGGTATGTAGGAGGGCTACTGAGTTTTTGGGTTAAATTTCTATACAGCAAGTTTACTGCAGGTGTTTATCAGCTGCCGGAGTTCTCTGGTAAAAGTTATGCAGTGAGTCATATATACTGCTATATCATCTGCAAATAGTGATACTTGGGCTTCTTCCTTTTTGATTTGTATCCCCTTGATCTCCTTTAATTTTATTGTTGTTCTAGCTAGGACTTCAAGTATTATGTTGAAGAGATATGGAGAGAGTGGGCAGCCTTACCTTGTCACTGATTTCAGTGGGATTGATTTATATTTCCACTTAGTTTGACATTAGCTATAGTCTTGCTGTATATTTACTATGTTTAGGTATGTGCCTTGTATCGCTGATCTCTCCAAGACGCTAAACATAAATGAGTGTTGAATTTTGTCAAATTCTTTTTCAGCCTCTAAGGAGATGATCATGTGGTTTTTCTCCTTCAGCTTGTTTATATGGTGGATAACATGGATTGATTTCCAAGTATTGAACCACCCCCACATGTCTGGGGTAAAGTCTACTTGGTCATGTTGAATGAAATTATTTATTTTTTTTGGATTCCATTTGTGAATATTCTGTTGAGTATTTTTTCATCAGTGTTCATAAGAGAGATAGGTCTGAAGTTCTCTTTTTTTAATTTTTATTTTTATCAGTTACATTTTATTAATTCTGTATCCCAGCCGTGTCCCGAACCCTCATTCCCTCCCAGTCCCTCCCTCCCTCCCTCATCACCACTGTGCCCCTTTCCAAGTCCAATGATAGGGGGGGACCTCCCCCCCATTCATCTGATCCTGTTTTATC
>REGO01000469.1:90944-111083 GCA_010120015.1 Rhombomys opimus | reverse complement strand
CAAAGGTTTGGTCATGAGTCTTTGCTTTGAAAACACTGCTAGTTAGAGGCTTTCAGATGCGCTCAGTAGACCCCTGTCATGCGTTCAATGCACATCCCATCTGTCTTTCTAAATGAGGATTGATCATCTTACCCCATGTCAGATTGACTTCCAAAGTGGTTGTACCAGTTTACATTCCCACCAGCAATGGAGGAGGGTTCCCCTTTTGCCACAACCTCTCCAGCATGTGTGAGATTTTAAAATATGAACTAGGGCTTATTTTTTAGTTCAGTGGTAGATAGTTTACCTCGCATGATGGTAATGCTTACTTTGTATGTGATCAGACAAAGTAATAAAGAAATATGTCATGATCACAATAAGTTGTTGAGGGAGAATTCTGTATAGACAAGAGTTGGAATGATTTATAAAATATAATTTAAAATTACTTTTGTATGTCACTATAAAATTAATGATCCTTCACTAAGTCCATTTCTCACTCAATGAATTGTAAAGAATCAACACAAGACAAGAGTCATTCTTTTTTTTTTTCTGAAACCATTTTATACATTGCAATTTGGTTGAGGTTTTTTTTTTTTTTATCAAATACATCATTTGACAAATGTTTCAATCAATATACTGGTTGAGTTTGTAAAGTGGGCATGCTTAGGCCATATTCAACTTCTATTTCCATTTCCTCTACACGTTGGTTGTTATTCCTATTTACAAGTGTGGTTTTCTAAAATTATGTACTTTCTTCAATACTAAATATCTAGTAAGGGTCAGAGACAAACGTTTGTAGGTAAAGCTCAGACTTCAGAACAGACAGGATTTCTCTGTGTAGCCCTGGTTGTCCTGGAATTCACTTTGCAGACCATGCTGGCCTCAAACCCCGAGATGCCTCTGCCTCTGCCTCCTGTGTACTACCACAGCCCAGGTAAAATTCTTATTTGAGACATAATATTTGAAAATATAAATGTATAATATTTGAAAAATAAAATAAAAAGCAAAAAAGTAAGAATAGTGAATAAATTAGTCAAAATCTGTTAATCAAAATGTGCTGGACAGTGTTGTCACATGCAGTTAATCCTGCTGGAGTATTGTCTAATGCTTTGTATTTGTTAATTGCTTTTGTTCTGCCCCAAAATTCTTACTATTTACGCGCAATCTGTCATATACTCCCAAGTATGGCTGTTTAACCTTGCATAAGAAATTATTACTGATTGGTTGATGAAAAGGCCTACACGAAGGCAGAGCAGAGGAAGCAGGCGTGGCTAAGATTCCCAGGCTTCGGGGAAGAAAATCATAGCAAGGAGACATAGGCAGGAAGAGAGGAGAAAGTTTGATGCTATGACTGTTGACCATGGAGAAGGAATCACATAGGCTGAGAAAAAGGACTCCAAAAACGGCGTGAAAAGAAACATAGACATAAAATACATAGGCAAGTATTTATGTTATTACAGATGGGAGGTAGCCCAGACAGAAATGTTTAAGCCAGAAGGCATAGGAGTAGGGCTGGGAAGTTATTGAGATAGCATAGGTGGAATTGTCAGTCCAAGGTGTTTAAAGGCATTTTTAAAATTAACAGGTGTCTGCGTCTTATCGATTGTGATAGCAGGGAAGATAATACTGCTGTAATAATTATAGGGCTAATAATAAACTATATTTAACCCAACACCAATTAATTTTCAACAACAAATCGCAGCACTCAGGAGGTAGAGGCAAATGGATCGCTAAATTCAAGGCCAGCTTAGTCTATAGACTGACTTCCAGGACAGAAAGGGCTGCTCGGTGAAATCCTGTCTCAACAAATGAAACATAGAAGAGAGAGAGGGAAAGAGAGAGAGACAGAGAGAGAGACAGAGAGAAAGACACACACAGAGAGAGAATGAATGAATTTTGAAAGAGATGCCTATGGAGAAGAAAGGAAAATTTTCTTTACAGTAAGTCAAGTGAGCAGGGCATAGCAATAGCCTTTAACCATCAAACAATCTCCTGATTCCCCTTTTTTAAACTTTAAATTCCAATTTTTGATTGCAAGAAGAAGGACATTAGGGGAACAATACATACATGTCATAACTCCCAATAATTGATTAATAAATAATTAGATTGTATGTAGAGTATTTTTGCTAAAAATTGATTTTTAATGTGTATGTTTGTGTTTGTGTGTGTTTGTGTGTGTTTGTGTGTGTGTGTGTGTGTGTGTGTGTGTATGCCACAGCACATCTGTGAATGTCAGATGACAAGTTTTGTGCAATTTTGTAGAATATATTGCTGAAATGTTGTATTTTAAAGATGAGGGAGGTTCGCAACCATTTCTCTCAATTGACAAATATGGTGTATTTGTTAGATGATAGATAGGCAAAAGTTAAACTGAAAAATAATGTTAACATTTCCTGCTTATGGAAAATAAACCTCAATATCAATTTTGTACCGAGAAAAAAAGTCACTATCTATCAAAGATATCAAAACAATCTCTGATTACATAAATTATATCCTTTATATGAAGTTATATTTTCTAGTAAAAAATGAAATAAATAAAATGTATTTTTGTCACTGGATATCATGTGTTAAATGATAAATTATTTGCCTTAGCCCACTTTCTCATCAGATCCTACAAGCTATGATCCTCCTCTTTGAGACAAGAGAGTTGCCCTGTTGATTGTATGGTTTCCAATTTGTCCTTAGCTTAAATAGAAAATGAGTGGAATGTCCAGCTACAAATTTGCCCAGGGCACTTTGCTGTTTTGGAAGGTGATCATAAACTTGGTTAAGTACCAGAGGAGCAACAAATAGGATTCACTTTATTGAATGATTCCTCTTCTATAAGCATATTCTGATCTTAAATAACATTATTTAGCAGAACATATATTGTATATCTATCTATAATGATTTATAATTATAAATATTGGGATATTAATGAAAATGAGAGGGGTTTTTACATTTATTTTTTTTGAAAAATTTATATTTGCAAAAACTGTATCTTGATCATTTCCGCCTCTCATTCCCCAACTATAATTCCTTCCAAATTTCCAAAACACATCTCCCTCCCTCCTTCATGTCCTTTTATAAATATTTTTAAGCCACTGAGTGCAATAACTGCTTCTGATATGTGGTGCAGAGCCATCCTCAGAGAAATGAGAATCTAACCGTGGTCACATTCCTGAATAAACGGTAATCTCCTTCTCCTGCAATCCCACCTGCTCTTCAGCCAGCTCTTCCAGCGCTTTTCAGATTGGCCTACTGACTACTTCATCATTGCAAATGTGATGAAATATTGCCTTAATATTTCATGACCATTTTAGTTTTATCATCATATTATTTGCGTTTAGTTTAAGGCATATGGAATCATCCACAAAATACTCCTCCACATAAGGCTCAGGGAACACTGAGGAAGATAGGATGGAACGATTGTAATAGAAAATGAGGAAACTGTCTATGAGTTCCTGTCTTTTAGTAATTTTAGGAGCTAAACAACAAGGAGGACCCTAAGGAAGATGCTTTTATTCTTAAATTAAATTTTTATTTTTTTATATCAGTTACAGTTTATTCACTTTGTATCCCAGCTGTAGCCCCTTCTCTCATTCCTTCCCAATCCCACCCTCCTTCCCTCATCTCCTCCCAGCCACTCTCTAAGTCTACTGATGGGGGAGGTCCTCCTCTCCTTCCATCTGATCCTAGCTTATCAGGTCTCTTCAGTACTGGCTGCAATGTCCTCCTCTGTGGACTAGCAAGGCTGCTCCTCCCTTGGGGGGCAGGGGGAGGTCAAAGAGCCAGCCATTGAGTTCATGTCAGAAATAGTCCCTGTTCCCCCTACTAGGGTACCCACTTGGATACTGAGCTGCCATGGGCTACATCTGAGCAGGGGTTCTAGGATATATTCATGCATGGTTCTTGGTTGGAGAAACAGTCTCACACACACACACGCACACACACACACACACACAAAAAAAAAAACCCTGTGCCCAGGTATATTTGGCCCTTGTGGAGCTCCTGTCCTCTCCAAGTCTTAATAACACCCCCTTCTTTCATATGATTGTCTGCACTCTGCCCAAGGTTTGGTTATGAGTTTCAACCTCTGCTTTGATACACTATTAGGTAGAGTCTTTCAGGGGCCCTCTGTGGTAAGCTCCTGTCCTGTTACTTATTTTCTCCTATTTCCAATGTCCATCTCATTTGTCTTTCTAAGTGAAGATTGATCATCTTATCCCACTTAATCCTCATTCAGAAGGATAAATAGTATAGACTTTGGAAGCTGGAGAAGACAGGAAACCAGAGAGGGCAGCACATCTGAAAGACTATCCAGCAGGGTATCAAAGCAAATACCAAACTTAGGGCAAAATGAAGGGAATCTTATGGGGAAAAAAAAGGTAGATATAAATACTTGGAGGGGATAGGAGGTCTACAAGGAGACCAACAGAACCAAAAAACTTGGGCCCAGGGTAGCCTACGGAGGCTGATGAATCAACCAAGGATCACTCATAGAAAGGACTTAGACCCTCTATTCAGAGGTAGCCTGTGGGCAGCTCAGTCTCCTTGGGGCTTCCCTAGGAGGGAGCAGGGACAGTCTTTGGCATGAGCTTGGTTGCCTGCTCCTTGTTCACCACTCCCACCCTGGCTGGGTGTCCTTACTAGGCCACAGAGAAAGAGGATGCAGACATTCCTGATGAGACCTGACAGGCTAATGTCAGATAGTAGGTGAGGAGGACCTTCTCTATCATTGGACTAAGGGAGGACCTTCTCTATCAGTGGACTGGAGGGGGGAAGCAATGCAATGGAAATAGCAGGTTTGGGCTCACTCCTGTGATCTCATATGTTAGGTAGAATAAGGGTAAGGGTCATGAAGTTTCACTGGAAGGAGTGGTAATTTTCAGGCCAGTTAGAAAAATGAGCTAGCATCTTTTTGAAATTTTTAGTAAAAGGCATGGAGTAAGGCACTATACCAGCATTCACAAGTCTCTAAATTTAGTTCTAGTACTAAATTAAAACCAGCAAACAAAGAAGGAATGATCTAGATCTTCATAGACTGATAAATGGGATATAAAATATGATATACATATATAATGTACACGAGTGACCACCATCCACACATAAGTGGGTAAACTATAGTGATTATGACAAAATAACCACACTGCTGATTGTTGTGTTTAAATCAGCCAGAATCAGGAAGATAATTTTGCATGCCTAGCAGTTTAAAAAAAATAGTATAAAAGAAGTTGCGGGTATGATTGGAGATTCCACAGTTTGGAAGCTGGATGAATGTGTGTGTGTGTGTGTGTGTGTGTGTGTGTGTGTGTGATTTGTACTAACAAAATACCAATTTAAATTGTAGGAGACTGTTCAAAGATATGTTGGCTACATGACAACTGTAGTAATACAATATATTTTAAGCTTAATCATTGGTCTGTGAAAGGCTAGACAGAAGTCTTAATTGGCAAATTGTTTGTCACAGAAGCAAAAAGACTTTAGTTACAACAAATGTTATGATACAGTGTGCTGGTACAACCTTGTAATTTCAGACCTGAGGTGCAACCTTGTAGTTTCAGGCAAATGCCTGAGGCAGGCAGGCACACTACTGTGGCTGAAAAACTAAATTAAATGAAAGCCCATAACTCAAAGAATTAAGGTGCTTGTGGACACCTGTCATTAACCTCTGGTCTCTGCATGCATGCACACATATACAAATGGGTGCTTGAAAACACACCAACACACAAACATTTTGATGAAAAAAATTATGTGTGTTCTTGCCACAAAAGAGTTTATGTGATATGCTGTGCTAGAATGACTTACTCACTCCATAATGCATGTGCATTTTGTTTTTTAAAATTTTATTTATTGATTTATTCACTTTATATCCTGATCACAGCTGATCTTCTGTCCTTCCAGGTTCCCCACCACACATCCCTCCCTTCATTCCCCCCTCTCTTTTTCTTCAGACAAGAAGGAGGTCCCCCATGGCTACAAATCCACCATGGCACATTACTTCACTGCAGACTTGGTCGCATCCTTTTCTTCTGAGGCCAGATAAGGCAGCCCAGTTTGGGCCTCAGAGCCAGGGAGATTCTCTGTTCCAGTTGTTGGAGGATCAAGGCCACGCTGTGCATTTGCTTCATATGTTCAGGTGGCCTAGGACCAGCCCATGAATATATTTTAATTTGTACACAGTAAATACAGAAATTTTAAAAAATAAAATAGACAAAGCATTTAAAAGCATTTGCTTTTTAGATCATCATTTTCTTTTCTTGTATTTGTAATTCTTAAATATATAATTTGAGTAATGTTTGTCTCAAAAATGGTATATACACATACAGATAACCATTACCTGAATGGGAGAAGTTTGATAAAAAATATTGTGATAGAATATCAAATTTTATTAATTTGTTTAATGCAGAGGTTTAATAGTGCATCAGATTATAAAGGGCTATAAATAGTGGATGGAATTGACATGGGACATAGAAATTAAAACCACTGGAAGAATATATAAGACAGAGGTCACATTTTTTTTTCAGAAAAGTTATAGATGGAAAAGCAAGGGACACTTATGATTTAGTGTTCCTGTGTCTAACATGTAGAAATAGGGTAGTGTGTATGTGTGTGTGTGGGGGGGGGGGTGGGTGTGGGTGTGTGGGTGTGTTGGGAGGGTTCATAAAAAAGAGACGTGTGCTAAAAAATCTTACTTTGTGTGATAATAGTGAAAAGCACATTTAAAAAAATTGACAAAAGCATATCTCCAAATAAGAAAAAAAATATTACTTAGGTGAGTGATATTCAATAAAATCTAGAGAAAAATGCCTTTCAAGAAGGAGTTGTTTATCATGTCCTGTGCTTGTGTAGCCAAGGATAAAGATCACCATTGGCTGACTAGAAGTGCTTGAAAAATGATCATTATTTGTGACACCATTACGTGATATTTCAGCGTTTTTGTGACTGAAGTGGAGCTTCTTGGGAATAGGTGATATAGAGGTACAAACAGTATTTTATTTAGACTGCATGATAAGATTTGGCATCAAAGGCAATAGCAAAATGAGACCATAGCCAAAAGTTATGATCATTGAAAAGTCTATTGTTTTATTATATGAGCTAGAAATACTGATTTGTGTATGTGATGACTGAGGAAAAATAGATAACTAATTAAAATTATGGTAGGAAATGAGCTGTGAAAAATACATGTAACTTCTAAATTTAATTTCCACATTGTTATGATAGTTGAGTACTGATGAGATTGTGTGTGAAAAGATGCCTATGTTATGAATCCACCCCAATTTACCTAGAGAAAATGATGTCAGCTCATCAATTTAGAGTCACAAATGTTATATTCCTTTACAGAAGAGAAAATGCAGTACATATGGCATGTTTTAGAGAAATTAAAGACATTTAGAGAGTTAAAATTTGTGAATCTTGCCAAAGATTCGAGATTGATTCAATGATTACAGTTTTGCTGATATTAACTATCTATATAACATAGATTTGGAAAGAAAGCAGCCTGGTTTACTCAAGGCCTTTGCAGGAGAGAGAAAGAATCAATAGGAATGAAGTGCTAATCAAACCAAATCAGAAAGTTGGTGCATGGAAACTACAGAAGCTAAGGAGAAAATACCAGAAGGGTGATAATCTGTGTAACACCCCCTTGTTCTGCTTCTTGCAATACTTACGAGTTCGGTGATCACCTTCACGCTATAGCTTTGCCACCATAAGTGACATTGGTCTCAACTTATGTAACTTGTGACTTCTATTAAAATTTTAGAAGTTTTCTCTGACTATATTCATGACATTTTGGTAGTGACATGAATTTAAACAATGGTTGTAAAGTGTCATCACTTTGGATAAATGCAGCAACTTCTGTAAGTCTGTGGAAAATCTGGCTGTGTTTTACAGCTCCTTTTAATGCAGTGTCCTCAATAAAGAGACGGTCCATTTGTTCACTCCAGTAAGCTGTTCATAATAATATTTTGTGTCTTTTATTTTCTCTCTTTATGCCCTTCCTTCCACCAGATCACTAATTTTGTATTTGATATCCGCCCCCTACTATTATGTTTGTTTCAAGAACTTAACATAGCCTGTACTCTTACCAACCAAGAGAAGTTTGACATAAAATGTTAAGAATAATGGGCTGTGATGGGGGACATGTGTGGAGGGTTGCTGATCCCTGAATTTTATAACTCAACAGGAAGCAAATACTATGTGGGTAATAGTAGTATAAAAATAATTTTTCAGTGGGAAAAGAAATTCAAATATTTTACCTCTCAGGGAACTTTAAGAAACAGATATCATGAGTTTCTTGGTTATGTATGCCAGGAAAAAAATAATTAGAAGTACTAATTGAATTATCTGTGTGAATGCTAAAGTTTTGCAGAATGTAAGAGTGAAAGTCATGTCTAAATTATTTGAATGTCAGTTAAAACACTTGCATTTAAAGCTACAAAAAGCCAGTATCTCTAAGAAAGAGTACACTTGCAGGAGCATTGGGACTCTTCCACATGTCCTGGCACCATTGCTGTTGGGATTGATTAGCAGCGAGGGAAGAAAGATGTATGGATACTTTTTGAGTGTTGGAAAGAAGATTGTGGATAGCAGTTTAATGTGAGAGGAAAGGTCCAAATTCTAAGGATGCTGGTCTTACCAATTACACGTGAGTATGCTATATGAGCTGTAAATAACAAGTTTAACAGTGAGGAGAATACTCACTTTCTTTCTGGAAAACACTGAAGTCTGGATGGAGATCTGGATGGACCATGGCCCTGACCTTTGCCCTTATGTTTTGATTCATCTGTTTTAGCTTTTTTGTCTTACAAAGCGTAGAAGATATAAATAATATTATGTAGGTTAATCCAGGCTTCTAAAATATTGAATTTCATTAAATGTAGTCAGAAAAACTAATTATTCACATTATCATACAGTAAAATATAGACTAAAGAAAACTTTGTGATAAGAAAAAGTGAATGCCATTTATTAATTTCACATTAGTCTCCTCTCTTTGATATTCGGATGTCTCTTGCTTTAACTCTGGTAAGTTGAACAAACCCTCATATCACTAGAACAGTGTTATAGCTGAAATTGATTGCTTATTAATATTCCTGTTCTTTAATGTGATTAATTCCATGATAGTGTTGCAAATCGTGCTTGTGTACAAGAGTCAAAAGGAATATCTGTAAGTCTCCTTTATTGTGGAAATGACATTTGATAATTTGGGTATGAGAGCATCATCCAGCCTCCCTGGGCATCTTCCATGCACAATAGTTACATGACTTTAGTAAAACCTTACTATATTAAAATGATGAAATTGCAAATGAAAACAATTATTATTCACTTATTAATTGAAACAATATGTAAAAATAACCATTATTACTTGTCATTTATTCTATTTATTTGAATAAAATGTAAGAAAAATTTTAGGCTTGTTTTTCCTTTCCCCATCCTGTTTTTATAAATATTTTCAATAGTTTCAATGAGAGAGTGTTGGATTTATCTATATGTAATTAACCAACATATTCAATTGCCCAATCTTACAATATTGAAAATAAGCATTCAGTAAATTTACAACTACTGACAACAACTGTATGCAAGAAATTCACATGCAGAACACAAGCACACACAGACACCCACTTACAAACACTTTTCCATATGACCTTAGCATATCAGGTATCTTCAGAACTGGCTGTAAAGTCCTCCTCTGTGGCCTAGCAAGGCTACTACTCTCTGGGGTAGGGGAAGATCAAAGACCCAGCCATTGAGTTCATGTCAGAAATAATCCTTGTTCCTGTTACTAGAGAACCCACTTGGATACTGAGCTACCATGGGCACCTACATTCCTAAATGAAACCTTATTGAAATTTAAATCACACATCGATCCCAACACTTTAATAAGGGTCAACGTCAACACCCCACTCTCACCAAGGTACAGATCATCTAGACAGAAGCCAAACAGGGAAATAAAGGCACTTACAGAGGTCCTAATTCAAATGGACCTAATAGATGTCTACAGAACTTTTCACCCAAATTCAGAAGAGCCTATTCTTACTACAACCTGATGTGCTATGGCTGGTTGATATTCATGGGAGTTTTACCCTTTTCTGAAGAGAAACAAGGAGGAGTGGGGGAGGGGTGAGGCAGGAAGAGGAGCAACTGGGGAAAAGAGGAAGGAAAAACTGAAGTCAGGTGTAAATTATATAGATATATGAAATAATAAAAACGAGTAAACAGTTAATAAACATTCAAGAAAGTTGTTCATAACCTATTAACGGCAGGTAAATTCAATGAACCCATAAGTGCCTTAACTCTGACTTTTTAAATGATCATATTTCATAGATAATTTACTTTATTATCTTTATAATTGAGTTGGCAGAGTATCACTCACATTCTTCAGAGAGAGTTAATACATATTTCAATTTTATGAATTAAACCTTGTTAAGTTATTCTCTTTCACCTAGAATATTTTGTATATTTCATGTCATTTAATATAATTTCCCCCTCCAAATAAGTGAATATGGAAATGTGATGTTGAATCAAACCTATCTTGTCAAAAGTTCTTATCCATGAGTGGAAAAGAAACATGATTTTCTAAACTTGCAATTTAGCTAACAGCCTTGTAAAAATCTTTGTCTATTCTACATTGTCTTTATGTAAACAAGACACTGTCTTACTCAAAGATGCTTTAGGATATATTTTTAGATATGTACAGTTGCATTTATTATATCTTACAGCACTCACAGAATAAAAGCAATAGCTTCATAATTAGACAGCTTTAAATGCCCCCCATTCATCTTTCATGAGTTTTGCACATAGTAGAAAGTAACCTCCCTTAAAAGAAATGCAAGTGCAAACTTCAGTCTTTTGCTAAACATCTTTGACATAAAGTCTATCTCACCTTAACCCTTCTGCTGACTGATACACTGAGACGGGATACATTAATTTTCTTTCTTCAGATCCTAGTCTGTTAGGTCTCATCAGGAGTGGCTGCATTGTCTTCCTCTGTGGCCTGGTAAGGCTGCTCCTCCCGCAGGGGGAGGTGATCAAAGAGCAAAGTCATACATATATTTAAATTCCTACATTTTTCTACCTCTTTCTCTACTCATACTCTTAAATTAATCTTTCCTTGTTCACCCCTCTTCTTCCTGAGCCACAACAAACCTCAAAGCTTTTTCTAGAAGTTCTGTGCAGTTTCCACCTTAATATTTTACCAAAGCCAAACCTGGAAAACTTTTGCCAAGTGTCTTTATATTTAAGTTCCTTTACTCATCACACGTTTAGTGAAATGTACTCCCACCCGGCCCCCAGCTGCACACAGGGAAAACAAAACATTATTACAATTATTCAGGCAACATGAAAACACAGCCCCCAGCAGTACATTCAGTGGCAAACTGTGCTCTGTTTTCAGTCCACAGCATGGAATTGTGTGTATGTATGCGCACATGCTTTATATGTTAAACTTCATTTGTCTCCATATTATTGGTAGAATTTTGTCACCATTATATATCTTAGTAAAATTAATGTAACCCTTCTGCTGACTGATACACTGAGATGGGATACATTAATTTTCTTTCTTCTGATCCTAGTCTGTTAGGTCTCATCAGGAGTGGCTGCATTGTCTTCCTCTGTGGCCTGGTAAGGCTGCTCCTCCCTCAGGGGGAGGTGATCAAAGAGCAGGCCAATCAGTTCATGTCAGAGACAGTCCCTGTTCCCATTACTATGGAACACACTTGGACACTGAACTGCCATCTGTGCAAGGGTTCTAGGTTATCTCCATGCATGGTGCTTGGGTTGGAGTATGAGTCTCAGGAAAGACCCCTGTGCTCAAATTTTTTGGTTTTGTTGCTTTCCTTGTGGACCTCCCGTCCTCTCCAGATCTTACTATTATTTCCCACTTCTTTCATAAGATTCCCTGCATTCTGCCCAAAGTTTGGCCATAAG
This sequence comes from Rhombomys opimus, assembly GCA_010120015.1. Lineage (NCBI taxonomy): Eukaryota > Metazoa > Chordata > Mammalia > Rodentia > Muridae > Rhombomys > Rhombomys opimus. The sequence goes on along the minus strand of REGO01000469.1, from coordinate 99,200 downwards.
TCTCAACATCTGCTTTGATAGTCTGCAGGACAGAGCATTTCAGAGGCCTTCTGTGGGAGGCTCCTAACTTGTTTCCTGTTTCATTCTTTTTCTGGTGTCCATCCTCTTTGCCTTTCAGAGTGGGGATTGAGCATTTTAGCCAGAGTCCTCCCTCTTGATTAGTTTCTTTAGGTATACATATTTTAGCACGTTTATCCTATATTATATGTCTATATGAGTGAGTATATACCCTGTGTGTCTTTCTGCTTCTGGGATAGCTCACTTAGGATGATCCTTTCCAGATCCCACCATTTACTGAAGTTGAAAAGCAACAAATCAAGTAATCCAATTAAAAAATGGGGAACAGAGCTAAACAGAGAATTCTCCGTAGAGGAATATAAAATGGCAGAGAAACACTTAAAGAAATGTTCATCCTCATTAGCCATCAGGGAAATGCAAATCAAAACAACCCTGAGATTTCACCTTACACCCATCAGAATGGCCAAGATGAAAAACTCAAGTGACAACACATGCTGGAGAGGTTGTGGAGAAAGGGGAACCCTCCTCCACTGCTGGTGGGAATGTAAACTGGTACAACCACTCTAGAAATCAATCTGGCGCTTTCTCATACAACAAGGAATAGCGCTTCCTCAAGATCCAGCTATACCACTCCTAGGCATAAATCCAAAAGAGGCTCAAGTACACAATAAGGACATTTGCTCAACCATGTTTGTAGCAGTTTTATTTCTAATAGCCAGAAGCTGGGAACAGCCCAGATGCCCCTCAACTGAAGAACGGATACAGAAATTGTGGTACATCTACACAATGGAATATTACTCAGCAATGAAAAACAAGGAAACCGTGAAATTAGTTTTTTCTTTTAATGATCAAGATACATATAACTGAGAATTCACATAGGGAGCATTTGGCTATAATTTACTCTAAATTTTGATGAATTGATACTATTTTTTTAATGAAGCAAATAAGAAACCTTGGTCTAACTCCAGACTTATTATAAAAATACCTCAAGCTATTTTTTTAAGTTAAGCATTAATGAACACAAAGATTAAATTGCTTCATTGCCATATTGCAAGAATATCTTTATAAGAAAAATGCCATTTGCTTCATTTCACTAAATATTATTATGTTTTACAAGTCAAGGGATAATATAATTTAAATTTTCCTCTAAGGTTTTATAATTTTCATCAGACTTAATGTTCACAGCCTCTCATCACTTATGCACATTTGCTATTTTTAATTAAACTTTGAGTTTGAGCTTTTCTACTAGGATGAAACACCCCTTTCATTTTTGTAAATAAAAGGTGTATGTTGGAGAATAAAACTGGCATGTGTTATGCACCTGCTTCATGGACAGACTGGCTGACTTTTGCAAAAATTAAGCAGCTTTTCTGGTTTCTCCGACCATATGGAGCACGACAAATGAACAAGTGCAGCAGGGAATCGGTAGTCTCCCTGCATACCTTTTCTTGTCCTTTACATTTCATTGTAATGAAAAATTGAAATATAACTCTAAGCAGAGCCTGGAGCAAATCCATTCCTTTCTCTTTTGAGTAATGTTCTTCTGATAGTGAAAGAGTAAAATGATGAAAAGGTTAGGCTATGCTCTAACTCATGCTTGCAAAGGTTATAATTGTATCATCATTCAGGTCAAAGTATAATCAAAGCTTCAGTTATTCATATCCCAGTCATATTGATGTCAGGAAAAATATGATAAAACAGTTGTCCCAATATTTAAATACAATATGTTATTATAAATCTTTAGTATCAATAACTTTCAAGTTTACTGCATGCCTGAATATTTATTTCTTTTAATGTCAGCATGCTATTTAAGCTATCAACCATATAAAATAAAAAGCAACTTATCATATTACAGTAAATTATCTCACATGGCTACTCAAACATTGCTATCAGGATGTAGAGTTTGAAAATCAATGTGTGCACTCAGATTGCAATCCACAGTATTCCTTTTAATATATCTATCCACAGCCACAGGAAAAGGAAGACACCTCACTTAGCTCATAGTTATATTTCATAACACTTTCTACTGCTGTTTCAATGGGAAATTAGGGGATATAACTGGTACTTAGGCTTTCAGAAAACCATTCAGCTTATAAAAATATTAAATTTAAATTTAAAAGGTAAGTATATATACTAATTTCCCACCCATCTCTTAAAATAATGAATAGAGTATTTATGAAGCTAATCCTGCATCCCATAGTAAACATACTGAGTGTTATACTTTCCTAAATATTCCCTGAGAAAGTCTTTTATATATTTCACATATTTTTTTATTCAAAACTCTAAGAACATGTGTTTAGCTTTTCACAAAGAGGAGAATGATGAACCAGAAACAAGACACATCCTAAGAAGCCATGGCTGTCAATCTTGCGAATTCTTTGATCTTAGACTAAAGACTCTTTATAACAATGGCAAATAAATTTCTCTTATCTGTTGATTGTTTAGCATAAGGCATTCCATAACAGCATCAGGAATCTGCAATCAGTTTGGTAGTTTTTGTTTACTTTGCATTACACAATATCTTCATAGATTTTGACATATCATCATTAATGTACAAAATATGGTAATAAAAATAGAAATAGTCTCTTCTGCTGTTTCTTTTGCCAACATTTACAATATTATACATGCAAAATTAGGAGGCTCATAAATTGTAAATTTATTTATTGGAGTATATTTTACTAGGTAACTTCTGACTAATGATAATCACACTATTTTTTATGAGGTTATGAAAGATTTTTTTGTACTGTTCCTTAAGATGATTTTGTAAAGTAGTCTATAATCATATATAAGAAGAAACACATTGATAAGTATAATTCATTTAAAGAAAAACTTTTGGGATGTAAGGTATGGGTTTCTTGTTCATTAAGGTATCTCATAGCTTTGAGGTGCTGTTCATGATAGTATCTCAAAATTGCATATAGACCCACATGTAGAATTTTCTAGATTCAATGTCAGGCTCTAAAAATGATTATATTCTGGGACTTCAAAAATGGATCAAGAGTTAAAAGCTCCAAATGCACAGGACCCACATTTGGATATCATTACTATTATGACAACTGAAAAATGTTTGTAATTTCAGTTCCAGGATATCTGAAACTTTCTTCTGACTCCTATGGGGGCTAGGTACACACATGATACACATACATCCTTGCAGAAAAAGGCTTGTGCATAAAAAAATGGAAATAGGTAAATAAAAAACAAGAAAAATAAAAAGTGAGCATATGGCATAGTCAGACATGATTGTAAGACATGAACACAGAATATTAACATCATGTCATAATAAACAAAAATATATTATTTCCAAAAACATACAATACAATTACGTTTGATTTAATAAATTCATTGCACTGCACAATGTCAACAGTGACAAACTGGTTAGGAGACAGTCAAGTCAGCAGACAACGTTCTTCCTAAGTAGTAGAACTATCTTTCTACTTTGTGACACATTATTAAAACTCTTTGACCCCTACCAGTCAGGAAACAGCACACACCAAGCAGAAATGTAGTGAGTAATTTCACATGTAGTCTGATGAAATCCATCTGCCTTCTCTATTGTTTAGAAAAATACAATCATCCAAAATCAAAAGATCAAACCAAAACAACATTTTCTAATTATTAATTGTTCTGAGAAGACTGACTATCACTCATGAAACAGCTTCTCGGCTTTTAGTTATTTTTTTCATGATTTTTCATATCTACTTAAGCACAGCCATTCCATCCATCTATACCCTGTACTTTTTCTTTTTTCTCACAACTTCAGAATCTCATTTCTTTCAAATGGCTTGTCAAAACAATAAAAAAAAAGTTTTTATTTTTAATTTAAAAAGAATTCTGAGGACAGCTGTTGAGACAAAACATTTGCTTTTTACAATCTGTACATTGTAAAATGTACAGATTTTAGTATGTTTATCCTTTATTATAGGTCTAATATACACTTATAAGTGAGCATATACCTTGTGTGTGTTTCTGCTTTTGGGATAACTCACTCAGGAAAATATTTTCTAAATCCTACCATGTGCCTGCAAATTTCATGATTTCCTTGTTTTTATTTATTTTTTTATTTTAATTTTATTTTTTTCTTATCAGTTACATTTTATTAAGTCTGTATCCCAGCCGTATCCTGCTCCTTCATTCCCTCCCAATCCCACATTTGTTTCATGCTCTCTCTCAAAAGAAAGGTACAAATCTGCATAAAATGAGGCTTTCATGATGCTCCAATGAGGCATACCTTCACTCACGTGTGCTTCCCCTTCCTGATATGTTTGAAATGCTCGTGTTTATTCCTCATTTTTTAGAACCAAATGAAGTATTTATTATTTCAAACATAAAATCACACATATATGCATTTAAATCTAGTTGATGTTTAAATATCAATAAGTATTTGGAACTATGAAATTATATATTAAGAAAGCATGCAAATACTTAGCTACTAACTACAAATGACCTACAATACGTTCATGATACATGGACATTGTTAGTTCCCAAATTATGCAAAAAAGTTGCTTCAGATTCCACAAATAAATTACACCGCAGTATACAAATAACAGCAAACCAGTAGGAGAAACTCAACTCAGTGTGAATGTTCTTGCTCAGTAACAGCAATGTCTCCTTACTTCGTGACACAGAATTCAAATTTGTTGACCCTTGTAAATTAGCAAGTACCATGCACACATATATTTAATTTTATTTTCATGAATGAATTTAAATATATGGGGGTAAGTATCCTGAAGATACCTGATAAAACAGGATCAGATGAATGGGGACGAGGTCCCCCCCATCAGTGGACTTGGAAAGGGGAATGGTAGAGATGAGGGAGGAAGGGAGGGAGGGATTGGGAGGGAATGAGGGATTGGGACACAGCTGGGATACAGAGCTAATAAAATGTAACTGATAAGGAAAAAATAAAATTAAAAAAATTCAGAAAGAAAATCCAAAGGTAGTATTATAAAATGTTTATATATTTTTTTTTCCTTTTCCTTAGTGCTATAGCACATTATCTAAGTTTATTGTCTTAAAACACAAACTTATCATATGGTTCTGGGGAAAGAAATCTAATATTATGCCTCTTTAACAACCATTTCCTACCTTACTTAAAGTCTCAAGGGATTGTCATAGTTCATAAAGTGTGGTTTTTCTCCACCTACAAATCCAGCAATGTGGGGTTAAACACAATCTGACCTATATTGTTGCAAAACTGTTGTCATAACCATGTCAGAATCATGTTCAGTTTTTTTTCAATTCCTAGCTCTTAAATTAAAAAAAAAAGTATTATTTTTAACGAGGGACCATACTTTCACATATCTCCCAATGTTATAATTTTTACAGAAGTAAATATTTTTTAAGTATTTTATTTATTTTATTTTGCAAAGGACTTAGGGTAAGTTTTTTTTTGGGTTGTAAGTTTTTTAAATTAAATTTTTATTTTTTATATTAATTACAGTTTACTTTGTATCCCAGCTGTAGCCCCTTTCCTCATTTCCTCCCAATACCACCTTCCCTCCCTCATCTCTTCCCTGTCCCTCTCTACATGCACTGATAAGGGAGGTCCTCCTCCCCTTCCATCTGACCCTAGTTTATCAGGTCTAATCAGCACTGGCTGCAATGTCCTTCTCTGTTGCCTAGTAAGGCTGCTCCTCCTTTGGGGGAGGCGGTGAGGAGGTGGGAAAAGAGCCAATCATTGAGTTCATGTCAAATACATGTTCCCCTTACTAGGACACCCACTTGGATACTGAGCTGCCATGGTCTACATCTGAGCAGGGGTTCTAAATTATATCCATGAATGGTCCTTGGTTGGAGAATCAGTCTCAGCAAAGACCCCTGTGCCCAGATATATTTGGTCCTTGTGGAGCTCCTGTACTCTCCAGGTCTTACTAACTGCCTCTTCTTTCATTTAATTCCCTGCACTCTGTCCAAGGTTTGGTTATGAGTCTCAGCATCTGCTTTGATACACTGCTAGATAGAGTCTTTCAGAGGCCCTCTAGGGTAGGCTCCTGTCCTGTTATTATTTTCTCCTTCTTCCAATGCCCATCCCATTTGTCTTTCTAAGTGAGAGTTGATCATCTTACCCCAGATCCTCTCTCTTGTTTAGCTTCTATAGGTGTACAGATTTTAGTATATTTATCCTTTATTATAGGTCTAATATACACTTATAAGTGAGCATATACCTTGTGTGTGTTTCTGCTTTTGGGATAACTCACTCAGGAAAATATTTTCTAAATCCTACCATGTGCCTGCAAATTTCATGATTTCCTTGTTTTTATTTATTTTTTATTTTAATTTTATTTTTTTCTTATCAGTTACATTTTATTAAGTCTGTATCCCAGCCGTATCCTGCTCCCTCATTCCCTCCCAATCCCACCTTTCCTCCCTCATCTCCACCCTGCCCCTTTCCAAGTCCACTGATAGGGGGGACCTCCTCCCCATTCATCCGATCCTGTTTTATCAGGTATCTTCAGGACTGGCTGCAAAGCCCTCCTCTGTGGCCTAACAGGACTGCTCCTCCCTTGGGGGGTAGGGAGATCAAAGAGCTAGTCATTGAGTTCCTGTTAGGATTTCCTTGTTTTTAATTGCTGAGTAGTATTCCATTGTGTAAATGTACCACAATTTCTGTATCCATTCCTCCTTTGATGGACATCTGTGTTGTTTTCCAGTTCTGGCTATTACGAATAAAGCTGCTACAAACATGGTTGAGCAAATGTCCTTGTTGTGTACTTGAGCATCTTTTGGATATATGCCTAGGAGTGGTATAGCTGGTTCTTGAAGAAGCACTATTCCTAATTGTCTGAGAAAGCGCTAGAAGTAAATATTTTATATGAACATCTGTATCTTTTCTTTGCTATTTAACTGAACATATTCACATATTCTGAAAATTAAACTCTAAACAACTGTGTAAAGAAGGGAAATATTAAGCAGATCACAGTGCCTAGATTACCTTTGAAGAAAAGGCCTTACAATTCTTTCTTTGTAAATAATGGTTACTTTGAGTATCTTTACACAAGATTTTGAGATTTATTTGTTCTTTTTGTTTGTTTGTTTTTTACACAAAGACATGTTATCCTAAACATATGTAGGGTTATAATAATTAGATAAAACAATTCATTGAAAAACTTTATGAATTTGAGATAATTTTCTCTAAGTTCATATGAAGTTTACAGAAATATTGTACATATAAAAGATCCTCTTAAAAATGATAAATTTAATTTTCTCATGTTCAGTTATCCATGTAGATTTAACACTTTAATGATTCTTTGCACAAGGCTTCAAAATAAGTCATTTTGAACACAATGATAATAAACTCAGGGTCAGTAATTGTATACCAGTGTTGCATTGGGGACAGAAACTGAGGCATATCCCATTGGTGCCATTTGAGCAAAAGTGAGGGTAGATTTAAATTCTCTACTTTGCATGTCCTGTATTCTGTAATTCCTGTCTGTTTAATGAATCTGAATTAGTGCTTTCCTGATGGCTGTCTACTGCATTTGTCCCTGTCCTTGTGTCTTTGTCTGAATCCTAACAAAAGGTTCTCTTCTATTTGATTGAACAGCATAGAAATCATCATGTGGGGAAGGATGACGGATATTTTACAAAAAAAAATTTAATAGAGTTAATTTATATTGTATTATGTCACTCACTCCTGCTGACCTCAGAAAATGAAAATAACTCTTTCAAATACCATTCCTTACAAAGTTATGTTTTCATATTGCATTTAATATTTGTAGTGGATATTAATTTTTGATATTGCTTTAAGAATCTTCTACTTTCACTGTTGTTAGCATATGATGCACATGCAAACACATGTGCAATCTTATGTTTATGCAAGGCATATCTGTAACTTTGGTTGTGAAGTACTTCAACATTCTAGTCTGTTAGAATATAAAATAATTTTTAATTTTTTTCTTTTTTATTAATTACACTTTATTCATTTTGTATCCCCCCATAAGCCCCTCCCTCCTCCCCTCCCGGCCCCACCCTTCCTCCTCTTTCTGCATGCATGCCCCTCCCCAAGTCCACTGATAGGGGAGGTCTTCCTCTCCTTCTTTCTGATCTTAGACTATTAGTTCTCATCAGAAGTGGCTGCATTGTCATCTTCTGTGGCTTGGTAAGGCTGCTCCCCCCTCAGGGAGAGGTGATCAAAGAGCAGGCCAATCAGATTATGTCAGAGGCAGTCCCTCTTCCCATTACTATGTAACCCACTTGGACACTGAACTGCCATGGGCTACATCTGTGCCGGGGTTCTAG
>REGO01000469.1:72128-82298 GCA_010120015.1 Rhombomys opimus | reverse complement strand
ATACCCAAAGTTTGCTCAAGTACACAAAAGGAATACTTGCTCAACCATGTTTATAGAAGCTTTATTTATAATAGCCAGAACCTGGAAACAACCCAGATGTCCATCAACAGAGGAATGGATACAGAAATTGTGGTATTTTTACACAATGGAATACTACTCAGCAATCAAAAAGGAGGAAATCATGAAATTTGCAGGCAAATGGTGGGATCTAGAAAAGATCTTTCTGAAATATCCTAGAAGGAGAAAGACAAACACGGTATATACTTACTTATATAGACCTATAAGATATGATAAACATAATGAAATCTATACACCTAAAAAAGATAATGAAGAGAGTGGACATGGGATAAGATGATCAATCCTCATTTAGAAAGATAGATGGGATGTGCATTGAACATATGACAGCAGTCTACTGCAGAAGGCATCTGAAAGACTCTACCTAGCAGTGTTTTCAAAGCAGATACTAAGACTCATAACCAAACATTCATCAGAGTACAGGGAATCATGAAAGAATGGGAGTTAGTATGATGGGAAAAGGATAGGAGCTCCACGAGAACCAAATATATCTGGGCACAGGGACTTTTCTGAGACTGACATTCAACCAAGGACTATGTATGGATATAGCCTAGAACCTCTGCTCGGATGTAGCCCGTGGTAGCTCAGTAACGAATTGGTTTCCCATAGTAAGGGGAACAGAGACTATTTCTAACAGGATCTCAAGGGCAGGCTCTTTGACCTCCTCACCCCTCAAGGGAGGAGCAGTCCTGTTATGCCACAGAGGAGGATTTTGCAGCCAGTCCTGAAGATGTCTGATAAAACAGGGAGGGGAGGAGGTTCCCCCCCATCAATGGACTTGGAAAGGGGCAGGGTGGAGATGAGGGAGTTTTTGAGTTGATTTTGTATCCTGCCATGTTGTTGAAGGTGTTTATCAGCTGAAGGAGTTCTCTGGTTGAATTTTTGGGGTCACTCATGTATACTATCATATCACCTGCAAATAGTGACACTTTGACTTCTTCCTTTCCAATTTGTATCCCCTTGATCTCCTTTCGTTGTCTTATTGCTCTGGCTAGGACTTCAAGTACTATGTTGAAGAGATATGGAGAGAGTGGGCAGCCTTGTCTTGTCCCTGATTTCAGGGGGATTGATTTAAGTTTCTCTCCATTGAGTTTGATGTTGGCTGTAGGCTTGCTGTATATTGCCTTTACCATCTTTAAGTATGTGTCTTGTATCCCTGATCTCTCCAAGACTTTAAACATGAATGGGTGTTGGACTTTGTCAAATGTTTTTTCAGCATCTAAGGAGATGATCATGTGGTTTTTCTCCTTCAGTTTATGTGATGGATTACATTGATGGATTTCCGTATGTTGAACCACCCTTGCATGCCTGGAATGAAGCCTACTTGGTCATGGTGGATGATATCTTTGATGTGTTCTTGGATTAGGTTTGCAAGTATTTTAGGGACTCTGTAAGTGCTTTTATTTCCCTATTTGGTTTCTGTCTAGTTTATCTGTCCCTTGGTGAGAGTGGGGTGTTGAAGTCACCCACTCTTAGGGTATTGCCATCAATGTGTGGTTTAAGCTTTAATAATGTTTCATTTATGAATGTAGGTGCTCTTGTATTTGGGGCAAAGATGTTTAGAATTGTGATGTCTTCTTGGTGAATTTTTCCTTTGATGAAAATGTGGTGCCCCTGTATATCTTTTTTGATTAGTTTTGTTTGAAAATCTATTTTATTGGATATTAGGATAGCCACTCCTGCTTGCTTTTTGGGGTTCATTTGCTTGAAAAACTGTTTTCCACCCTTTTACTCTGAGGTAATGTTTATCTTTGTTGTGTAGGTGTGTTTCTTGGATGCAGCAGAATGTTGGTTCCTGTTTCTGCACCCATTCTGTTAGTCTGTGTCTTTTTATTGGAGAGTTGAGTCCATTGATGTTGATAGATAATAATGACCATTGAATGTTATTTCCTATTATTGAGTTGGCGATGTTACTGTGAATCATTGCTTGTTTGCTTTTGATTTTTGTTGCAAATTATCTTTAACCTATGTTTTCTTGGGTGTATTTGTTTTCATCGGATTGGAATTTTCCTTCTAGTATCTCCTGTAGGGCTGGGTTGCTGTTCAAATATTGCTTAAATTTAGTTTTGTCGTGGAATATTTTATTTTCTCCATCTATGTTGATTGAAAGCTTTGCTGGTAAAGTAGTCTAGATTGGCATCTGTGGTCCCTTAGGGCCTGCATGATATCTCCCCAGGCCCTTCTGGCTTTCATAGTTTCTGATGAGAAGTCCGGTGTGATTCTGATAGGTTTGCCTTTATATGTTACTTGGCCTTTTTCCCTTGCTGCTTTTAGTATCTTTTCTTTGTTCTGTAGATTAAGTGTTTTGACTATGATGTGGCATGAGGAGTTTCTTCTCTGGTCTAGTCTATTTGGTGTTCTGTAGGCCTCTTGTATGTTTGTGGATATGTGTTTCTTTAGGTTGGGGAAATTTTCTTCTATGATTTTCTTGAAAATATTTCTGGACCTTGTAGCCTGGACTCCTCTTCTTTTTCAATTCCTATTATTCTTAGATTTTGCCTTTTCATGGTGTCCTTGGATTTCTTGGATGGTTTGTGTTTGGGATTTTTCTGATTTCATTTTTGCTTTGAGAGAAGTATCAATTTCTGTGAGTGTATCTTCAGCACCCGAGATTCTCTCTTCCATCTCTTGTATTCTATTAGTGATGCTTAACTTTGTGATTCCTTCTCTTTTCTCTAAGTTCTTCAGTTCCAGGGTTTTCTCGGTTTGTGTTTTCTTTAGTGATTCTAATTCTGTTTTCATGTCTTGCAACATTTCCTTCATCTGTTTGAATGTGGATTCCTGTGTCTCCAAGATATTCTCTATTTTTTTTGTTTGTTTCTTCTCTTAGTGCCTCTGCTTCTGCCTCCAATTGTTTGGCTATATTTGCATGTGTTTCTTTAAGAGCTTCTTTGTTCACTTCGTTTTTCTTTTTTTTCTATTTGGGAGGCCAAATCTTTAAGGATTTTTTTTTTTTTTTTTTTCCTCTTTAACTGTTTGAATATCTATGACTATTTCTCTGAGAGATTTGTTGGTTTCCTCTTTATGTGCCTCAAATAACTGGATAATCATAGCTTTAAAATCATTTTCTGTGTTTCTGCTGAGTTTGAGTGTCCAATAATTTTGGAGGTTGCCGGTGAAGCCATGATATCTTGATTTGCATTGGTTGTGTTCTTCGCTGACCTCTGGCCATTTGTTTATCCGTAGTGTTCACTGTCTGTTCCTGGATTCTGCAGGTCAGACTGGTTTTTCTCTGGTATCTGGAGAATTCTCCAGGAAAATGGGTGAGGTCTAGTGGTTTCAGTGTGTGCGTTGGTTATTCAGCTATACCTGTAGAAGGAAAGTTCCCAGGCGCAGAAGGACAAATGCGGGTAGAATGTGTTTGAGCATGTGCTTGTGGGTGTGTCCTGAGGGACAGGGTGTTGGTGAATGAAGAGGCCTTCAGTGTGTGAGAGGGGTGCCCTGCAGGCACTGAAGTTGTTGCAGGCGCTAAGGGATCACAAGCGCTGTTGAAGATTGCGTGCATATTGATTTTACAAGTCTGCTGGTCTTTGGTGTCTGTTCAGCTGGTTTTCTGCCACTGAGGGGTTGGATGGCCCATACAATCACTGGCTGAGCAGCCCTGTGTATTCCGTGCTGTCACTTGCAGACTTGGGGTTCAGCAGTTCATTACTGCTCTCCTCTGCGGCTGTGGGGTCTGGGGCCCTGCCTCCCTGCTTCCGACTGTCTTGGGTCCCAGACTGAGCTTTGCAGCTTTGGTATCCAGGAAGAATTGTATTGTGGATCTGAGTCTCTGTGGTTAGCGCTCAGTGGTTGGAGCTCTGTGATTGGGCCTGCGCTCCTCCTGTGAGGCGGTTTCCGGGGTTATTGCACTCTGCCCGCTTGGGATGTGAGCTCCACTCTACTCCTTGCGGTGGTCTAGCTCGGGATCGTGTCAGCGGGATGGGGAAGGGGACTCTCCTCGGGACCGGAGGGCCCTGAGTGGGACATGTGTAAAAGGAGGGGATGGGTGTTCAACGGGTGGTTACAGCTGACCACTGGTGTAAGGGGCCCGGAGCACTGTCTCTGCTGCCTTGATCTCCTGGATGTGAGCTTTGCGCTCAGCTGCCTGGTGCTTTCTGCGGGTTTCCCTGCAGGAGGCCCGGACAAGGGAAGCGCCCTATTTCCTTCCCAGAGAAGTCCGCGCCGGAACTAAATCTACTAGTACTCCACGATTCTGTGGTGGTCCCTCTCCTTTAGAAAGCCCAAAAGTCCAAATTCTAACTTCGATTGACTCTCCACTCATCAATTCGGGGATTCATGTCTTCTGCCTCTCCAAAACGGTGTGCTCTGCTTGCTGCCATCTTGGAGTCCCAGGATGGTTGTTTTAACTATGTTAATCATACTGATGCATGAGCATGGGAGATCTTTCTATCTTCTGATATCTTCTTCAATTTCTTTCTTCACAGACTTGAAGTTTGTTTCTTTTTTTTCAAACAGGTCTTTCATTTGCTTAGATAGAGTCACATCAAGGTACTTCATGATCATAGCAGCTTTATTTGAAATAGCCAGAACCTGGAAACAACCCACATGTCCATCAACGGAGGAATGGATGCAGGAATTGTGGTACATTTACACAGTGGAATACTACTCAGCAATTAAAAACAAGGAAATCATGAAATTTGGAGGCAAATGATGAAATCTAGAAAAGATCATCTTGAGTGAGGTATCCTAGAAGGAGAAAGACATACATGGTATATACTCACTTATAAGTGGATATTAGATATATAATACAGGATAAACATACTAAAATCTGTACACCTAAAGAAGCTAAACAAGAAGGAAGACTCTGGCTAAGATGTTCAATCCCCATTCAGAAAGAGAAAAAAGATGGATATCAGAAGAAGGAGAAAACAGGGAACAGGACAGGAGCCTACCACAGAGGTCCTTTGAAAGGTTCTACCCTGCAGGCTAACAAAGCAGATACAGAGACTTACAGCCAAACTTTGGGCAGAGTGCCGGGACTCTTATTAAAGAAGGTGGAGATAGTAGGACCTGGAGAGGACAAGAGCTCCACAAGGAGAGCAACAGATCCAAAAAAATCTGGGCCCAGTAGTCTTTTCTAAGACTGATACTCCAACCAAGGACCATTCAGGAAGATAACCTAGAACCCCTGCACAGATGTAGCCTATGGCCGTTTACTGTCCAAGTGGGTTCCATAGTAAACGGAACAAGGACTGTCTCTTACATGATCTGATTGGCCTGCTGTGTGATCACCTTCCTCCTGAGGGGGGAGCAGCCTTACCAGGCCACAGAGGAAGACAATAGCAGCCACTCCTGATGAGACCTGATAAACTAGGATATGAAGGAATGAGAGGAAGACCTCCCCTATCAGTGGACTTGGGGAAGGGCATAGGTCAAAAAGGGTGAGGGTGAGGGTGGGTGGGATTGGCAGGGGTGGAGGGAGGGAGCTACAGGGGTGATACAATGTGAATGTACTGTAATTAATAAAAAGAAAAAGAAAAAAAGGGAAAAAAATGATGGTAAACCAAGGATAGTCAAAATTTAAGAAGATCCAGGAAAGTTAACTTCTCATACCAAGAAAACAACAAACTATAAACACAATCACATCTAGCTAAGATTTCAAGAAAAAAAAATAAGAAAATACCCCTATTAATGGGCAGGGTTTTGCCTTGAATAAAAAAGTATCCCAGGCATAGGAAAGATTATTGGAAAGTAAAAAAGACTGAAATAGGGATCAGTTAATTTTCTTCAAGTGAGTATATATAAAAATAATTTTCAGTTTTTACAAATGGTCAAAGACAGTTAAGTTCAATGAAATGACTAATTGCATTCATTTCATAAAATAATTCTGAATATTAAAATAAATATCCCACATAAAAGTAAAAAAATTCCTGTTTCACATATATTTGAAAAACCAGAGTTAACTACTTTTTTCTCCAATTTAGCATAAATCCAATTTGTCTTTCTAAATTTCAAGCATGTCACTAGGAATCACAGAGGTCATAGCCATAAAGAAAAGAAAAAGGAAAAATGAGAGTAATCAAATTCCAATTTCTGCTCAGAACAATTTCTAAAGATAATTAGTTCCAGCAGACTGCTCACCTGTCCCTTTATAGCCATTATTCATAACCTTGGACTCTCCCAAGAATTTAAATTATGTGCAGTGTTTTGAAAAAGTATTTGAATATGCAGTTTGCGCATTATTTAAAAACAAGGGCTTTTCAATTTTAAATCATATTCTAATAATTTGAGGATTAATTTTGCTACATAAAGGCATTTTTAATAGAGCAAATGAACGTTTTATCACGAATGACAAAAGAAAACATTAGTTAATTGTCATGCAATCTATTGCTGATAATGTTATTGTCAACACACTTACAGCTAGCATCCACCATTTTTTTTAACTTTTAATTTCCTTACTTTATTGGTTAAGCCTTAATTTTTGTATAAGAGTGATCATGAGAAAATATTGTTTGTTATATGTAAATTTGGAAAAGGGATAAAAATAACAGCATTGTCAGCTATATAAATCTACCAAAAAGGAAGGATAATTCTGAAAATATTAAACAGTTCTGGTGGAGCACACTTTCATTCTTCACCCAGACAACTCATAGTAGAAGCCATTAAAAGCCTGTCTGTGTTCTCTTGTGTGTCTTGCTAATTTAGTCTTTATACACTGAAATTTGTCATCTAGTCTGACATCCTTTATACTCTTCATGATTTTGAAGATGAACACAAATCCAAAAGTAAAATCAAGTGTATGCATTCTTTATGTTCATTTGCAGCATCAGTGTCCTTCTCATATATCTTCACACGGAAATACAAAGAAGAAAACATATGAGAAGCATAATGTATGACATAAAAATGCATATGCATAAGTGTTCTTTCTAACTCTGTCCTTTTCTGAGTACACTATTCACTAAGAGTATCATCATTAATTTTATATTGTTGAAATTGATATTATAAACATATGTGTAAATAATAGACTAAGAAATGTTCTGAATTTATAGTATATTGTTCCAAAGAAATACATTTTTGAAATATTTATTTGATATGTCAATATTGCCTGTTTTTATCTATATAGCAGATACTGATGGGATAGCTTGAAAGGGGTACAAAGTTTTCTAATGGATCCATTCAACACTACTGTGTTTTTAAATGTTTATTTTTTTTAAAAAAATAAGAAAATGTTGAACTGTGATTATAATAGATTAACCAAAGAGCAGAGTTATAGTCATCATGCTATTTAGCCCAAAATCAAGAAAACATAAACTCAAAGCAAACTGCTAATTTCATATCACTGGGATATAATAATAAAGAATGACTGGAATGTCATAAAGTATTTCATGACTTGTGTGTGGAGAGGACACTAGAATAATATGGGACAACAGATATTAGCTTCTTGACCAAACCTCAGGCCATGCTTGGCCTAAGAAAGTCAAATGTTAATTATTGGTAAGTGTATGAAGTTTTAATGATTAGTTTTTAGAAGGTTAAATTTAAAAGAGTAAAACTTTTCTGTTGTTGATAAAAGTAGGATATTGCTAAAATAGTTTGAAATAGTGAGTTACATGACTAAGGATTCACTTTTAGGCATTTTGAAATCAGTGTAAAAGATGAGCTAAGGTAGTAGAGACAAATGTCATATCCAAAGTACAGACAGGAAAAGCAAAATAGACAGATTAAAGTGTAATTGTTAACTGATGAGAAAATATGATGACCAAGCAAAAACTTATTTTGGTAAAGCAAGATATGATATAAATTCAGTCTAGAGCACACAGATAGAGATATTATTAGAAGATGAAGATTGTAACCCATATTTATAAAATTAACAGATACATTATTTTAATAAAGTAACTGATAAAAAGAATAAAAATCTTCAGTGAGTGTAAATTATGAAGACAAAATTAAGCATTTAAATGCTGTTGCTTTAGAAGTAAATTGATTGTTGTAAATATCCTCCCCAAAAGAAATATTCTAGCATGTGACTTGATTGAGGTCTCAGAGGCTTTTGGAAATATAACCAAGTTTAGCTTCAAAGGAAGCAGGGATGAGATTGTACATCTATACTTTGAGAGATTTAGAAACTGTAAGGCACTTGCTATATTCTAAGATTGGTGTGTAGAAGGCAACGGTCAGCACTGAGAAATGCTTCTTGGGGCTGTGTCATTCATCACTTGTGATGATGACATTACATGTACTATTTTGTTTATATTCTGTTTCCTCAGTTTTCTTGACTTTGACTGATTTTACATAGCTTTCATTGTAAATTTTCAGTTTTAGCAACTTTCTGTAAAATGACTAACATGTTATAAATGCCTCTAACTATAACTTTTCTTTTTTTTTTTTGCATTTTACTGTTTTTGTTTAGTTTTGTTTGCAAATGTTTGTTTTTGTGTTTGTTTTTGAAAATGCATATGGAAGATAAAGATGTCTTTTGAAAGGGGGCAGAGCCAAGATGGCGACTAGCACACACAGTTTCTGAGCTGTGGAAGAGCTAAACATCTGAGTTGGTGAGTGGAAGAACCTCTAACCCAGGAAAACAATGGTGAGGCTTTCTAAACAACAGGGAACATCACAGGAGGTGAAAACTTTGGTCTTGGGTCACCAGGGGACTTGTTTAGGGAAGGTGAGAAACGATCCTTTGATCTCCCAGCACAACCCCTACCCAGACCTCCCTCCTCCTCGGCACAGCAGACTCATCTTTCTCAGCGCAGACCTAACTGAATGGGGTCTGCAGCTGTGAGACCCCACACAGCCACTGAGGTGGAGCTCCAAGCCCTTTAGCAGCAAATGCCAGCAGTACCAGTCTTGGAGACCCAGATCCGCATGGCGGCTGCACCATCCTCCCAGGGCCCGAGTCTGCTAGACACCATACTCTATCCACAGGATTGAGATCACTGATGGTATGGCCCACCCAATCCCACAGTGACAGAGAATATGCTATATACTCACCAAAACCAGGCAGAAACACCATACAAGCTGGGCACACCAGGCACTGGGCCTCCCAAGCTTGGAGAGCACAGTGGAGAGACCCCAGGACTTCCCAGAAAGCATCTGGACTGGCAACCCAGTCTCCAGTTACAGTGGGACTTCCTAGCCTGGCGGCAGAGCAGCGCTGAGCTGGCGGGGCACATCAGCCCTCCAGTTTGAGACTGACTGGGGCCAAGCCAGAGAACAGAGAGCCTGATTACCCCCATCCCTACTGACGTGACCACCTTAAGATCTCCAGCTGCAGCAGGACCTCATAGCCTGGCAGTCACAGCAGCACTGAGCTGGCAGAGCACATCAGGGAAGCAGGGCCAAACCAGAGAGCAGAAATCCCAGATACCCCGATCTCTGCCAGGTGACCTGCCTGTAGGTACAGGGACCTCTCTCGGCTTCCTGAAGAACTCTCCAGATGCCAGAGAGAGACAGTACCAATCTAATCCGTGGAATCCAAAAACAAACAGGGAAGGTTTCAGATAAGCAAATGGCCAGGGGTAGGCGAAAGAACACTTCTGACATAAATCAGGACATCATGACTTCACCAGCAAACCCCAAAACTGATGGATAGTCCAATTCATCAGAAGCACAGGAAAATGACTTTAAAACCATGCTTACCCAATTATTTGAGGCTCATAAGGAGGAAATGAACAAATCTTTCAAAGAGTTGGCCAGTCAATTGGAGGTAAAGAAAGAAGAAATAGAGAAAATCCTTAAAGAAACACAGGCAAACATAGCCAAACAAATAGAGGCACAAGTAGAGATAAAATTAGTGGCATATAAAAAGGAAATGAACAAAGAAATAGAGACCATCATAGAGACACAGGAATCCAAAATCAAACACATGAAAGAAATGGTGCAAGGCATGAAAACAGAATTAGAATCAATTAAAAAAAAAAAACACAAATTGAAAAAACCCTTGAGCTGGAGAACTTGGAGAAAAGATCAGGAACCACAAAAGTAAGCATCACCAACAGAATACAAGAGATGGAAGAGAGAATCTCAGAAGCTGAAGACACACTTGCAGAAATTGATACTTCTCTCAAAGAAAAAGTAAAATCAGAAAAGTTCCAATCACAAAATATCCAAGAAATCAAGGACGCTATGAAAAGACAAAATCTAAGAATA
>REGO01000469.1:39658-52133 GCA_010120015.1 Rhombomys opimus | reverse complement strand
GTCTGTTGGTTATGCTTACCTCTGTAGTTCCTGTTTTCTTCCCTAAATTCTTCCTCTCCATTATTTCCTCCATTTGTGTTTTCTTTAATTTTTCCAGTTCTATCTTCAGGTCTTGATTTGTTTTGTTTACTTCCTTCACCTGTCTGATTGTATTTTCCTCTTTTTCTTTTAGTTCCTTCAACTCTGTTTCTTTTACTTCTTTCAGTGATTTAGTTGTTTTTTCTCTGAAGGCCGCAAACTCTTTGGCTGCATCTTCCCTTATTTTTTCACGGATAGCCATAATCTGCTTGTCTTTAATTTCCTCCATTTCTTTACAGATAGCCATGATCTGTTTGTTTTTATCTTCCTCTAATTCTTTATGTATTTTATTTGTTTCCTCTATTATCCTCTTTATCAGCATAGATGTTAGGTCATCTTGATCTTCTATTATGCTGCGTTGTCCAGGGTTGTTTGCCCCTGGATGGCTGGGTTCTGGAGATGCAATATTGCTCTGTCTTTTGTTGGTTGAGCTTTTACGCTGACCTCTACCCATTGGGCTGTTTTAGGTGTTGGTTGTTAGTTTCTGTGCTTCCTGGAGTCCTGAGGTAGGGAGAATCCCCTTAGCCGGAAGATGATTTTTTCTGAAGGAGTCCTCCTCTGCTTTTTGGTAATGGTCACTGTATGGCCAGTGTTTCTCAGGAATTGCCACTTCTCACCTCAGGTGTATAGCCCTGAGTAGTAGCTGTGGTCTTTGTTAGGCAGGGGGGCCTCTCCTCTTACCCATAGAAGTTCTCAAGACAGCTGCCCCACTGCTGGGTTTTTCGTTATAAATTTAGTGAGCTGCTGCTGTTGTTACAGTTTTCCAGGTACAGTCCTGTTGAAGAACCTGCTGATTCCCTAGCTGTGGGGTTTTCTCCCAACAGGGAAACTCAGTCTGTTATCCTGGGGCACAGTCTTCCGTCTGGGAAAGTGAGAGGAGCACCCAGCAAGTCTCTGGGCCAGAAGCTGAGGGCTCTGCTCTGGGCCTGGAGAATGTGCACCTAGGTTGAGTTGGCACCTTGGGGTGCCGCTCTGGTCTGGAGGCTGGTAACTGAGGGCTCCACTCTGGTCTGAAGGCTGGGTGCCTCACTCTGGACCGGAAGCTGTGTGTCCCTGTCTGGAATGTTGGCTGTGGGCACTGCTCTGGTCTGGACGCTGTGGGTGCAGCCCTCTCGAAGGACCAGGGATTCCCACAGTTTTGTCAGTCTAGCTAGGGATAACTGGTTGGTCCTTGGCACAGTAGCTGAGGGCTGCTGTAATGGCTCTCTGGCTTTTGTAGGTCTGATTATGCAGCTGTGTGCCCCAAGTGCCCTAGGGGTGCTCAGTAATGGCGGATGAGCACAGCACTCCTGCCAGCATTAGAAAGCTAGAACCTAGAGTCTGCATGAATCCAGAAAGTCTTTTGGGGCTGGGTGTCCTGAGCGTTAGACCTGATGATCCTCTCGCTGTGGGGTTTCCTCCTGCCAGGGACACACAGTCTTTGCTTTGGGGACCGCCGTTCTGTCTGGGGTGGCGGCGAGTAGAACCCACAGGCACAGACACCCACCCATGCCTCTGCCTTTCTGGCCGTTGTGATCCTGGGTGTCTCCCTAAACTGGATAATTTTCCTGAGACCTTTTCGGGGTGGTTGTATCAGCTGAGTGCTCTGAGATCAGACCAGCCGTTTCCCTCTCTGCGGGTTTGCACCCAATGGTGAGACTGAGTCTCTGGGGCCCTAGGGCCCACAGTTCTTTCTGAGGCGGCGAATCAGGCGCGCAGGCAGGCTGGGCTCTGTGCAGCCACCTAGGTCCCTGGCTCTGGCTCTGGGCTGGCTCCTGGGGCGCCCGCGGAACCCGAGTCTTTTCCAGGGGATGTCTGGGTGACCTAAGGTCGGTCCCAATCGTTTCCTGCTCTGTGGGGTTATCTCTCGACTGGAAAATCCAGTCCGTGATGTTGTGGGCCCACAGTTCAGTCTGGGACAGTGACCAGATCACGCTGGCGTGTAGCTCTGGGCTGGCGACCAAGCGCCTGGCGGAACCAGGGTCTCTTCAGAGGTTTAGCCGGGTGAGTTAAAGCTGATTGAATCCCCCACCGTGGGGGGATCCTCTCACCTGAGAAACACAATCACTTGTGTTTTATGGCCGAGAGTTCTGCTTGCTGGTCACTGTGCCTGTCCCACTGTGCTGCTGTTCAGAATGAGAGTCCTCCCGGCGCCGCCATCTTGCCCCGCCCCCTCAGGCAATTGCTTTAATTAGAGTAAAACTGTATTATAAAAATAGGGATATGAAAGTAGTCATAGTTATTTCCCTGCAAGTATGTTATGAATTCACATCTCATATTACTTTGATAGTTTGAAAGAATTTTGACACAATTTTTTTTTTATTTTTTTACTAAGCCATATCAAGGAAATAATATTATTCTACATTAGCAAAATAAAATAATTTAGTAATGTATACATTCACAAATATATGTAAACTGATGTTAATTCATTTCAAATGGCTAACATATGTCAATTAAATATAAAAGTATTGTATTCTAAGAAGGTATAATTTATAATTCATTTTTATATATAATTATTAACATAAACTGATACATATTCACAGTTATAACCATTTCTTAGAAATTTACATGTAAATTTTACTTGATTTACAATCATAATTTTCTGCCAGAAAAGCATGGTTTTTGCCGTTATTACATTTACTTCGATTTTAAAATGAAAAAGAGCAAGGTCATCACATGACTATCATAAGGTTTAGGACACTTTTGCATTTGAATGTGACATATACTGCTCTATACTTACATACATAAAAATGAGTAAAATCTAAAAAAAAAAGAAATTTATAATTCTAACTTTTCTTTGAAAGCATAATTTTCTTAGCTATTCATCAATTATGAACATTTAATTTTTTGAGTTTTCATCCCAGTACTTTTTTGAGAGCCGGAAGTTTATTCAATCTTTTCAAATGTAACCTTGACTGTAGTCCCCAAACTCATTTTTTATGTGTTTTTCATCAAAATTTATTTTTTATATAGAAAATATAGTAAAGTACAGTTAAAAGATACACATAAAT
Source organism: Rhombomys opimus (assembly GCA_010120015.1). NCBI lineage: Eukaryota > Metazoa > Chordata > Mammalia > Rodentia > Muridae > Rhombomys > Rhombomys opimus. The sequence goes on along the minus strand of REGO01000469.1, from coordinate 49,065 downwards.
ATTTAATCCTCCTCCTCTCTCAGTGGACTTGGAGAGGGGAATAGGAGGAAATGAGGGAGGGAGAGTGGGATTGGGAGGGAATGAGAGAAGGGGCTACAGCTGGGAGACAAAGTGAATAAACTGTAATTAATATAAAAAATTAAAATTAAAAATTTAATCCTTTTCCTGAGTCCTGTTTTAATACAGTTTATAGACAATAAAAAGGAAAGAGAACTTACCAATCCCAAGAAGTAAAATAAACAATGTTTTGGTATGCATTTCCTAGAGAAATATATATTTTAAAATTTATGTCTGTATTTGTATGCATCCATTTTCCCAGTGAATCCAGGTGGCATTGGGTGCTCAGCAGTAGTTATATCATGAGCTAGTAATCAATGTGCTATCTTTCCTACCCCTATAAATCAATTTTTAAAGTGGGGCCAAGACATGATGATCTTAATAAATTCTATGTTTATATCTAAATGTCTATAATCTTATATAGATACCAGACTTATTCCATGAGATCTACTAAATTAAAAGAAAAATCTTGCCAATTTAACCATGTAGTTTAAAATAAATACCTTTTTTTTTTTTTGGACTCCAGTTTTGTGCAGGGTGATAAATGTGGATTTATTTGCATTTTTCTATATGTACACAACTGGTTAGCCCATCAAATTTGTTGAAGATGCTGTCATTTTCCCATTGTATGTTTTGGCTTCTTGACCAAAATCAATTATCTTCATCTTCAAAGTTAGTGGGAGCATGGATCATGAATAAATACCTTTTAAACATACACTTCTTGAAGGAACCTATAAAACTTTAAATTTATCCCTTTTCTCTTTTCTTTTCTCTTAGAAAAAGTTGTTTTTCCTTACTTGTTTTTTAAAAAACATTTATGAGAAAATTTCTGTTCTTTTATTGTTTGACAGTTTATAATATGAACATAACAAATTTTAATAATTTATACCTCTATTCCTTTTTTACTTTTTATTTAAATTATTCACATACAATACATTTTACTATATTACTTCCATCCTCCTCAACTCCAAGAAGATCCTCTCCTCTCTTTATCTACCTAAAACTCATTGCTTTCTTGTTCATTCTCTCTCGAATCCCCCCAAAACAAAAAATAATAATGAAAACCCAATAAGAGGATAGATACCAATATAACAAAAATCACATAAAACAACATTATAATGCCTGTTTTCTGTTGACTAGCTAGTCCCTAGAGTGTGTTGATACAACCCATAGTACTCCATTGGAGAAAATTGATTTTATTTCTCTCAGTATCAATTGTAAATCACCTTTTTGTTGAACTGGAATTTTTGTGGTTTTGAACTTGTGCAGATCTTTTGGAACTGTGCCAATCTCTGTAATTTCATATCTGTATAGGCCCTGCTTTGTCTAGATGAAGCTGTCTTATTGGAGTTATCCAAAACCTCAGCCTTTTGCAGTCTTTCCACCTATTCTTTATAAATACCTGAGACTTGAAATGATGAGTTTAGTAAAGACAGTTTGTTTTGGGCTGAAATTTTCCAAGTCTCACTGTCAGCATACTTTCTAGTTCATGTGTTTGTGTTAATTACCGTCTACTGAAAAAGAAAGAAAGAAAAGCTTTAGAGTTGGAGATGCACTAGTCTGTGGGTATACCAATAAGCATCCAATGCCAGTACTGATTTACTATCTTTCAAAGTTATTGGCCAGAAAATTTCCACAGAACTCCCAGAAACATACACTGTTGCTGCCAACGCCACTGTTAATTTCTACAATATCATGCTAAGGCGTTATTCCTGAAGTTAGCACTTAATTACCCTATCAAACATGGAGAAATTGAACTGGTGGCAAATGTGGAGCCTCACTTACACTGACTAACATTCATTATGATGGAAGGTATTGTTTGCATGCTACGAGCAAAGCAAAGCAAACATTAATATTAACAAACTGCAAACCCGTCTATATAAAACAGACTTACTGGCAAGATATTACATTAGTGGTACAAATGATAAGGGAGTAGCCAATCTATTTTTATTGCATTTAATTATCATTTGATGATGTGGAAGCATACCTAAAACTGTTGAAGTGGCCAACAACCATTCCTCTTTATCTCCTCCCTCTGTCACTGAAATCTTTCAAATGACTCTTCTTCCTAATCTCTTATTCTTTCATGTATCAATCTTGTTCTTTAATATTAGCTTGAATTAAAAAGAAAAAAAAAATATATGTGTGTGTGTGTGTGTGTGTGTGTGTGTGTGTGTGTGTTTTGGTGGGAGGAATGTGTAAGAGCAAGAGCAACATCTCAGAGCTACACCACTGAAGAAAATGACTTTCTTTCCCTCAGCACATATAAACTACTAATACTCCCTCTCGGAAAAGTATAATTGGTCAAAGTACCAAGAATAAGTGATTGTGGGGTGCTCAGATGTAAACTGGAAAGTCATATCACTCCCTTTATGGTTTGATATTTTGACAATTCCAAGTATTTGGAATCAGAAATGCTGCTTGTTCCTTATGGTTGTTAGGATGAGAATGGCCTCCATAGCCTCTTGCATTTGAATATTTGGTCCCCAACTAGTGGAACTGTTTGGGAAGCATTATCAAGTATGGATTTCTTTGAGGAGGTGTATAACTTGGGCCAGACTTTGAGGCTTAAAAATATGTGTCATTTCCAATTTTCCAGTTTTCCAGTTAGCCTCTCTCTCTCTTCTCTCTCTTTGCTTAGTGCTTGTCAGTCAAGCACTCAGCTGTTTCTTTACCACACTAAAACTTTAAATCCAAAACCTTAAACCAAATTAAATACTTCCTTTTATAAGTTGCTATGTTCATAATATTTTATCACAGCTATAATAAAGTAACTGAAACAGGGGGTATATGCCAGTTTTATAGTATCTATACACTTTTAAAAATATTATAAAATATATTTTTAATTTTTTTTCATGACTATTATTTATTACAATTTATTCACTTTGTATCTTGGCTGTAGCCCTTTCCCTCATCTTCTCCCTGTCCCACATTTCTTCCCTCTCCCTCCTCTATCCCTTCCCAAGGCCACTGATGGGGAAATTCTCTTACCCTACTATCTGACCCTAGCCTATCAGGTCTCATCAGGACTGTCTGGGTCCTCTTTTTCTATGGCATAGTAAGGCTACCTCACCAGGGGAGGTGACCAAAGAGCTAAGTTCATGGCAGTGACTGTCCCGGCTCCCCTTACTAGGGAACCCACACGGAGAATGAGCTGTCCATGAGCTACATCTGTACAAGGGGGTCTAGATCCATGATTGATTAATCAGTCTCTACAGGCCCTCCTGGGCCCAGATTTTCTGATTCTGTTGGTCTCCTGGTCGAATTCTTCTCTCCAGATCTTCTAGCTCCCACTTCTTCCATTAGATTCCTGCTCTTAGCCCAAATTTGGGTATATGTCTCAGCATCTGCTTTTATTTTTTAAATTGTTTTTTTTTTTGAAATAAGGTATAATTTCTAATTAATGAAATATATATTGTCTCTTGTTAAAAAATATTTTTCTAAATTATTTTTCTGTTGTGTTAGTTGATTAATATTTACTATTGTTTTAACTTTTATTAAAGCTGCTGTTAATCCTAAACAGCTGTATAACCAAATCACCTCATAGAGACTATGATTTATTTAATTAACCTAGAACACAATGGTGGGCAATAGTTACTCCATCTTAAACCTCCAAGCCCTCATAGTTTCCTAACATTTAGATTTCCCACATTATACTTTCTTTTAGTAAAATCTTAGATCCGGTTCATTTTCCATGTCGTTCCAAGACCTCTCCTCCAGCCTCGCTCTCCCAGCTCTCTCCTGCCCTTCTCTCCTTCTCTGCCTCCCACACCTTCCTGTTCTCTGGCTCCTCCCTCTCTTCCTGCTTCCTTTCCATTATTCAACATTGTGACTGCTTTATTTTGGCATGTTTACACAAAGTTGAGACAGGTGATGCTTAGAATAAGTATCACAATGTAATGTCTGGATTGAAACCAGAGGGTAGGGGAGAGAAATGAACATTTGAATGAACAAGGGTAAAGTGTATACATTCCAAAAGAACATTACACCAACATTTTTCTTTACCTTAAAAACTTTATAACTCAATTTTATATCTCATATTTGACATTTAAAGCCATCAAAATAAAATTTGGCATCTTTCAATATTTTCAGAATTATCTGCTAGCTTATAGATAACTTTTGCTTTTTTTTCTGATAACTAGTGGCTCAGTCACTGAACATTTATTCTATCTCTTTCTAGTTATTTGGTATAAAAGGCCATGCCCTGTTATGAATTCATTCAAGCTATAGGATACTCAAGTGACACTGCTGTAAGAGCAGCTGGCAAATTAACCTACCCGCAGTGTAATGCACTAAGATGCATTTTTTTTGACTGTAGCACATAATATTCACTGAAATTTCTATATCAATCACTGTTAATTTAATCTATTATTGCATTGGATTTATTTCTGTGCTTGACATCATGCCAATACTCAAATGTTTTGAAGCCTTTACTTATCTTACTCTTTGAAAGTTAAATTCATTGAATGTACTGGATTTTAGTTATTTTAAAATCCCAATTCCTTTCTCTCTTCCCACTCTTTTCTGCTGCGACTATTCTTTACACCAAATCCCATTTTCATGGTTTCCATTTGCGTGTGACCCACTAAGCTTAGGTAAATTTCCTTACAAGAACATGGACAGGACATTATTTAGTGGCATATGGATTACTTATTATTGCCTATACAACTGAAAAGAAAGTGATCAACCTCCCCAGTAATTATATACTTACAGTAGTAGCTTGTAAGGGTCAGTGTCCTTTAGAAGGGTGTGACCCTTTCCTATCTATAATTATATGTTGACTGCCCCAATCTTGGCCAGTGAGTACAATGCCTTTGTCAAAATACGTGTTCAGAAAATAAACATTTTTACTGCATGTATATTATTTATGCTCTCTTTCATAAGTGGACACATCAAGCAAATTTATATAAACTTCTTTAAAGTTTGAATGTAGAATACTATAAGATCAGATCTATTTTCTTCATGTTTTTTATTAAGTAGTGGGCTGTTTCTATGTGCTTCACCTTCCAACCTCAACACTTAGTGAGACAAGAGGTGTTTTTCTAAAATAACTCCCGATCTGTATTTGTAACAGTGCTAACTGTGCAAAATGACAATGCATGAAAGATTTAAGTTCTTTCAAAACTAGACAATAGAATTCCTGCTAGATATGATTACAGTTTTAGTACTTAGGCTTTTCTTTAAAAATCATACTGAAAATAACTCTGAAATGCATTTTTAGTTACTGCCAACATATACAATGATTTTGTAATTGGTTATTATTAGAAATGTTTGACTAATTGCTACTGGGGCAAAGAATCTTTGTTTTATCTCCTACCCAGAATTTTAATTACCCTTTTATAAGTAAGAACTACATCAAACTTGTCAGCTGATGTTACATTGAAGGGTTGCTCTTGTACTTCTACCCAAAAAGTTGGAGAACAGCTCAACTGAATTGTTACCTGTTCAATATGAACAGAATTCAAAAAACAATATGTCATTCCTAAGAACCATTTATAAATTTAGTAACAACTATCGATTGTTTGAATATAAGATTTCACAGTTCCAAAGACTAGAGTAAGCTCTTGGTACAACTAATAACTTATGGGCTAGTATATATTAGATATTTTCTTCATTTTGAGTAGTTAGAAATATAAAAATGATATAAAAATGTTGATATGACTCATGCACTTAAGTTTTTCAATTTTCCTTTTATTCATATCCTTCTTTGTAACTAACCATAGATCATACCTTACTGCTACTATAGTTCCAATCCCTGTGTTTTGCCTTGGCTACTGAAATAATAATATGCTTTTTCTCCTCCAAGTCCTTCTATAAATCCCAGTTTAACTCTTTCAAAAAGTAAACTGTTCTTCACATAATATGGATTCATATATACAAATGTTTTCCCAAATATATAAATGCATGCTCAGTCTCTACAGAATTACTTGTATGTATGTTACTTACTTTTCAATTGGTTTGGCCAAACACCATGACCAAGTCAACTTATAAAATAGAGTATTTAATTTAGTACTCACAGTTCCAGAAGATTAGACTTTGTAACCCTGATGTCATGGAGCATGAAATTAGTAAGTCATGCATGGTTCCATGAGTTCCCTATATGTAGCTGGGAGCTCAGATATCAAACCACAAGCACAAGGCATAGGAAGCAAGAAAGCTAACTCAGAATGGTTTGAGATTTAAAACCTGACTGTCTACCTCAAGTGACTCATCTACTCCAAAGGTTATGACTTCTAATATATCCCAAAACTTTCCATTTGAAATACTCCATTGAATATTCCATTGAATACATTTGTAAGGACAAATACATTCAAATACATGAGACTATGAATGTATTTTCATTCAAATAATCACAGTATATTTTCTGGGCTGGAAATTGGGTATTAGAAAACTGCTGGAAAATTTGGATTGCTTTTTCATACAACAAATTATTTCTCCAATTGGCTTTCACATTTGTGAATAAAAAGAAATTAATATTATTTATAATAAATTAGATGTTGGCTTCTTATACAGAGTGATTAGTACAATGGCTAATATGTTGCCTAAAAGTTGGTGGGGTTTTTTTGACTTTATCATTGCTAATAAAAGAAAATTCAACAATACAAAACCAAAGTTAGTAAAACTTACTTAGAAAGTAGAACCAAATTTATATTAAAAATGATGTGTTGTTGTTATGGATAGTAGAGTCTTAAAGGACATACTTGACAGAAGATAAAAATAATAAATGGGAAGTGTAGAGAAGAATTAAAGAAATTGTTAGATAAATGAATCTCAGAAATATCTCACTTTGAATATTTCTAACAGAACAGAATTAACATCTATTTTACATTTTTCTATAGAATGACATATCTGATAAACTTTTCTTTACATATTTATATTTCTTTGTATAATTCATTTCTAAAGACAGAGTTAATATTATTTAAATACCTATGTCTTGATCCTATATGCATCTATAATAAGATTTTAAAAACAATTTTTTAGTGTATGCCAAGTATGCCACTTTTAAAAATCTGATCCTGTAACCTTCTGCAAAGCATTACTCCATTAATTAATACCATTACTCAATTCCATGGTGGACAAAGTGGAAGCATAAGATAGAAATTTGGATTAAACTCAAGTGGTAATGGCTAGAAAATGTCAATAGAATGAGAAAGTTATTATTCACAACATCTACAACATTACACAAATTCACTGTGATAATTCTGAGAAAATATTAACCAGTTGCATATTAAGAAACTCATAAAATTACTATCTCCCAGATATTCTGATTTATTTGATTTTCATAAAGAAATGAAATTATTTAAAACCACTCCACATGTTTGTTTGTTTTTAATTGTGCAGTCATGATTTAGAATCATTTTTTTTTTAAATAACATACTCTTTAAATCTGATTTAACTTAAGGCCCAGGTCAAGAAAGGAAGCTTATGACCTACTCTATCTGAGTGGCCAGGAACTGGAGGTTGGAGAGTACAGAGACCTAAGGTAGAACTGAACACAAATGGAAAAAGAAATTCAACCAACCAATCAAAATCTGCAAAATGATTTTAACGATATTAAGCTATACTCATCTATTGGTGTCTTGTCCAGTCATTAGAGAGGTTACTCCAGCAGTAGAGGGGAGCGAATGCAGAGACCACAGCCACCTCTGCCCCCAAAGGCCCAAACCGGAAGTCTCTATCATGTCTCTCGCCTCAGAGATTAGGGAGATGTATGGAAGAGGAGGGAGGAAAGATTCTAGGAGTCAGAGAGGATGGCAGTCACCAAGAGAACATGACCCATTGAATCAACTAAGCAGGGCTCATATGGGCAAACAGCTACTGACATGGTAAGTAAGGGGCCTGCAAGGGTCTGCATCAGTCCTCTTCCTATTTGTTATGGCTGTTAGCTTGGTGTTTTTGTGAAACTCCTGACAGTGGGATCGAGTGTATCTCTGACTCTTCTGTCTGCTCTTGGGGCACTTTTTATTCTGTTGCGTTGCACAGTCTAACCTCAATATCAGGACTTTGCCTTGTTTTACTGTATCCTCCTTTGTCATGTCTGGTTGTTGTCCCTACATTATTCTGCACTATTTTGAAGAAAAATGAAGGTGGAGTGGATCTGGAAGAGTTTATTCAGTATCTTGATTACTATTCAATAACTACTTCACTTAGAGTTGAAACTGCAGCCTCCTACTTATATCCATTTTGTCAAAACTGTGACAAGAATTGGCATGAAATTTTGTTAGATGCTTTTAACCATGTGCCACATTTTCAGTTTAGGTGAATAATTATAGTTGCCAAGTTTTAATTATTTTATCTACCTGTGCATATTTCTCGTTCTGACAAGTTGTCCAAAATTGCCAACTCTCCTTCACATTAACTTCCACAGCTATGATTATGTGGACTTAAAAGTTTCTGTCACCTCCTTCTTTCTGTCCTCTTCAATTCTTAAGTCATGTGGTAACACTCACTCTAAAACAAAACAAAATGAAACAAACGAAAAACTGTGGTGAAGTTTCTAATGAATTAGTTTTTTTTTTAACTATGGAGTGTGTAGGTATATGCCACATTAAAGTAGCAAATGCTGTGAGGGAAGACAAGCAGAACACAGAGAGCTATGGAATTCACAGACTCTAATAGGAGCAGCCACATTATGTATTCAGAGATTAATAAGTGCAGTTTTAAACCTTTTAGATGCAAAAATATGAACTCTTGTTGTTTATATTTAGGTATTTTACAAAATTTTATTTTCACTCTATATTGAGCAACAGAAGAATTTTGGATTAATAAACATGTATTATGTATTTGTGTATCTAAAATAAACAGAACTAAGTCCAGAATCATGTTTTTCTATGAAACATGGGATATATATATATATATTTTTTTTATTTATTTTATTTTTATCAGTTATATTTTATTAACTCTGTATCCCAGCCTTGTCCCGAACCCTCATTCCCTCCCAGTCCCTCCCTCCCTCCCTCCCTCATCACCACTGTGCCCCTTTCCAAGTCCACTGATGGGGGGGACCTCCCACCCACTCATCTTATTCTGTTTTATCAGGTATCTTCATTGAGTTCCTGTTAGAAATAGTCCTTGTTCCCCTCACTTTGGGAAACCAATTATTTACTGAGCTACCACAGGCTACATCTGAGCAGAGGTTCTAGGTTATATCCAAACATGGTCCTTGGTTGAATGTCAGTCTCAGAAAAGACCCTGTGCCCAGATATAGGTGGTCCTTGTGGAGCTCCTATCCTTTCCCCATCGGACTAACTCCCCTTCTTTCTTATGATTCCCTGTACTCTGCCAAAGGTTTGGTCATGAGTCTTTGCTTTGAAAACACTGCTAGTTAGAGTCTTTCAGATGCGCTCAGT
>REGO01000469.1:21452-34399 GCA_010120015.1 Rhombomys opimus | reverse complement strand
GCAGGCGCTAGTGATGATTGCAGTGCAATTTCTGGCATTAACTGCCTCAACTCCTCAATTAGCCCCACAGAGCAGGAGCTTCAATGTCCCTAGTGCCCCTCTGTTTCCCAAAGTGGGTATGTGGGTGGAAGGGGGTTCGATGCCTGGCTTCTGTTTTAGAAAACCTAGGATCTGGTGGTCTGCAGATTCTCAAGTTTGCACTCACTTACACGCAGGTCACTTGGCAGAGATCATGGAATCTGGCCTCTCTGCTCTCTGGTTTGGCCCTGCTTCTTTGATGTGCCCCGCCAGTTCTGTGCTGCTGTCACTGCCAGGTTCTGAGGTCTTGCTGCAGCTGGAGATTTCAGGGTGGTTACATCAGCAGGGATGAGGTGACCAGGGTCTCTGTTCTCTGGTTTGGCCCTGGTTAGTCTTAAACTGGAGGGCTTTTGTGCCCTGCCAGGTCAGTGCTGCCCCGCCGCCAAGTCCCACTGTAACTGGTGAATGGGTCGCTAGTCCCGATGTTTTCTGGGAAGTCCTGGGGTCTCTTCACTGTGCTCTCCTAGCTTGGGAGGCCCAGCACCTGGTGTGTCTAGGTTGTATGACGTTTCTGCCTGGTTTTGGTGAATATATAGCATATTCACTGTCACTGTGGGATTGGGCGGGCCGTACCGTCAGTGATGGCGACCTTGTGGAGCTAGTATGGCGTCCAGCAGACTCGGGCCCTGGGAGGATGGTGCAGCCGCCACATGGATCTGGGACTCCGGGACAGGTACTGCTGATCTTTGCCTGCTGCTAAAGGGCTTGGAGCTCTGCCCCAGCGGCTGTATGCCCCAGGCAGTTAGGTCTGCTCTGAGAAAGACCAGCCAGCTGTGCTGCTGTGCCGAGGTGGAGGGAGGTCTGGGGGAGGGGAGGGCCTCGAGGTCAAAGGATTGTTTCTCTCCTTCCCCAAATAAGTCCCCGGGTGACCGGACAGCAAAGTTTTCACCTCCTGTGATGTTCCCTGTTGTCTAGAACGCTCCACTGTTGTCTTCCTGGGTTAGAGGTCCTTCCATTCACCAACTCAGAAGTTCAGGTATTCCACTGCTCAGAAACTGTGTGTGCTAGTCGCCATCTTGGCTCCGCCCCTCCAACAAATAACTTGTAAATACTCAGATTTGTTTAACTAATTAACATACTTTATCTACCCAAAGTATAAAATATTAGTTATATCTATGAATTTCAGAGAAGCATCAAACTTCTGTGAAAGTTTGCGATTTTATTTCTAAATTTTTAAAAATTTATTTATTTGTTATGCATACAGTGCTCTGCCTGCATGTACACCTGCACACCAGAAAAGACACCAGATCTCACTATAGATGGTTATTATGAACCACCATGGTTGCTGGGAAGTGAACTCAGGACCTTTGGAAGAATAACCTGTGCTCTTAACCTCTGAACCATCTCTCCAGCTTTATTTCTAATTTTTAAAATTTTCCATTTGATTTGATTCAGAGTCTATTTGTAAATGTCCTGAAGTCATATGTTGGTTACATTGAACTACCTTTTCTGACGTTTGAGACTTTGTGTTCCCTGCTTTTCTATGGTCAGTAAATTCTGCTCAGAATTCTTTATTGGCTCTTATCCTCCACATAAAGATGGCACATGATGGCGTTCTGGCTATTCAGTTTTCAATCTAAAAGAGGAGGCAGGATTGTGGTCTCCAATTAAAACAGTACTGAGGGTTTTTATTTTTTATTTTTATTTCTTTGGCACTTTTTAACTGCACCATTTTCTACTCACAGAAACTGCTGAGCAAAGCAAACACTTCACAGTGTTTTATTTCAGTATTAAGAAGTAGAAGACATATTGAAGACAGAAACTGAGCCTAACACTTTACATTAAAAGAGGAGTTACCAATACCTTCAGGAAACCAGAATTATAGCATTTTAAAAGCCCTTCTTCATGGGCTGCGGTTATACATTAGCACAGAAACTCTACCCAAGTCTCAGGGTGACTATTTCTGTCAAGCCATACATCTTGTCTTTATCATTATATTGACTTACTCCTTTCAAATGTCTCAGATATTGAATTCCAATTTCCTACTTAATGATACATTTCTCATGAAGATGTGCAAACAGTTACAGAAGGGTTTGGAAGAATTCATTACAGCCTATTATTGAATTCACAGTTTGGGTACAAGCACTTTTGGCTAAGTCAAAAAGATCTATTGAGCAAACTTATGCCATAGACTTTATATTAAAAAGTTTGTAAATAAATTTATATTTTTAGTTAACATGTTATAACATGAGATTTTTTCAGAACCCTACATTTTTATTCAGTCTCTTCCTTGCTTTCATACAAACATGAGCTGCTTTTGGGAGAATATATAAAGCTCAAATAACAAAAGCATGAGTGAGAAGGAAAAGTACAGGTCTGCATGTTTTACTTTTTTTTTTTTTCAAAGTTTGAATTCAGCCCTGTTGAAAAATTCACATTACTTGGAGCATGACATTTATGCTAAAATCAGGTATGAGTGATGTAAGACTGGGGTGTGGGCTTTGGTAGAAGATTTTGCATTCATAACCTGTTTCTAAAGAAAAGTAATGAAGCAGGAAATAGTCACAAATAATAAGGAGCTTTGAATGCACAACAATCACCCGTATCCTTTAAATGAGAGAGGGTGGCAGAAGAAATAACAGCCTTTCAGTCATCTAAGAATGCATGCAAAGCAGTCTCCTTTATCTGGAGACTTACATTCTTATGACCTTCAAATGTCAAACATTCCTCTATAGCTTCAGATAATGCAATATAATTTCAGTTTTGAATCATCACTTCATGCTAATTCAGACTTAGCTCTGGTGAATGATTTATTCACTCTTGAATTCAATATTATCTGTCCCTATAAATGGTTTTAATGTGGGCCACTTAGTTAATTAGCTTCCTTTATTTGTGAACATATCTGTGTGACAAGTTTGTGAGACTTATAGGTAATTTAGCATTAAAGAAATAAAAGCTTTTCCACTCAGAAAAAAAGCATGTCAAAAGCTATTTTTTATGACCACAATTTTGGGTGAAAATAATATGAAACTTAATTTTACATTTCTTTCAGTCCACTTTTTTGAACTTTTTCAGAAGCATTTCGTTGAATAAATGAAATTCAATCCTCATGTAGAACAAAAATGACTGACAATTTGAGTAAAAAATTCAGTGGCCTGGATGCTTTCCTGTGCACAGCCAAAGTTTGAAGAGTCCCTGATCTCTTCCCCATAGATTTTCATAGCAACCCCAACAGTAATGGCAAGGAAAGACTTGTCCATATAATGACAAATGATCACTTTGTTGAGATAAAATTATATGAAACAGAGAGTTACTGATATAAAGGCATCCAGAAACAAAAAAGCCTTAAGCAATGTTGCTCTGTGAAAAGCTGTGTTGAAACTTTCTGAGCAAAACTCTATACCTAGAATGAAACATGAAATGGAAAATGAGGGACAAAAGCACAGTCAGAAAAAAAAAAAAAAAAAAAAAAAAAAAAAAAAAAAAAAAAAAAAAAAAAAAAAAAAAAAAAAAAAAACACTAACAAAGATTTTTTTCAAGGGGACTAAAGGAAATAGCTCAAATTTTTAAAAGTTAATTTATAAATTCTATTAATGCCACCCTCACTCCCAGATTTTCCAAGATTACTGGAAGCAATATTTCAGACTGAACATAGGAATAAGTATGGCCATGGGACTATAGAAAGTAAATACATTAAACTATAAGTCCTCAAAGTAAAAACAGGACTAAGATCACAAAGAGCAAACAACAAAAACAGCAGCAACAACAACAAGCTGGCTAAAATTAAAGTATAAAGAATTTCTTTAAGTTAATGATCTCAAGTCCTCAATCAAAAGACACAGACTAATTCAATAAACTTAAAACTGAATTAACTCTAGAGAGATAAAGGTAACTTCATTATAATCAAGGGAGCAATTAAACAAGAAAAATATTACAATTCTGCATATAGAAGAAGACTCTGCCCAAAGGTTGCCCATAAGTCTCAGCATCTACATTGATAGTCTGCAGGGCAGAGCTTTTCAGAGGTCCTCTGTGTCAGGTTCCTGACTTGTTCACTTTTCTCCTTCTTCTGTTGTCCAGCCTCTTTGCCTTTCTGAATAGGAATTGAGCATTTTAGCAAGAGTCCTCCCTCTTGATTAGTTTCTTTAGGTGTACAGATTTTAGTAGGTTTATCCTATATTTTATGTCTGTATGAGTGAGTATATACCATGTCAACCTTTGGGCAGAGTGCAGGGAATCTTAGGAAAGAAGTGGGAAACAGTAAGATCTGGAGGGGACAGGAACTCAACAAGGAGAGCAACAGAACCAAAAAATCTGAGCACAGGGGTCTTTCCTGAGACTGATACTCCAACCAAGAACCGTGCATGGAGATAACCTAAGACCCCTGCACAGATGTAGCCCATTGCAGTTCAGTATCCAAGTGTGTTCCATTGTGATAGGAACAGGGACTTCCTCTGACATGAACTGATTGGCCTGCTCTTTAATTATCTCCCCCTGAGGGGGAAGCAGCATTACCAGACCACAGAAGAGGACAATGCAGCCACTCCTGATGAGACCTAATTGACTAGGATCAGAAGGAAGGAAAAGAAGTCCTCCCCAAGTTCAGTGGACTTGGGGAGGGGCATGCATACAGAGGTTGGAGGAAGGGAGGGATTGTGAGGGGAGGAGGGAGAGAGCCACAGGGGGATACAAAGTGAATAAAGTGTAATTAATAAAGAAGAAAAAAAAGAAGACTCTGGAGCACCAAATTTCACTAAATTTATGCTGCCAGATGTAAAGGAACAGACTTACTCCAAATTAGTAATTTTCATTAGTTCAGTACTCAGATCTTTCCAATAGACATGTTTTGTAGAAAAATGTAAACACAGAATCATCAAAGTAAGATAAAATCATACAAGAAATGAATGGAACAGTTATCTAGAGACTTTTGTTTCTGCGATATCATTCAAGAAACCACGTGCAGTTCACAATAACGCCTGTCTATACTCTTAGGCCTTTTTCTTTATATTTGTCTGCAAGGACAATGTTTTATTTGTTTTAAAGTATCAATATTATTACTTTATGTGAATACCTTACATCTAGAGTTCAAAAAAACATGCCAAAATAATTCTAAAAGAGAGAAAGCATTTTCTATGCTCAGCTTAGCCTTTTTCCAGTCATGGGATTCACCAGTAAGCTAAGAGAAGGGATATCAAATGTACTTGTGATCTATTAGGTGGTCTTTCCCACTAGAGACATGCTTTCTTAACAGAATTTTCTGTTGCTTCAGTGTATGATCCTTTTCCTCTGTAGACCCAGCCCTTCCTACCACTTTCTAAATCACTGCCTAACATGAAAGAAAAGTAAATCATTCTCCTGTGGCTTCAAGCCTATCATTAAACAAATTTGTTTTTTATAGTTATTTTATTATTTTGTATTATTAATTAAAATTTATTCACTTTGTGTCCTGGCTGTAGCCTCCTCTCTCATCTCCTGCCCTCCCCATCATCCCTCCTTCTTCCTCTTTATGCCCCTCCCCAAGTCAACTTCTATATGACCCCAGCCTATCAGGTCTTATCAGTACTGTCTATCTTTTTTTTCTGTGGCCTAGTAAGGCCACCCACCCAGGGGGAGGTGATAAAAAAGCAGCAACTGAATTCATGAATATCAAATGGCATAAAAACATTCAAAGAAATGCTCAATGTCTCTAGTCAGCTGGGAAATGCAAATCAAAATGACCTTGAGATTCCACCTTATACTCATCATATTGACTAAGATAAAAAATAAATTAAAAAATAACCACTCCAGTGACAAAACATGCTGGAGAAGATGTGAGGAAAGAGAAACCCTCCTTCATTGCTGGTGGGAATATAAACTTGTACAACCACTTTGGAAGTCAATCTGATGCTTTCTCAGAAAATTAGGAAGAGTGTTACCTCAGTATACAGCTATTCTACCCGTGGTCATATATTTGAAAGCTGCTCAACCCTAAAGCAAGGACATTTGCTCAGCTATGTTTACACAAGCTTCACTCATAACAGCCAGAATCTGGAAACCTAGATGTCCCTCAAAATAGGAGAGGATACAGAAATTGTGGTACATTTACACAATGAAATACTCTGCATTTTTTTTTGAATGTGATAGGAATCCTGTTTAGCAATCTTATAAAAGGATTGGCTTTCTAACGCTGTCAATATTTCTCTGTGTTCTTGTTTTTTGTTTGTTTGTTTGTTTGTTTTGTATTTTTGTTAACAGTGTAAGTAGAAAGCTCAGTCTCTTTCATGGTAGGGAAACACTTTATCCCTGAGCTACACTCTTAGCTTTGTTTCTAATCCTCAAATTCTTGTAAAACAGCTCAAATCAACCTGATAAGCAATACTTTCTTTTAAAATCCTTACCAGAACTGCACACATATTTCCTGTGTTGAAACATTATAAAATAATGATGAAGAACACACATATATCCACATACAATGCTGATATGACAATCAGCATGACCAAAACAATGAAAACATACATTTATATTTTCCAAAGAAAAACAGAATTCTCACCTCAAAGGGATGGTATGTAGTTTACTCTGGAACCAAATGTCAGTGACTATAGCAGAAGACTACAGATTTGGATTACTCCAAAGTCTTTGTAGTAGTTCAGCACTAAAATAAAGTCATAAAAAATGCAGTACTCAGATACATATTTAGAAAGATTCATTAGACAGCTGCAGCAAAATTTTAGATGTCTATGATATAGGCCTCAGATGTTCTTGGATGACAACCCCAGCCTGTTGCTCAGTGAAAGATACTTCTATATAAATTAATTCTAGAAGATTTTACCTGTTAGTCACATGAATATTAGGTTACACCCTGAGGTGCTTAGAGAATGGCTGTGATGAGAATATCAGTTAGTAAAGATTCATTTTAATTAGTCTCTGGACATGTAACATTCCAATGTATTTACAGAATCCTTAATGTTCTAATCACTTACTAGCTTTGAAGGAGTTTCAATAAAAAGTGTTCTTTTTAATTGAATGTTTGTTCATCAGAAAACATTTAATTGAATGTTTTTTTTGAGTTGTGAAGACCAAGACTTTATTAAGAATATGCTCATCAACATAAACCAATATCCTTCAAATACTTGAAACTTGTGCATATTAAATTTTACTTTTGTTTTTAAAATTGTGTGTGTGACATGTGAACATGTGTATGTGCATTCCTGTATGTGAACATGGGTGCATGAATCTCATAGTATGCATGTGAGGGTCACAGGACACATGTGTGTCCTGCCCTCACCTTCTACCTTCTGTTTGGGTCAGAGCATCTTATCTTGTAGCTCTGCTGTGTTTTCCAGGCTCATGAGCTTTCAGGGATCCTCCAGTCTCTGTCCCTCAGCCTACCACAAGGAATGCAGACATGCAGCACTGTACCAGGTTTCACATGGTGTGTAGGGGCTTAAACTTAGGTCCTCTCATGGTCCAGGCAAGCATTTTTATCCAAGGAGCCATCTCCCCAGCTCCAAAATTTACATTTCCAAAAATAAAATAAGCTAATCACTTATGATTTTTCTTTATGTTTAAGCAATATTTTGTTCAGTGGCATTTATGTTTGGATTGAATTTTGTCCTTTGTGAGCAGGATTTGAAAGTTGGTTTTTCACATTATATATTCACTTATATAGACCTATAAGATATGATAAACATAATGAAATCTATACACCTAAAAAAGATAATCAAGAGAACGGACATGGGGTAAGATGATCAATCATCATTTAGAAAGACAGATGGGATGTGCATTGACCGTATGACAGGAGTCTACTGAGCAAATCACAAAGACTCTAACTAGCAGTGTTTTCAAAGCAGATACAAAGACTCATGACCAAACCTTCAGCAGAGTACAGGGAATCATATGAAAGAAAGTGGGTTAGTATGATGGGGAAGGATAGGAGCTCCACAAGGACCAAATAAATCTGGGCACAGGTTCTTTTCTGAGACTAACATTCAACCAAGGACCATGTATGGATATAACCTAGAACCTCTGCTCAGATGTAGCCTGTGGTAGCTCAGTAAGAATTGGTTTCCCATAGTGAGGGGAACAAGGACTATTTCTAACAGGAACTCAATGACTGGCTCTTTTACATCCCCACCCCCCCCAAGGGAGGAGCAGTCATGTAGTGCACAGACGAGGGCTTTGCAGCCAGTCCTGAAGATACCTGATAAAACAGGATCAGATGAATGGGGAGGAGGTCTCCCCCATCAGTGGACTTGGAAAGCGGCACGGTAGAGATGAGGGAGGGAGGGTGGGATTGGGAGGGAATGAGGGAGTGGGATACAGCTGGGATACAGAGTTAATAAAATGAAACTTATAAGAAAAGAATAAAATTTAAAAAAAGAAAGTTGGTTTTTCCAGCTGTTCCACATTCACCATCTTTATTATGTGTGTTAATTCTTAGACTCTTCTTGCTGTCTATTCACTTCTGTCTTCTTAATACAATACGTGACTTATTGTTTGACTTTGAAGGCTTAGAGTCCAGTTTTCCTGGATTTTGAGTCACTACAAAATTATCATAACATTTCACGGAGTTGTACAGATTTTAGTAGGTTTATCCTATGTTATATGTCTATATGAGTGAGTATATACCTGGTGCATCTTTCTGCTTCTGGGATAGCTGACTCAGGATTATCTTTTCCAGATCCCACCATTTACCTGCAAATTTCATGATTTCTGTGTTTTTTATTGCTGGCTAATATTCCATTGTGTAGATATACCACAATTTGTGCATCCATTCCTCCACTGAGGGGCAACTGGGCTGTTTCCAGCTTCTGGCTATTACAAATAAGGCTGCTACAAACATGGTTGAGCAATCTCCTTATTGTGTACTTGAGAATCTTTAGATATATGCCTAGGAGTGGTACTGCTGGCTCTTGACAAAGTGCTATTTCTAGTTGTCTGAGAAAGCCAAATTGCTTTCCAAAGTGGTTGTACAAGTTTACATTGTCACCAGAAGTGGAGGAGGGTTTCCCTTTCTCCACAACCTCTCCAGCATGTGTGGTCTCTTGAGTTTTTTGAGATTAGCCATTCTGATGGGTGTAAGGTGAAATCTTAGGGTCATATTGATTTGCATTTTCCTAATGGCTAATGAGGTTGAGCATTTCTTTAAGTGTTTCTCTGCCATTCAATATTCCTCTGCAGAGAATTCTCTGTTTTGCTCTGTACCCCATTTTTTAATTGGATTAATTGATTTTTGCTGTTTAACTTCTTGAGTTCTTTATATATACTGGATATTAGCCTTCTGTCAGATACAGGGTTGGTGAAGATCTTTTCCCCATCTGTAAGCTGTTTTTTTGTTCTGAGGATGGTGTCCTTTGCTTTACAGAAGCTTTTCAGTTTCATGAGGTCCCATTTATTGATTGTTGCTCTTAGAGCCTATGCTGTTGGTGTTCTTTTCAGGAAGTCTCCTGTACCAATGAGTTCAAGGGTATTCCCCACTTTTTCTTCTAAGCAGTTTAGTGTGTCTGGTTTTATGTTGAGGTCTTTGATCCACTTGGAGTTTAGTTTTGTACAGGGTGATAAGTATGGATCTCTTTGATTTTTCTACACGTAGACTTCCAGTTAGACCAGCACCATTTTTGAAGATGCTGTCTTTTTTTTCCATTGAATGGATTTGGCATCTTTGTCAGAAATCAGGTGTCCATAAGTGTGTGGATTTATGTCAGGGTCTTCTATTTGATTCCATTGATCCACCAGTCTGTTTCTATGCCAGTACCATGCAGTTTTTAGTATTGTTGCTCTATAGTACAGCTTGAGATCAGGGATGGAGATACCTCCTGAAGATCTTTTACTGTAGAGAATTGTTTTAGTAATCCTGAGTTTCTTGTTGTTCCAAATGAAGGTGAGAATTTTTCTTTCAAGGTCTGTAAAGAATTGTGTTGGTAATTTGATGGGAATTGCATTGAATCTATAGATTGCTTTTGGTAAGATGGCCATTTTTACTATATTAATCCTGCCAAGCCCTGAGCATGGGAGATCTTTCCATCTTCTGATATCTTCTTCTAATTCTTTCTTCAGAAACTGGAAATTTTTTTCATACAAGTCTTTGACTTGCTTGGTTAGGTTCACACAAGGTACTTTATGTCCTTTGTGGCTATTGTGAAGGGTGTTGATTCCTTAATGTCTTTCTCAGCCCTTTTGTCTTTTGTATACAGGAGGGCTAATGATTTTTTTTAAGTTAATTTTGTATCCAGCCACTTTGCTGAAGGTGTTAATGAGCTGTAGGAGTTCCCTGGTAGAGTTTACGGGTCACTCATGTATACTATCATATCATCTGCAAACAGTGATACTTTGACTTCTTCCTTTCCAATTTGTATCCCCTTGATCTCCTTCAATTGTCTTATTGCTCTAGCTAGGGCTTCTAGAACTCTAGAACTATGTTGAAAAGATGTGGAGAGAGATGACAGCCTTGCCTTGTCCCTGATTTCAGTGGGAATGAATTAAATTTCTCTCTATTGAGTTTGATATTGGCTATAGGCTTGCTGTATATCACCTTTACTATGTTCAGGTATGTGCCTTGTATCCCTGATCTCTTCAAGACTTTAAACATGAATGAATGTTGGATTTTGTCAAATTTCTTTTCAGCAACTCTGGAGATGAATACATGGTTTTTCTCCTTCAGTTTGTGTATGTGGTGAATCACATTGATGGATTTCTGTATATTGAACCACCCCTGCATATCTGGAAAGAAGCCTACTTGGTCTTAATGGATGATGTCTTTGATGTGTTCTTGGATTCAGTTTGCAAGTATTTTGTTGAGTATTTTTGCATCAATGTTCATGAGGGAGATTGGCCTGAAATTCTCTTCCTTTGCTGTATCTTTGTGAGGTTTAGGTACCAAGGGGACTGTGGCTTCATAGAATGAGTTTGGTAGTGTTCCCTCTGTTTCTATCTTGTGGAATAGTTTGAAGAGTATTGGTGTTAGCTCTTCTTTGAAGGTCTGGTAGAATTCGGCACTGAAACCATCTGGCCCTGGGCTTTTCTTGCATGGTAGATTTTGATGACAGCTTCTATTTCCTTTGGTGATATAGGACTATCTAATTGGTATACCTGGTCTTGATTCAGCTTTGGTATGTATAATCAGTTAAGAAAAATGTCCATTTCATTGAGATTTTCAAATTTTGTGGCATATCGACTTTGGAAGTAAGACCTAATTATTTTTTGGATTTCTTCAGTGTCTGTGGTTATGTCTCCCTTTTCGTTTTGGTTTTGTTGATTTAGATAGTTTCTCTATGCCTTTTAGTTAGTTTTACTAAGCATTTGTCTATCTTGTTGATTTTCTCAAAGAACCAGCTCTTGGTTTCACTGATTCTTTGAATTGTTTTATTTGTTTCTAATTTATTGATTTCAGCCCTGAGTTTGATTATTTTCACCTGTCTACTCCTCTTTGGTGTGTCTGCTTCTTTTTTTTTTTTTTCCTAGGGCTTTTAAGTGAGCTATTAAGTTGTTTGCATGAGATGTTTCAAATTTCTTTTTGAAGGCACTTAGTGCTATGAAATTTCCTCTTAGCTCTGCTTTCATTGTGTTGCATAAATTTGGGTATGTTGTGCCTTCATTTTCCTTGAATTCTAGGAAGTTTTTAATTTCTTAATTTATTTCTTCTCTGATCCAGCTGTCATTTAGAAGCAAGTTGTTCAGTTTCCATGTGTGTGTAGGCCTTTTGCTATTTTTGTCATTGAGGTCCAGTTTTAGTCCATGGTGATCAGATAGGATACAAGGGATTATTTCAATCTTCTTGTATCTGTTGAGGCTTGCTTTGTGACCAACTATTTGGTCTATTTTGGAGAAGGTTGCATGAGGTACTGAGATGACAGTAAATTCTTTTGAGTTTGGGTGAAAAGTTCTGTAGATGTCTGGGAGGTCCATTTGATTCATGACCTCTGTCAGAAACATTGTTTCTTTGTTTAATTTCTGTTTTGTTGACTTTGTTGAGAGTAGCTGTTAATTTCTGTTTTGTTGACTTTGTTGAGAGTAGCTGTTGAAGTCTCCCACTATTAATGGGGGGGGGGTCTATGTGTGGTTTAAATTTTATTAAAGTTTCTTTTACAAACGTGGGTGCCCTTGCATTTGGGGCATAGATGTTCAGGATTGTGATATATTCCTGGTGGATTTTTCCTTTGATGAGTATGAAGTGTCCTTCTTTATCTCTTTTGATTGATTTTTGTTGAAAATCTACTTTATTAGATATTAGAAAGGCTACTCCTGCTTGCTTCTTTGGTCCATTTACTTGGAAAACCATCTTCTCCAGCCCTTTATTTTCAGGTAATGTCTATCTTTGTGATTTAGGTGTGTTTCTTGTATGCAACAGATTGTTGGGTCTTGTTTACGCATCCATTCTGTTAGTCTGTGTCTTTTTATTGGAGAATTGAGTCCATTTATGTTGAGAGAGATTAATGACCAGTGGCTGTTAGACCCTTTGATACTGATGTTGGTCATGGTAATGTGTTTGTGTGTTTGGCTACTTTTTGTTTTGCTGTAGTGGTGTTATTTATTTCCTGTGATTTCTTGAAAGTAGTTAGTTTTCTTGGGTTGTGTTTTTCCTTCTAGTGTCTTTTGTAGTGCTGGATTTGTGTGTAGGTATTGTTTAAATTTGTTTTTGTCATTGAATATCTTTTTTTTTTCTCCATCTATCAGGACTGAGAGTTTTGCTGGGTATAGTAGCCTAGGCTGACATCTGTGTTCTCATAGCGTCTGCATGATATCTGTCCAGGCTCTCTGGCTTTCATAGTTTCTGTTGAGAAGTTAGGTATGATTCTGATGGGTTTGCCATTATACATTACTTGGCCATTTTCCCTTGCAGCTTTTAGTAATTTTTCTTTGTTCTGTATACTTACTGTTTTGATTATTATGTGGCAGGAGGATTTTCTTTTCTGTTCTAATTTATTAGGTGTTCTGTAGGCCTCTTGTATTCT
>REGO01000468.1:1408827-1424444 GCA_010120015.1 Rhombomys opimus | reverse complement strand
GAAAATGAGTATGCAAAAAATATGCTTTGATCCAATGTACTACTTTCATTCTCTTCCCTCTCATGTTCTTCTCTCTCTTCTCTACCAATTTCCATCTCAATTTCATGTTCTCTAGAAGTCATGTTTATTTTGGTGCTTTTATAGAGAAATAGAGAGAAAACATAAAATTGGGTGTGTAACAAGTTGTGAAAATGCTCTGGTAAGAGCTAGGAAAGAAGAATAAATTGGTGAAGTATATTATATAGGATTCACAATAAATAAAAACATAGTAAGAGACTAAAAATTAAACTTCACTAAATCTATTTAGAGCTAGCTGCCTGTATCTTCATGGGTATAGGACCATCTCCTGAAGCATGGGTCACATCTTAGAGACTGTACCTTTTAGTATAACTGACTCTCCCTTCCCCACTAGCCAACAACTGCCAATAGTTTCTTCTTTCTTCCTTCCTTCCTTTCTTCCTTCCTTTCTTCCTTTATTCCTTCCTTCCTTTCTTTCTTTCTCTCTTTCTCTCTTTCTTTCTTTCTTTCTTTCTTTCTTTCTTTCTTTCTTTCTCTCTCTCTCTCTTTTTCTTTCTTTCTTTCTTCTTTATTTCTTTCTCTTTCTTTTTTATTTTTATTTACTGGCATCAGATATAATTTTTTAATTAATTTATTTATTTGCTTTACATCCCAATTACAGCCCATTCCCTTCTCTCCTTCCTGTACTTTCCTTCCATCTTCCTTCCCCGTCCTCCCTACCATTCCCCTTAGAAAACGGGGCCTCCCCACATACCAACCCGCTGCAGTACAGCAAGTCACATTAGGACTGAGAGTGTCCTCTTGCACTGAGGCCAGACAAGGCAGCCAACCTAAGAGAAAGCGATTCACACAAGGAAGACATTTGGGTGCTGTGAAACCTGAGAGAAATGTTTGCACAGCTCTCAGAAAATATTGAAGAAACACATGAAAAGGTTAGAACTATTTAGTTGAGATATTCAGCAGTATATGGAAGTTAACCTAAAGTTGTGATTCTATTTATGTGTCACATCTGGATAAAGAAATTTTAATTTGTTTTAATAGTATTACGTTGTGGAAATTTGCAACATTTTCTTTATCTATTCTTCAGTTGAGTGACATCTATGTTGTTTCCAGTTACAAATACAAATAAAGCGGTTATGAACATAGTTGAGCAAGTGTTCTTGTGGCATGGTATAGCATCTTTTGGGTATATGCCCAGAAGTGGTAAAGCTGGGTCTTGGGTTAATGATACTCTTCTATGCTTGCAGACAGAAGCTTAGTATAACTGTCTTCTGAATAGCTTCATCCAGTAGCTGTGCAAACAGATGCTGATATCTCCAGCCAAAGAATATGCCAAGCTCAGGGATTTCTGCAGAAGTGTGAGAGAAAGGATAGAGGAAGCCAGAGGGCTCAAAGTTACCACAAGAAAACCTACAGAGTAAACTAACCTAGGACCATGGCAGTTCATAGAGACTGAACCACCAACCAAAGACCATGCATTGCTTGAGCCTAGAACCCCTATACATACGTATCAGATGCGCAGAGTGGTCAACACGTGGGTCCCCTAACTAAGAAAGTAGGGGCTGACTCCAGTGGCAGGATCATTTCCTCCAGCTGAGCTGGCATTCAGAATCTGGTGAGAGAGGATTTACTTAGTCCTACTTCTACCTGAGGTGCAGGGTGGGTTGATACTCTTTGGGCCTCTCCTTCTCTGAGCAGAAGAGCACAGAGTGGGAGGAGAGCAGGAATGGGGCTGGGATAAGCCTGTAATGTAATTAAATAAAAAAATTACCTCATAGTTTGAAATCATAAAGTTAATTGTGAAGGTTAAAAAATAATTGGCTTCATATGGTCATTTTTTTTTCATTTATTTTTTCAACTTTATATAACAAAAGATAGTGTAGTTTTCAAAAAAGAATGAAAAAAGAAAGTCACATTAAAACATATTACTAGTAACAGTGGCAGCTAATACATATATATATGCATGTGAATACTCCATATATAAATATGCAGAATATAAGTGCAATTTGATTAAGTAGCATAATTTTTATGTGCTTAACATTGATGTATTATTCATACTTTTATTATTACTACAATATTCTGTGTCTCTGACATAGAAAGTAGCTACTATAAATTTTACAGTATAATTAAGTCCAATATTGGTTAAGGAAATTTCCTATAATCAAAACCTATCAAGAGTAGAGGAAATATTCAAATATAGTTTTCATTCTCAGTCTAAAGTAATGACAGTAGGAAATACATTTGATCTAAATGGGGAATGTGAAATTAAATTCTTAATAAATTATAACTTTAATCAATAGAATGTCAATTTCATGAAGAATTTAGTTGAAAATATATCAATTTGTAACACTAATATTTTAAAATTACTGGTGAAAAAGATTTGCTGATGTCAGAAATATTGGTGACTCTGTGTTGTGTAGCAATGGATGAGATTTACAAAGACGAGGGAAACTCATAGTTTTAAAGATGTTGCGTGCACCCCTTGGCCTCTATAATGAAGGAAATAGGCACAGGCTAAGAAGACCAAACATTATTTTGTGAAATTTGCAATCCAGTATCCGATTACCAAGATTTACATGATTTTTAGAGAAAAAAAAGAACAACTAAATAAACAACTAAAAACCTTAGTTAAGACTAAGGTTTTTAAATATATATTTAGAACTAAGTTAGTCTTATTTTAATGAAAAAAAAAAACAGCACTAGAGTCCTTGTGAATCTCTGTTTTCTTAGCATTTAATCAATACTTTAAATAATTTTAATTCCATACTCAATGCAAATCGTGATTTAATCTAAGAAATGAGATCAAATCACTTCATATTTTATCTACACTGCTCCTATCCTCTTCAGTGATAATCTAAAGAAACACACTTGATGTAAAAGTGGGAAAGAAGTGAAGAGCCAAGTGAAATGGGAGTATTGTTACTATGCCAAGGAGTTTGAAAATCTTTACTGAGAAGGAAAATTGACATAATTTCAAAGTATTTTCAGATAAAAACTTAGCTCTAATTACAACACGTATAGGTACAGGAAGTGGTTCAGCCAGTAAACTGATTGCCACAAAAGCAAGAAGACTTGAACTTAGATCACCAGGACCTTGATGAAAGTTGTATGCAGGTGTCCATCATCAGTATTCCTATTGCTGGGTAGGTATCAACAATAAGAACCATGGTGTCTGCTGGCCAGCCAGCCTCATCAAATCAGTATTCTCCAGTGTCAATTAGAGAGTTTTTGAAAAAAGATAAGGGGGAAAGAAAGTGAGGAAAACATCACCAGTTTTTTGCTTCCCAATATATGTGCCCACATGATTACATATCTATATTCATAAGAGTGTATTTATAATACATGCATACACACAGAGAGAGGGAAGAGAGATAAAAGGAGAGAAAGAGAGAGAAAGAGAAGAATAAGGTGGAGTGATAGAAGACATTGACCTGTGACCCCCAAATCCTTGTTCAAATATGCATGTGTACTCCACTACACATGGTTAAACATATACATATTGTGAGTGTGTGTGTGTGTGTGTGTGCAAGAGAAATATAAAGAAAAAAAGAGAAAGAGTAAGAGGCTATTTGCGTTCTTTTTAATGTCCTAATCCCTGAACTCTCTGTTTTAAGGGAATTATGTCATCTGTAATGTAAATGGATATGCAAAAGTTTAATTCAGTTTACAAAATGTTTATTTCAGGGCTTTAAAAAGTCAATTTGTGTAACAGATTTCCAAATATAATATTATTTAATTTTCATCTAAGACTCTTACACATCTACTTGTT
Organism: Rhombomys opimus; assembly: GCA_010120015.1. Lineage (NCBI taxonomy): Eukaryota > Metazoa > Chordata > Mammalia > Rodentia > Muridae > Rhombomys > Rhombomys opimus. Next base: position 1,420,657 of record REGO01000468.1, on the reverse strand, counting down.
TAAAAAGACTTCATGTATTTTATCTATTTTATTTCCTTTAATGCGCAATAAAATTGTTTTTGCCTTTCATTTGTTCCTACTCCAATCTTCGCTTTGAAAATGTCCCCAAACAACATTTTTACTTCATTTATTTTCTATAAATAGAAAGCTGGTTCTAATTGCTTATGCTATCCGGTATCATCTGGTTAAATAAACTCTAATGAGTCACTGAATTTCCTTCTCTCTTTGTCAGCAGTTTCATTTAATGATGGTAAATTCTTATTTTAATGTGTAGGGTTAGCCACATGAGTTTTAGATATAATGAGTTATATCAGTCTGTCTTGCAATATATTTAGCTCCTGTCTCTTCCTGGTATATAGCATTTCTGTTTAATAGTACGATTTTGTGCAGTTGGGATCAAGAATCATTGCACTTTGTGGTGTTTTCATGCTGTACAATCAATTTATATATGTATATATAATATTTATATCATTATATATATATATACCATAATACACACATATATAGAACAGCATGTATATCAGCCTAATATATGTTTTGTTTTCTCTTTTCTCATACTTTCCTTTAAATCAAACCAGAAAATTAGTATTAACTATCTCATTTATTTACAATTAAAAATACAAAGACATGAGAACATAAACTTTGTGACCTTTTGCTTAAGTAAGAAAAAAGCTATGAAATGATGTAATTTGTTGCCTGAATATGATTTTCTATGGTTGTTTTATTTTCCATTAATTAATTTATTTTCTTTAAATCCCAGTAGTAAGTTCCCCTTCTCCTTTCTTCTCAGTCCCTGTATCTCAACTCCCCTCCTGTTCTATCAGTCCCTCTATCTCCTATTCCTTCCCCCTATGCCCACTCCCTTTCCTCTCCAAAACAGGGGAGATTTCCCATGTGTATCGACACGCCTTGGTGTGTCAAGTAAGACTAGGCCCATCTTGTTTTTATTGAGGATAAACAAGGCTGTCTAGTTAGAGTAAAGGGATCCAGAGGCATGCAAGAGGATCATAGACAGCCCATGTTCCTTCTCTTAGCAGTCCCACATGAGGACGAGGCTATAAATCTGTTACAGATATGTGGGGAGCTTAGGTCCATCCCGTGGATTCTCCCTGGTTGGTGGTAAGTATCCATGAGCACCTATGGGCCAAAGTTAGTTGAACTTTGGGTTTCATCTTGTGGTGTCCTTGAATTTTTTGGCTCTTTCAATCCTTTATGTCCCTTTTCCATAAGATTCCAGCTTGAACTAATGTATGGCTGTGGGTCTCTGTATCTGTTTTCACCAGCTGCTGTGTGAAGCCACTCAAACAACTGTTTTCCTGGTCTCCTCTCTGTCTGTCCAAGGTGGGAGTAGGCCTCCGAGGATCAACTTCCTATGGTTTTGATGTTTACATTAATACCAGGTATACCAGGTATCACTGCTATAGCAATCTGATAAACTGATTTCTACAATGTTGGAACATCTGATTGCCCCTTCAATACTCTTTTTAAGATGGTCTGTGATCTCCACTATCAGAGCATGTGAAGATGGACTAGAGTAGTTTTCGGTGCCCACAGTTGCAGCACCACCCATGCCCACTGTTACATCCAGTGTCAGTAGGACTACACTCTTGGGTTTGACCCATTACACTTAACTGTTGTAATTGTGTGTTGTTATTGCCAACAACATATGATAAACTAAGTTTCCAAATACATTTCTATATGTCCATGGAGCTCTCTTAAGTTTAAATTAAGTTTGCATCATTAAATTTCAAGGGCTTTCACGCCTGGTACTGAAACTATTGCAAACAGTAAGCAGAAAACAAAGACTTGAAAAACAAAGGAAAAAAATTAAACCTGAGGATGATCTTCACAATCAAAACTTTCAGCTTCTCCCCTGTTATGTATGGAGGAGCTACAAGGCTATTCGTAAGACATTCTGATCTAGAAACAGCAATTAAGCATCTGTGGAGTTCTAGTATATATCAGGATAAAAAATATGTCTGGGTTTGACCTCAGGCTCAATAGATGACTTAAACAGCTGTACAGTTTCTGGGAATAATTGTTTTACTGCATTTTCCCCAGAGGGTCCCTTGGTAGGGTGATGAAAAGCAACCAACAAAAACTTTTGACTAGAGTATACTTCCCGAGTGGCAAATTGATATTCTCATGTTTGATGGACACATATAGAAAAGAGATAGATAATAGATAGATAGATAGATAGATAGATAGATAGATGACAAACAGACAAAAACTTGTAACGACAAAGATAAATTTGGCTCATATAAGAGTAAGTTGATTTACGTAAGCATGAAAATTGTTGTAGAACTCTTATTGACATTTTCAGATAAATCATAATTAAAAAATAATTTTAAAAATCTGTTGAAATTCAAATGGAGAAAAGAGAGAGTTTCATTAAAAATCAAAATAGCTCTGAAATATTTATAACTTTTAAAGTCTATCCATACCATTTTCCTCATATTGCTAAATATTGATAAATTAAAATTTTCCTATTTGGCCTATTTGAAAATCTGCAAATGAACTTTTGAGATAATATTTACTGCTGTGCCTCATCACTAAAATTCTAAAATGTCTGAACTACTCTCTTAATGTGTGTCTTATATTCTAGGCAGTTATGTGACAGGTGATATAGTTCCAACATTGAGGGAAAGAATTCCAGTCAGTTTTGTGGAACTTAATTGACTACATTACCAACTTTGTACAGTTAGTATCGAGAGAAGATCTTATATATTACGTGTTTTACCAGCACAGTAAGCTTGGAAACTTGATGTTTAGTGAGTATACCACAGCAAGGTGCTAAGATTTCTCTTTTCTTTTCATTTTTTTGCTGTTTTGGCATTGTGGTCATTTGGATCTTCATTGTAATACCCACATAGCTCTTATTTTCACCTCTATTGTTTTTACAGGGGTAAAAATATATTAAGTATAGTGAAGAAATAACATTTTTACAAGGAAGAACACCCAACATTCAAGCATAAAGAGGAGTTCTGATGTTATTTCAAAGCTGAAAATTTTGATCATGTCATATATCTTAGATATATCAGTGTGTTTGCTTCGTAGAGTAAAACAAATGGAATAGAGGATCAAAATGTGTATAGCTTAAATAGTTTTTATTAATATATATCTTATACTTCATGATCTTAGGGTGAAATGAATGATACACCATTTATTTCTCATAGATAGTGTAAGCTATTTTTATTTATATTTTATACGTCATAAAAATCCATGTACATATATACATTATTTCACTTTATAAATGAATTTTCTACATAAATTGAGAGTCTCATATTTCCATCAGCTGAGTCATAATATATACTCACAGTTATGGAGATGTAACTGAAACTATAATTATCACAATGGAAAAAGGTTAAGTAAGCAAATGAGCTCAACATCTTACTCACTGGAGAAAGTTTCCATGAAGTCCTGCCTGTATTTATTCCTGTTCCAAACAATTCCTTGCTGCTTCCAGTAATAGAAAGTTATTTGTGGGGCCAGCACAATTGCATATTTGTCAATAATGCTTGTCCTGCAGGCCTGATACCTTAAGTTGATTCCAGAAAACATGATGGCGAAGCTTTCTACCTCCATATACACTGTGCCCCACAGACACAATGATAATAATTAACAGCATAAAAATAAATTTTAACTCTAGAAAGTCTATTTTTTTAATTTATTGTTTGACCTAGTGGTCATTGAATAGAGAGTTGTTCAGTTTTCAGACCTTTCATGAGTCTGTAGAGTCTTCACCCAGAAACTGACACACAGGCACACATTTAGTGGAGCTTGGGAATTTTTGTGGAAAAAAAGGGGAGGAAGGATTGAAGGAAGAAGAGGGTCAAGGACACCAAAAGAAAATTTATAAATCAACTACCCTGGGCCCATAAGGGCTCATTGAGACTCAACTGGCAACCAGAGAGTATGCATGGGATGGACGTAGGTTCTTTGCACATATGTAACAGTTGTACAGCTGGTTCTTCATGTGGGACTCCTAAGGAGGAAGAAGGGGATGTCTCTGCCTAAGTTGTCTGCCTTTGGATCCCTTTCCCCTAACTGGGCTGCCTTATCTAGCCTCAATAGAAGTTCCTAATCTTACTACAACTTGATATGTCAAGGCTAGTTGATATTCATGGAAGGCCTCCCCTTTGTTGAGGCAAAGAAGAAGAGGGGTGGATTGGAGGAGAAGAGAAGAAGGAAGAAGTAGAGGTAGAGAAGTGTGGAGATACTGTGTTCAGGATTTAAAGTAAATAAATAACTTAATAAAAATTATAAAAGAAAAGCTAAATGAATAAAATAAAATTTAAAAGTTACCTCTAGAATGAGATCTCATGAACATATAGAAATAAATCATCCAACTACTGAGTGAGTTCAGCAATTCAATTAGATATATGTATTACTGTTTGCTACAATCTAAGTGTTATCATATGCATTTTAATGTTCTTCTTTATACTGAGATAAATGCATGCTTCTCTGTATTTCTTTCAAATTGGTTTGTTTGATTAGTGATTGAAATGAATATGCCTTCAGAAAGTAGTTCTTTTTTTCCCCCCCAAATGCATGGGAATGAACTATACTCCTTGTCAGAGTCCTGATTGTTAGTTTTTATTCAAAAAGTGAATGTGGTTCTTTGTAGCTCTCTAGTTGCATATCCAGCATAGAGGAAAACTGACATGAATATAGATACGTTGTCTGTACACTTGTCTTTTATTTCCACTTCTGAGTGTAGCTTTGGCAGGTAATGTAAGTTTGCCCTATTGTATGGCTAGTTGGAAGACACTTGCTTCATAAATTGTCAGCATGTTCTCTCTTAAACATTGTAAGGATGACCTTAAACAGAGACAAATGTCTTGTCAGAATAATAAATTTCTTCTAAGAGAGTTTGAGCTTTAAACAGCATATCAAAGTCTTTTCTTAAGAGCATACATAGATCTTTGAAATTCATCTAAGAAAACGTTAAAGTTAATTATTTCCTGATCAAATACACATTCAGCTTAGCTGTAAATTTCTTGTTTCTATAATGTTAATTAATATTTATTGTGATGGATAAAATATGAAAACATCAAGAAAATAAGGGGAAGGAATATTCTGTTATCCTTCTCTTCTTATTTGGCGTTATATTCCTCCACTTGAAATTATTTTGGGTACCCTATAGTTTTCAGCTTCCATTCCTATATCAGAACTAAAATTTATATGCATTCAAGTCAAGATTTCTACATTTTAAATGGTTTGCGTCACTTTCACATATGATTATTCACAATAACTTGGATGGAAAGGTTAATCTCAATGTCTCATCAGTACTAGACAGTATTGCATAATTTATTAGCTGATAATGCAGACAGGGCTCTTGGTTCCTTACTACTCAAAAATGGCCTGGCAAATAATAATAGATTTAAAGTCAATAAAAGTTTAGTTGGAATCTTTGTTTTTTTTAATGCCTTATTGTTCTAGAGTAAAAAAGAGAACTTTAGCAAATTATTGAAATTGTGGGCTATATCATGGAGATGTTTAACATAAAATTACCCTGAAAGTTGTTAACTTTCTACTCTAAATGATAATGTAGTTTTATGTAGTTCACTGAGTAACAAAGTTAAAAAATAAACGTAAGATAAGCTAAGTTTCCAAATACGTTTCTATATGTCTATGGAGCTCTCTTAAGTTTAAATTATCCATAGTTTGCATCATTAAATTTCAAGACCTTTCCTGCCTGGTACTGAAAACTATCACAAACAGTAAACAGAAAACAAAGACTTAAAAGAAAAAAAATTAATTTAAATATTAAACCTAAGGATGATCTTCACGATCAAAACTTTCAGCTTCTCCCCTGATTTATTTGCATGGAGGGGCTATGAGGCAATTCTTAAAACATTCTGATTTAGAAACAACAATTAAGCATATGTGGAGTTCTAGTATATGTCAGGATAAAAAATATATGTCTGGGTTTGATATCAGGCTCAAAAGATGACTTAAACAGCTGTACAGTTTCTCGGAATAGTTGTTCTACTGCATCTTCCCCAGAGGGTCCCTTGGTAGGGTGATGAGACTCAACCAAAAAATCCTTTTGACTAGAGTATACTTCCCAAGTAGCAAATTGATATTCTCATGTTTGATGGACACATATAGAAAAGAGATAGATAATAGATAGTTAGATAGATAGATGACAAATAGATAAAAACTTGTAATGACAAAGATAAATTTGGCTCATATAAGAGTAAGTTGATTTATATAAGCTGCCCAACACAGATACCCCACCTTGAGATAAGATACCTTGCCATTCCTGTGGTTACCCCCAGACTATTCCTTGGATAGGGAATTTTATTGTCTTGTTCCTGGAATTTGTGACCTATGGCCTAGTTCCTGGGACTGGTGACTTTTGGGGTGGGAGGTCAGGCCTGGTTCTCTCACAGATTGTGCAGATTGATGGCATCCTTGATGTTTTGTTGTTAGATGAAAATAGATCCCTATCCAATACTTATAAACTAAAATTTATAGTGTATAGATATCATTCCCTAATATATGATGTGGTAATTGTAGCAATGCACTAAGAGACGTGGAACAATAAACCTTGTGAGAGACCAAAGAATTAAAACTTAGGTTTTTTGGGGGGTATTGTTTTAAAGTTTAAAGCACAAGCCTGAACAAAGGGCAGCCAGGTGGATACATGTCTAGCAACCTGCAGGGAAGAACTATCTTAACTGCATTCTTTTCCTGCCCTCCAGAGATACAGTTGCTAGGAAACTGACTCAGATGGCCAGGCCAGAACCATTTATGGATGTGGTGCTTAGAGTAAACCAGTCATTTCAAAAGTCAATTTCCCTTATCCAGTCATGTAACACCGAGGCTTGGAGTCCCCCTGCTTGCATTTTTTCCCTTTAAAAATCTTGTTCCCCTAGACCACCGTGCTACATTCCTCTCCTACTTTCAAGGAATGTTTTGCAATCCTGGCTCGATTTTGTATCCAATAAACCCTCATGTGTTTTGTAGCAGAGTTGTTCCTGGTGATCTTTAGGGGTCTCACCAACTGGGTATAACACTTGCGCATTGATACAATGTATTAGGTGCTCTAACTATGCATCCTATTTCCCTAAATACTAGGAATAATGTTATTTGCAAACCGATATCATTTATTTTGTGTTTTTGAAATAATTTTATCAAAATGTGGATACCTCAGATAAATGCTTGTTTTTATTTTTAAGATTACCAGTAATCTGGCTTTAAATTATTATATGATTTTGAAACTTTATGGTTTTGATCTATTTTGACATGATATAAAAGTTATATTCTATCACTTTATGAAATTTATGGGCGAACTATAGGTATATTACAGTATGTTAATGCTGTAATTTTATTTGAGAATTCTTTTTAGTCATTAATTATGATTATACGAAGAAAAATTTTGATTTAAATTTATTTTTTATAATTTACTTACTTTACATCTCAATTGTATTCTCCTTTCTTATATTTTACTCTTCTTCTCCTCTATTCTTCTCTATTTTTCAGAAAGAGGGAGCCTTCCCCCCCTACCATCTGACCAGCCTATCAAGTTTTATTAGGACTGGCTCATCTTCTTAACCTCTGTGGCCTGGCAATGCTCCCTACCAGGGGAATGTGATCAAAGAGCAATCAACAGAGTCCAAGTCAAGACATCCCCTGCTCCCTTTACTAGGGAAGCCACATGGAGACTGAGCTGCCTATTGGATACATCTGAACAGGGAGTCTGTGTCTGTTATGTCCTTATCTTAAGGTCCCCGAAGACCACCAGGAGCTGGACAACATACACAAGAGCAAAGAGCTTTTTTTCAGCTTAAGCTTGGTCTCTCTCTACCGCCACCAAAGCAGTGAATCAGACCTGAGAGCCCTGAGCAGCTGCATGGCAGGATTTTTATTGGGATTTGAACAAGAACCTGGAATTCCCAATTTAGCAGTTACAAGACTGGATGACATTCAGCAAGAGCAAGCTTGTTACAAAGTGATTGGCTAACTAACATAACTAATATTGAGAGAGCTATCTATAGACCTCAGGAATGTTAGGTATTTTCTGTGCCGTGAAATGTACTACTACAAGGACTGTGGACTGCCCGGCACAGATCTCCCATGCTGAGATAAGATACCTTCCCATTCTCGTGGTTACCTCCAGGCTGTTCCTTGGGTAGGGAGTTTTATGGTTTTCTTATTTTTGGAATTGGTGACCTATGTCCTAATTTCTAGGACTGATGACTTTTTTGGTGGTTGGGGGAGGGCAGGGCGGGTCCTCTCAGATCTTCTTCATTCATAGTCCTTGATTAGGGCATCAGTCTCTGCAGGCCCCCATGGCCCCAGACTTGTTGGCTTTGTTGTTCTTCTTATAGAGCTCCTGTACCCTCTGGGTCCTTCTATTATCCCACTCTTTCCTATGACTCTCTGTGCTCTGCCCAAAGTTTGGCTATGAGTCTTAGCATCTGCTTCAATTACCTGTTGGGTGGAGTCTTTCAGAGGACATTTATGGTAGGCTTCCAATCTTTTCCTCTCTTCAGCCACTTCTGGTGTATATTCTGTTTGTCATTCTGAATGAGAATTAAGCATCCTTGCTCCAGATCTTTTTGTTATTTGCCTTCTTTAGACCTGTTGATTGTAATATGGTTATCCCATGTTATATGGCCAATATCCATATAATACAAATAATTGTTTTTAACTCAAGTAGATGCATTTTAAAACATGCTGTGGAGTTGATGTATTTTCTCACTGGGGGACAGCCTTACCAGGCCACAGAGGAAGAAAATGCAGCCACTCCTGATGAGACCTGATAGGGTAGGGTCAGATAGATAGAAGGGAAGGAGGACCTCCCCTATCAGTAGACTTGGGGAGGGGCATGGGAGAAGAAGGAGAGAGGTCGGAATTGGGAGGGGATTGCAGAGGGGGCTAAAGCTGGGATTCAGAGTGAATAAATTGTAATGAATTTTTAAAAAGTAATATATATATATATATATGTATATATGTATGTGTGTGTGTGTGTGTGTGTGTGTGTGTGTGTGTGTGTGTGTGCCTGGAGAGATAGATTAGCATTCAGCTGGCTATTCCTTCAGAGGACCACAGTCAGTTTGTTAGTATCTTCATGGTGGCTTACAAACATGTGTAATTTCAGTTCCTATGGATCTGATGTCCTCTCCTGGCCTTTGCATACATCAGGTATAGATGCAGTCCACAGACAGACAGAAAAACAAACTACCCCCACTATAAGTAACCGTATTTTGAAATTGGCAGACAACATGTGTGACTTTTTAAAATTATTTCTGTGAATAATTAGTTAAGTAAAGATTCTTTATTCATGACTTTGAAATTAGGTCAGCTGGTTCCTTTGGAAGACTTAGAAAAAAAGTAGTTGCTTATGTACAGTAAAATTTAATAAAAGGATCATTTCCTTTAAAAGAACTTAGTAATTTTGTAGCAAAACAAAAAAGCCTCCCCACTAAGAATTGTCTTTCTTGATAATGTCTCTAACCTAAGCTTTCATTATAAAATTATCTTACTTGATACAAGTGCAGTCATGTACTCTGCCTTATTTATATTTGTGTACTACCCAGAATCTTAGTGAGGTTACTTAATAAATATTTGAGTATAATTTTGGAGTAAATTTAGTTATTTAGGACAAATAGAATTCTAACCAGGGGAGTTACCCAACTCAGTATATATCTATTTCCATAAATCTTATGGAATTCTTTAAATTGTGCCTTTGTATTTTTTTTTCTTGTGGCTGATATCAAAGTGACAAAACATTAAAAAAAGATAAAGTAAATAACATTTGTATATGAAATTATCATTCAGTTGAGACACAAACATATTTAAAAGTTACAAGAGATAAATAACCCACCATATTCAACTGAACTTTCCCCTCAAGATTTTTAAATTGTACATATTATCTTCAGTGAGATGGTATTGAAAGACTCCCTTTAAGAAGGCTTAGATCAGGATCTCTCACTCATGAATGGATATTCCTGTTATAGACTGAGTCCTTTTGAAAGTGTGTTGTCTTTGAAATAATATTCTCTATCATGCATGATGAAGCAGAAGGATCATAAATTAGCAAATCTGAAACAGTATTGTTTAGAAATGTAAGATAAGGAAGATGGAACCATAATCAGAGAAACAAATTGTTCAACAAATAGCAGAAGATGTAGATCATTAGATGATAGTCCCAAAGAATAGAAAGGGAAACCACTGTTAACCTCTAATTCTGTATCCCAAACAAATAGCATTCACAAATAAGGCAAATAAAGCAATTCTCCTATAAACATTTTTATTAATTTTAAGATTTATTGTTTCCAGCTCTCTTTGAAGAAATATTATTGGAATTTAGTTCTTTTGAATTATTGTTATTATTTATTATTATTTATTATTATTTATTGATCATGCTCTCTCTACATATCTCTACATAAGCGTGCTGTTCTTGAACTCACTTTGTAAAGTATGTAAATCTGGCTAGCTTGGAACACACAGAGATCCACTTGCTGCTGCAAAAGGAGAGGTGATCCTCTTCAAGATAGAACATTCCAGTTAGTTTTCCAGTGCCAAACTGTAGGCCCTGAAAATGTGCATAATGCAATTAACATTTTATGGGCCCAACAGGTTATATTTATTAATATATATGTATATACAAATATATATGTATACATGTAATAACAACTAAATGAAAAAAGAGGCTACAAGTCTGAAGGGAAGTCAGGAGGAGTATAACAGAGGGTTGGAAGGAGTAAAGTGAACAAATAAGTAAAGGAAATAAATTGAAAGAATAAATTACAAGGTAACTCAAAACTATTATAAAGAACCCTAATTCCAGAGATATAATAATATAACTAGCGATAAAAGATGGTACAATCTAATACATCTTGCTATTTATGTAGCTTAAAGATAATTAATTGAAATCATAAAAAATCATTGAAATAAGTGATATATAACATAGTGTAGTAGAAAAGCACAAGGGAAGTCAGTATTCTGGAAGAAGGAAATGCCAATCAGTGAACCATGGTTGTAATTCACAACTCCAAAATGTGGACTACAATAATGTATGTGTAGATTTATACAGACAATAAAAGTATACCTTTTCTCTCTCTTTGTTCCTAGTTGTTACTTTTTAAACTTTTCAAATAATTATTTTCTAAAATAACTTTAAATTAAGAGAAAAGTTTCAAAGTAGTAGACCCACTATGTTCCATTAACCAATTTTCTTTATTAATATATGTTTTGTATTTCCCTTTTAAATTATTTATTTATTCACTTTACATCCAGATCGTAGCCCTGTCCCTTCTCTCATGCCTGTCCCATCTTCCATTCCTCTGCCTCATCCCCTACTCCTCAAATAAAAGGAGCACCCCATCCACCCACCCATGTCAACTCATTAAGTCACATGAGGACTGAGCACATCCTCTTCCTCTGTGGTCTGGCAAGGCAGCCCCTCCAGGGTGTAGTAATCAGAAAGCAGGCAACAGAGTGGACTGGGGTAGGGGTATGGGAGGAGATGAGGAAGGGAGGGTGGGAATGGGAGGGGATGAAGGAAGGGCTACAGCTGGGATATAAAGTGAATAAATTGTAATAAATAAAAAATAAATAAATAAGAATAAGGTAAAAAAAATCACTCTTATAATAAATAACCAAAATACATTCTGATATTGCAAATGTAAGCATGATTCAAAATATTGCATATTGTAATTCCTGCTTAAAATAAACTGTTACTACAGAATTTAATTAAAAACTAATAAAGATATACAAGTAGAAAAATCAAATAGTAATAACATTCATGTACTTCAGAAATTAAATAATGTTAACTGATATTTATTTTAAAATTTTTTAATTAGTTTTTAATTAT
>REGO01000468.1:1346617-1383550 GCA_010120015.1 Rhombomys opimus | reverse complement strand
TTTATGAATGTAGGCGCTCTTGTATTTGGGGCATAGATGTTCAGAATTGTGATGTCCTCTTGGTGGATTTTCACTTTGATGAGAATGTAGGGTTCCTCCTCATCTTTTTTGATTAATTTTGGTTGAAAGTCTTTTATTAGATATTAGGATAGCTACCCTTAGCTTGTTCTCTGGGTCCGTTTACTTGAAAGACATTTTTCCAGCTCTTTACTCTGAGGTAGTGTTTATCTTTGTTGCGGAAGTGCGTTTCTTGGATGCAGCAGAATGTTGGATCCTGTTTCTGCACCCATTCTGCTAGTCTGTGTCTTTTTATTGGGGAGTTGAGTCGATTGATGTCCATTGGGAGTTGAGTCCATTGGGATTTTTCTGATTTTACTTTTGCTTTGAGAGAATTATCAATTTCTGTGAGTTTATCTTCAGCACCTGAGATTCTGTCTTCCATCTCTTGTATTCTATTAGTGATGCTTACTTTTGTGGAATATTACTCAGGAATGAAAAATAAGGAAATCATGAAATTTGCATGTAAATGGTCGGACCTAGAAAGGATCATCCTGAGTGAGGTATCCCAGAAGCAGAAAGGCATACACGGTATATACTCATTCATAAAGACATATAATATAGGATAACTCTACTAAAATCTGTACATCTAAAGAAACTAATCAAGAGGAAGGACTCTGACTAAAATGCCCAATCCCCATCCAGAAGGGCAAAGAAGATGGACATCAGAAGAAGAAGAAACCAGGAAACAAGTTAGGAACCTGCCACAGAGGGCCTCTGAAAGGCTCTGCCCTTCAGACTATCAAAGCAGATGCTGAGACTTATGGCCAACTGTTGGGCAGAGTGCAAGAAATCTTATGAAAGAAGTGAGAAATATTAAGATCTGGAGAGCACAGGAACGCCACAAGGAGAGCAACAGAACCAGAAAATTTGCTGAGACTGATACTCCAACCAAGTACCATGCATGGAGATAACCTAGAACCCCTGCACAGATGTGGCCCAGGGCAGTTCAGTGTCCAAGTAGGTTCCATAGTAGTGGGAACAGGGACTGCCTCTGACATAATCTGATTGGCCTGCTCTTTGATCACCTCCCCCTGAGGGGGGAGCAACCTTAGCCCCTGAAGGGGGTAATTGAAGGAGACAATGCAGCCACTCCTGATGAGATCTGATAGATTAAGATCGGAAGGAAGAAAAGCAGGACCTCCCCTAACAGTGGACTTGGGAGGGGCATGCATGAAGAAGGAGGACGGAAGGTGGGATTAGGAGGGGAGGGGTTTATGGGGGGAATACAAAGTGAATAAAGTGTAATTAATAAAAGTTAAAAAAAAAAAGTCCTACTCAGCTGCAAAGTTGATGAACCACAGTAATAAGTAGCAGAGCAAGATATCTCCGTGGGTGTAATAGTGAAATTTCTATTATGAGGGCACCAACAGTTATCTACTGGATGTAAAGCCCATGCAGTGGGAGTAAGTTTATCCCTAGTACTACAAATTTAGCCAATTTCTTTCTCTTGTGAAATCATGGAGCCTAGATGAGAACCTATTACTGCTACTTTCTTAAATTAGACTTCTGTTTATTTGTTTGTTTGTTTTGTTTGAGACAGGGTTTATCTGTGTAGCCTTGGCTGTCCTGGACTTGCTTTGTAGAACAGGCTGGCCTTGAACTCACAGAGACCATCTGCCTCTGCAATCCCAAGTGCTGAAATTACAGGCTTGACCCACCATGTCCTGATAACTAGACTGTTTTGTAACTTCCTTATATTTATAGAGAAGAGTGGCTCTTATTCCTCATCACAACTTTTTTTTTTTAAATGGAGATCATCATTAAAATTTACAACTTATCAAAAAAAGAACAGCAGGTGGTAGCATGCTCATCCTCAGTTATCAAATACATCTATAACTGAACCCTTATACTTCAGGCCCAGAGAATATCAAGGGAAAGAAGGCAGGATTTTAAAAGTCGGTGGGCCAAGATATCTGCTATGAGATAGTGTTTTCTCATTTGTCAGGGAATTGGACCCATGAACTTTTAGCAATAATGACCAGCACATTGACTATACCAATTTACACCCCACTGGGAAAGAGGAAACTCCTACACAATGAAGAGCTACAGGCTAATGGCTTCTAAAAGAGAGTCAGGTATCTTCACAGGTAAACCCACTGATTGGTTATTCAATCTCTAGGGTAGGTATTAAAAACATATTCATGTGTAACACTAAATATAGTTATTAGGTTGTATGTGTGTGTACCCATAATAATTTTAAAAAGTCATTAATTTGAGAATGAGGTAGGAAAGACATGGGTACCATTAGAGTGGGGAGAGGCTGGGGTGAAAATAATAGAATACTTGTGTGAAATTCTAAATTTAAAAATGTAAAAAAAGAAACTATACCATGGCAATGCTATTGGATACTAGGTTTCTGGGGAGTTCCTTAAAACGGCTTGTATAGATTTACCTTTTATGGATTGTCATGTCTCAGGAAAAGAAATTATCATATGTCATACAATAGCCTTGGAGATCTATAGTACAGAATTATAAATATAAAACCAATTCCAAATCCACAAGCTCTGTGAAAATTTATTGCGCTGTGTATGTATGGTTGCCAGTGGCATTAGTGTGCACAAAAAAAAAAAAAAAAACAGCATGAAAAAGTAGCAGATATCTTCAACAATCCTAGCTCCTTTATAAGCCTGTCACTATTTATATTATACACCTTCTTAAACTTCCTCACATCTGCCTGCTCTAGATGGAATCAAATCTCTTCCAGATTCTCTGAGAAAGTTGTAGAATTCATTTGCCTGAAGATATGATTGATTTGGATTTTTTAAGGACATCCTATATTAGGGCAAACATAAAGAATTTTCTATTTTCCATTGTATTTTCCAATGACTATAATTAATTTATGAAACTTAATATTTTAAAATGTATTTCATCCTTAGAGAAAATTGTATAATATGCCTACATTAACTTTCTGACATTCGTATTTTAAAGAATAATAAAATAAACTCAAGTACAAAAATCTGACATTTCTGAAACTTCTATTTTGGTGAAAGTAAAGGTTTAAAGAAGGTAGATATCATTTTGACTCTGAACAGGGAATTTGCTGCCTTGGGCTAGAACAAGCAGTGAAAAGGGTGCAGGAAAGGGACTCTCAAACAAGTGATTTTTCACAGATCTCAACAGTTTTTAAGATCTAGGGAGATACGTTTTCACCTGAGCGGAAACGAAGAACTGTGTTAGGTAGAGCAGTGACAAAGCTCATCATTCACGCATGAATCATGCTTAGTCTTTTTCCATTTACAATGTTGTGCAAGATTTCCATCTCAGCATTTGTGGATTCATTTGTATTCATACAGGGATTCTCAAGTTTGAGTATATAATAAAAATAATCTCATAGTGCTGTTTACAATGGTTAATTTCATATTCCACTTTGAGAGGGATTTTTGCTCTTTATTTATCACTATTATTTGTTTTAAGAATTTATTTACTTTGTATCCCAGTTGTAGTCCCCTACCTCATCTCCTTCCATTCCTACGTGTCCTCCCTCTTCCTCCCCTATCCCTCTTCCCTAGTCCATTGATAGGGGAAGTCCTCCCTTACTGTCTGACCCCTGCCTATCAGGTCCCATCAGGACAGCCTGAAATCTCTTCCTCTTTGGGCTTGCTGGGTCGCCCATCCAGGGAAAAGTGACCAAGAAACAGGCAATGGAGTTCATGTCAGAGACTGTCTCTTCTCTTACTGGAGAACCCATATGGAGACTGAGCAGTCTATGGGATACATCTGAGCAGGTCTAGGTCCTCACTATGCATTGTCTTTGATTGGTGCATCCGTCTCCGCAGTCTCCCCTGAGCCCAGCTTTTTTGGCTTTCTTGGTCTCCATGTGGTGCTCCAGTACCCTCCAGGTCCTTTTCTATCTTCCTAATTCCACAAGACTCCCGGCATCTGTCCAAAATTTGGCTGTGAGTCTCTGCATCTATTTCGATCCCCTGCTTGGTGGAGTCTTTTAGAGGCTATCTGTGGTAGGCTCCTGTCCTGTTCTTTCTCTCCTAAGGCTTCAGGTGTCTCTGTTGTTTTTCTCTTCTGAATGAGAATTAAGTTGTTTTTTTTTTCTTTTAAGTCTAGTGAGTCAATAAAGAAGAGTAGAACCATACGGACCGTTCTAATAGCCTACATGTTGGAAAAAAAATGTGCGAGTATAACAGTTTATGGGAAGCGTACATTCTTTTATTGGCCTGAGTGCATCCATTTGATTTTGCACAATTTATATTTACATATAAATATACATATATATGTATATATATAAATTACACAATTTATATTTTATAGCTCAATAAGATTCAAGTGTGCTTTTTTCATGTTTCTCTTTGTATGCAGGTTGTATATATGTGTGTGTTTGTATGTCCACCTACACACGTATGTCTGGAAGCCAGAGATCAACCTCTGAAGTTATTCATAGGATGTCATCCATCCTGTTTTATGAGACAGTGAGATCATCAATCAGGTAGTCCAAAGATCCAGACTTGTTTCTGGCTCCCCAGCACTGGGATTTTAAACATGCATCCCTCCACTTGTTTTTGTTTGTTTGTTTAGCTTTCTCTCTCTCATTGTGCGTGTGTGTATATCTATATATGCAACTCATTTTTCTGTACTTCTCAACCTGAGTTATCAACCGAGATCGCAGCATCTTTCTATTTTATGAATAAAGTTGATTTGTAGAAATTTCCCATATAGGTATTTGCAGTATTTTAAACCACATACAAATTGCTGCAGTAAGCATTAATCATTGTTTTCTCTCAAGAGCAGCATAAGTCTATGAGATAAACAGAATGTTTACAACAGCGTTTGTCAACATGACTTAAGCAAATCTTTCTTTGTCCTTCTGTCTGATTACGAACACCTAAGAGGTTTCTGTAAGTTAGCTAACAGTAGCTTTCATCTGCAAGGACTACATGATAGAGCTATTCTCTCCATCAATTCAAGTAATACAGTTTTATTCATAATCATTAATTAAAGTTTAAATATGTGTGTTTCACGCACATAGTAATTTCTAGATGGTTAACAAACTTTGGTCACTCAAATAAAGTTCATTTTTGTATAATGAAGCTTGTAATAAAAAGGAAAATAAACATAAATCCATACAGTGTGAATAAATTGGAAAGTCAGAAAGGTCTAACTGCAAAGTCCCTTTGTGTGTGACCTGAATGACGAAAAGGCATTCAGCTATGAAAAGAGGAGGACAGATCATTTCAGGAAAGAAGAAAAGGCAAAAACAGAAAGGCTCAAGGCACTTACCATGAAAGCTACAGTTGTAACTCTTTGAGATGAATTATTTTGTACCTGGTTATTGTGTTCCTTCCTCAAATAGGCCTGTACACCTGGAGGAGCGTGTCTTGTCTTTGTAGCAGAAAAGTGTTCTCATGCTAATTGTTAGGGATTGTATCATCTCTGTGCAGCTGAATGGAGTATTTCAACCGGGTGACTGTGAATTAGTTTGTGTAAGCAAACTCTAACCCATATCAAATGCTCCTTGATTTAGCCAGTGTTCATATGTTTGCATGACACTGTTATCTGGAACAAGTTATGGGTAAAGATAATGAAAGCAAATGCTCTTTCTGTAGAAAAGTAGAGCAGTTGAAGAAAATAATTAAGCCTGGGAACACATTTCTTTCCCATAAACTAAGGAAGGTTAAATCTGAGACCAACACATGAAAAAAGCATTCATGAATAACTGAAATAAAACAGAGATAGATATCTGAGTTATTTATTTGTCTGATTTTAAACAAGTCTTTCTAGAACAATGAACTCATATCACTGCTGCTGCTGCTGCTGGGATCAGAAGAGAACTGGGAATGCCTCTTCACACCTCTAGCACATCTAAATAGACTAAAGAAACCAGCCCAAATATTATCGTGACTCCACAGTGATAAAGATGTAGTAAGATGGTATTGAATATTGATAATATCTCAATATTCCATATCAAATATGGAACGGATCTGGAATATAAGGTGCATACACATGTGCACTGAAGGCTGTTTATCAGCCAACAGTTAACATTACACCAAAGTGGAAAATTGAAAAACCTTCTGCTAAGAACATGAATATTGCAAGTAGCATTTCTTTTGTTTTTATTCATATGGTGTTATATTCCTATATAGAGCAGACCTAAAATGACAAAAACACGTTGAAATATTTTCATTTTTTCTATATATGAAATAGTTTTGTATATAGAAAATTCCAAAAATACCACTAAAAAGTATTAGAACTAATAAATACATTTCACAATTTTATCATTTTCCAGCCTTTGATATAAGAACAAAGATAGTGTCTATTTTTATCAGTGTAGCTTATGGCATGTTCTCTCTCCAAAGATGGTACATTAAGTGGATTTAGGAGCAGAGAATTGAAATAGCTGTTCTGACTACTACACACAGGGATCTGGCACTGTGCTATCTTCAAGCACAGTGAACCTCAACTTCTAATAAAATATAGAAATGTTCTTTCTTCTGTACTATGCAACTAACCTACAATGTCTGTATCATTTGCTATAACCAACAGCATACTTTCCAAAATAAAATGTCACTAAAATTATATAATTTAAAGTTATATAAATGAATATAAAATGGGTGAAATATAATTGTACAATAAAGACTGAAGAAATGAAGAATATACAAAATAGAATAGCATCACATTTTCTCATGCTGGATCAGCATTACTAAATATACAAACACAATGAAAGTGTGTTACCAGAACATACCCTAAACATACATACTCAATGGAATATGTAGATCTATTGTAATCACTGTAAAAATAATAATGAAGTTCTTTATAGAACCACAAAAATAAAAAAGCTACTATTAAGTGGAATTATAAAATCCCTAGATAATCAAAATAATCTTGAAGAAAATGGCAGATGGGAAGTCATTACAGTGCATACTTTCAGAATTTGTGAGAAAGTTGCAGTCATTAAACTGTTTAGCATTAGGCTAAACATGATTTTTCCCAACTGTTTGGACACGTGCTTAGTGTTTATTTATTAACCTCCATGTTAAATCACCAGTACCACAAAAAGCAAGGTTAATAAAAGCGTGTGCCTTTAATTACAGCATTTGGGAAGCAGGCACAGCAGGATAAGTTCAGAGATAGCCTTGACTCCCCAGTATGAATGTAAGTTATTTTTGCTTCCTGCTGTTATTTTTCTAGCATCTAGTAAGAAGGCAGCGTACAGGAGGAAAGGTTTATTTTAGTTCACGGTGTGAGAACTCCATCCATCATTGTGGGGAGGTCACTGCAGGATCTAGTGTCAGGAAAATGAGAGATGAATGTCATTGTAAGTTAGCTTTCCCTTTTTGTGAACTCCGCAGCCCAATTTAAGAAAGTGGTGGTGCCTATTACTGGGCTATATCTCTCACCTAACATAACTTAGGCAAGACGATTCCCCACAGCAGTAATTCACATTTTGCCATCTAGAGGATTCCAGATGCTGTCACGTTGACAATTAACACTGTCCGTTACAGCAATTTCTAGGTAAGTATGGGCTAAATTAGATTCAGTGTCAGAAATAAAACTGAAAGAATATGGTGTCAACAAGTAAACGAAGACATAGGTCGAAGTAACACAATAAAGTTCATAAGCAAACCCATGCATCTTAGGCAGAGTCATTTTAATAAATATTACTGGTAAATATCCACATGTAAAAGACTGAACTCTTAACTTTTACCTGTAACAAAAGCAAAGTTCAATATAGATTAAAAAGTTGAATTTTTTATCTGAACCATAAAAACTACCAGAAGGAAAATATAAGAAAGGTTTCACTGGAGTGATTAGTAATATCTAGGAGCTCCAAATGTCTATAGTACCAAAAAGGATGCCAAACAAATTATATCACTTCAATTTTAAAAGTTTCTTCAAAGAAAAGGTCTATATATACAGATACAACCTGAAAAGTAGGAAATGAGACTAGCAAACTATACAGCTGTTACTCAGTAGTAATTTTTTTTTAATTTTTTAAAATTCATTATTAATTACATTTATTCAATTTGTATCCCTCCCTGTGGTTCCCTCCCTCCTCCTGTCCCAATCCCTCCCTTCCTCCACCCTCTGTATGCATGCCCCTCCCCAAGTCCACTGATAGAGGAGGTCTTCTTTTCCTTCCTTCTGATCCTAGTCAATTAGATCTCATCAGGAGTGGCTGCATTGTCTCCTTCTGTGGCCTGGTGATGCTGCTTCCTCCTCAGGGGGAGGTAATTAAAGAGCAGGCCAATCAGTTCATGTCAGAGGCAGTCCCTGTTCCTATTACAATGGAACCCACTTGGATACTGAACTGCCATGGGCTACATCTGTGCAGGGGTCTTAGGTTATCTCCATGCATAGTCCTTGGTTGGAGTATAAGTCTCAGGAAAGACCCCTGTGCACAGATTTTTTGGTTCTGTTACTCTCCTTGTGGAGTTCCTGTCCTTTCCAGATCTTACTGTTTCTCACTTCTTTCCCACTCTGCCCAAAAGTTGCCCATAAGTCTCAGCATCTGCATTGATAGTCTGCAGGGCAGAGCCTTTCATATGTCCTTTGTGTCAGGCTCCTGACTTGTTCCCTCTTTTCTTCTTCTTCTGATGTCCATCCTCTTTGCCTTCAGTAGTACTTTAAATGAATTCTAAAATTGAGCATCAATAAAATAAAAACCAACCAACCCAATTAGAAGCAAGCAGCTGATCATCAAAACAGACATTGCTCAAAGGCAAAAATGACCAACACATACATGGAAAGATGAACAAGATTATTGATCTTCAAGAAAATAAAACTAACTAAAAATCAACAAGACATCAATGTCATTCTAAGAAGATGGAATTATAAAAAGTTGTAAAATGTCAGGTATGAGAAAGAATGTGAAAAGGAAAGCTTTGCAGACAGTGAATGACAATGAACGCTAACGTAGCCAAGGTGGAGAATGCTCTCGAAGGTTTTTGTTTGTTTGTTTTGCTTTTTAGGTAATTACAGAACTTCCACAGGATCTTTCAATATTAAACTAGGAGCCCATCTTAATCAGTCTGTCAGATATACACCTGTATTCTTATGTGGTGTTACAACATGACAATAGGAAATAAACTACTGCATAAGCCCCACAACCAACACATGAATTAAATGAACTGAAATTCACAAAGTGATAATGTGCCGCCACTTGAGAGAATAGAAACCTATCCTTTCGAAGAACATGATATTAAACTTGAGATCATTGGGCTATGTGTGATAAAACAAGCAGAGAACAAACACCATTTGGTCAAAAACAACCCAAATGTGAAAATGTTGATTTTTATAGAATTTAAAGTGAACTGATGGTGACCGTCACCGCTGGTGTGTGGTGTGCTTTTGCTAGGTGGAAAATCTCGACAACACGTTATTTTACACCAAGGTGTTGTGCTACTTCACGGTAAGCTCACTACAGATATTAACAATGTATTCCAAAGTTCTTGAAAGGGTTTTCATAGTTTTTGCTATAAATTGTACATTTGTAGAAATATATGTTTAATCTGATTTAAACTTTATGCTAGTTTGGCATATATCTGTAATCATAAGATACTACATCATTATGTTGAACATTTACATTTATAGGTACAAGTTAAAATTAAATTTAAAAATATAAAATAAATGTAAGGTATTTTTTTCAGCCCAGTCCAAACATTTATCAGGCATTAACTGTTCTTACTCGAGGAAACAAAGTAATGTTAACAATGTTTAAAATATTTACCTGGAAAACTGCATATGGCTTTATGCTACAACCCGAACACACTGGAATAACTATTATTTGTGTATTACCAAGTACTCAATAATTCCTGCACCACTCTTTCTCTAGTCAGCAGCCTAAAATAGCCATTAGGACTTTTGTTTATAGAAAGAAACCAATTTCCAGAATAGTTATCAGTGTTGAGAAAAATGGAATGTGTGTGTCAGGGTTAAATTCCACTGTTTTTATCTTTAAAATATTTTCATTACGAAACAGAAGTATTGAAACAATTATGCTTGAATCACTATTGGATCACATACTAAATGTTATATGCAGTGTATTTAGAAAGTATTCACGTTGAAATTGTCTCAAATTGTTATTTCTGCTTCTGAGTTATTGAATTAATACATCACCGGGACATCCTTGTTCTATTTATGTAACAGTGTGATTCATCAACACAAATATGCTAGCACACTGGTAATGAATTACTCAATAAAATCTGAACAGCTGGCAAGAATATGTAGAATTAGGTAATGTAGAAAGTTAAAGTGTTTCATTGTTTAATTTATTCAGTTCAGAACAAAAGAAGACAACATATTTAAAACTTTAAGAGAAAGTGAAACTCCATAAATTGCCTGTTCTACTTCATACTGGAGAAAAGAGAGTAAATCAAATAGTATTCATTTGCAAACTTATAATGGCTTGTCAACCTTATATCGCTCATGAGAATGTATTTCTGCCATAATTAATTTCAATATATTTTATATTTCAAATGTCTATTTCTGTTATATTTTTCTGCTTAATTCTTTAATACTAAATAAGCTTCCATTTTCTTCTTAAAAAAGATAGCTACACCAGGTGGTAGTGACACACCCCTTTAATCCTAGCACTTGGGAGGCAGAGGAAGGTGGTTATCTGTGAGTTGGAGGCCAGTATGGTCTACAATGAGTCCAGGAGAGCCAAAGCTACACAGAGAAACCTCGTCTCAAAACAAAAACAAAAACAAAAACAAAAACAAAAATAAGAAAAACAAAAAAAAAACTTAAAAAAAACATAGCTGCAAAACAAATCAAATTATTTTTATATGTTATTCTTATTTTACAGAAAGATATGCACATCAGATTTGTGACTGAATAAGAATTCTTTTTTATCTTTTATACTCTTTCCTTTATTATTTTTTTAATTTATTCTTTATTAATTACACTTTATTCACTTTGTATCCCCCCCACAGTTCTCTCCCTCCTCCTGTCCCAATCCCTCCCTTCCCCCACCCTCTGCATGCATGCCCCTCCCCAAGTCCACTGATAGGAGAGGTCTTCTTTTCCTTCCTTCTGATCCTAGTCAATTAGGTCTCATCAGGAGTGGCTGCATTGTCTCCTTCTGTGGCCTGGTAATGCTGCTTCCCCCTCAGGGGGAGGTAATTAAAGAGCAGGCCAATCAGTTCATGTCAGAGGCAGTCCCTGTTCCTATTACAATGGAACCCACTTGGATACTGAACTGCCATGGGCTACATCTGTGCAGGGGTCTTAGGTTATCTCCATGCATAGTCCTTGGTTGGAGTATCAGCCTTAGGAAAGACCCCTGTGCTCAGATTTTTTGGTTCTGTTACTCTCCTTGTGGAGTTCCTGTCCTTTCCAGATCTTACAGTTTCCCACTTCTTTCCTAAGATTCCCTGCACTCTGCCCAAAAGTTGCTCATAAGTCTCAGCATCTACATTGATAGTCTGCAGGGCAGAACCTTTCATAGGTCCTTTGTGTCAGGCTCCTGACTTGTTCCCTCTTTTCTCCTTCTTCTGATGTACATCTTCTTTGCCTTTCTGGATAGGGATTGAGCATTTTAGCAAGAGTCCTCCCTCTTGATTAATTTCTTTAGGTGTACAGATTTTAGTAGGTTTATTCTATATTATATGTCTATATGAGTGAGTATATACCATGTGCGTCTTTCTGATTCTGGGATAACTCACTCAGGATGATCTTTTCCAGATCCCACCATTTACCTGCAAATTTCATGATTTCCTTGTTTTTTATTGCTGAGTAATATTCTATCGTGTAGATGTACTACAATTAATTCTTAAAGAATTCATTTCCCACAAGGCTCTGGTAAGCTTGTGAATAATGTACTTGTTCTAATTATTTCACAAATGGACATTACTTACAATATATTTTTGCATAAAAATAGGATGATTCATATTTGTCTTTCCCACTTTGTAAATTTGCAACAAGTTCAGCAACCTCCTAAAGGCATCTCTGCTTGCACATTGCCTCCATTTCTTTCCTACAGTAAGTTTAAACACAGTTTTTGAGAATTTTATTTAAGCCACATCCAAACAATATTCAAACTGATACCAAAGAACAGAATCAAGTAAAATACATTCTGTCATCATATTGATGGTCTTTTATTTTCTGCCCCATAAGAGCTGACCATTTTCTTTTGACCATTTTATTTTTCTTCATCAGAGACTTAACCAAAAATAAAACAAATCTGGACTAATACTTAATACCTGATCTCTGCTACCATTCTCTTTGAGATTTTTTCTTTTTGGTATCCTGCTTTTGACAAGTATTACTGGTTTTTTACAGTAAAGGGAGATCACCCGTGTCTTGGCTCTAACATTTACTCCTCAAATATTCACTGATGGTCTACTTGCTGCAAATGGCACTTTGTGCATCCTTAACTACATAGGTTCTCTGGAGTTTACATAGCATAGATTAATGACATAAAAGTTTTGATTCAAGTATATGATAAAAATATAAAGTATTCTTTGGAAACTGAATGTGAGGTATTCAAAGTACAGTTATCTTTGACATGGCTAGGGATACATTTAAGTAGTGAATCTATAAAGTACAATTGCAAGTATTATAAGGATACCTGTAAAACAGAAGCTACTGGTAATTTACTGTTCATCCTATTTCTAAATATGCCATTTGAACTAATGTAATTGAGCTACAGCACTAATAGAGAAATTGGTCTTCTAAATATTTAACTAGAACAAGTGCAATTGGTTAGAAAGCACAAGCTGTTGTACCCTGAACTACATCGTTGTCAAGAATGCTGAAGTTAACAGTCCTGGTAAACAAGGAATTCTGGTGACACTGATGTTTGGATTGCTAGATCTATTTACTCTTTGTTTAGTCAGTGAGATGGTCTATTTCCTTCCCAAGGAAAAGGCTTAGAGAATGGCTGATAATTATCTCAGCTTTTCTCCACGTTATCATTTCAGTTCATCTCACACATGGTATCATACACAATTTAGGCTTTCCTAACAAAAGCATCACAACCCCACTGATTCACAAGCAAAACTTTAATTCTGTAAGACCATATTAACAGCTTATCTGGTGCCTGGAGAAGGCTTCTTCATCATAGGCATCATCTGTATGACAGGGATGACCAACCAGGAACTGGATTGGAGTCGGGTGGCGAGTGGAACATGGTGGGGATCAGATATGGGGAGAGCAAAGGAAGAGAGGAATGGGATGAAGAATGGAAATTGGTAGGAGGCATCTTTAGGGGAGCCAGAGACTTGAGACAGGGGAGTCTCCCTTGAGTCTATGGGTGACCCTAGCTGAGACTCCTCAGCAATGGGAGATATGGAGCTGGAAGTGGGCACCTCCTATATCGAGACAGGACTCCCAGTAGAGGGAGGAAGACACCAACCCACCCACAAACCTTCCAACACAAAATTTGTCCTGCTTACTAGATGTGTAGGGATTAAGATAAAGCAGAGATTGTTGGAAGATCCAACCAATGACTGCCCAACTTGAGATTCACCCCATGGGGAAAGCCAACCCTTGACACTACTACTGATACTCTGCTGTGTTTGCAGACAGGAGCCTAGCATAACTGTCTTCTGAGAGACTTCTTGCAGCTGATAGAAACAGATGCAGAACCCATGGCAAAACAATAGGTAGAGTTTGGGAAGTCTTTTGGAAGAGGTTGGGGGAAGGATTGAGGGGGCCAGAGGAGTCAAGGACATTACAAGAAGATCTACAGAGGCAACTAACCTGGGCCCATGGGGGCTCACAGAGACTGAACCACCAACCAAAGAGCGTGCATGGGCTGAACCTAGGTCTCCTATACATATGTAGTGGATATGCAGCTTTACAATTGGAACTGGGCTGTCAGTGACTCTGTTGCCCGTCTTTGGATCCCGTTCCCCTACATGTGCTGCCTTGTCTGACCTCAGTTGGAGAGGATACTCACAGTTCTGCTGGGACTTGATATGTCAGGGTGGGTTTGTACCCATGAGGGCGCCCTCTTCCCTAAGGAAAAGGCGAGAAAGGGATGGGGATTGAGCATGGGACTGGGAAGAGAGGAGGGAAGGGGCTGAGATCCAGATGTAAAGTGAATAAATAAATTAAGGGTGAAAATAGTAATGTATTCATAAGCTTTTCCATCACAAGATAAATCTTACAAATGCAAGAAATGCACTTATTCACATTATCATACTGAGAGTTTGATTTCAATGCATGACTTTGAATGGAAATGAACATTCAAGTCATAGCCCAGGGTCCCATTAATAAAGCACTTGAACATTATTTTTATTTTTGCCTCAGATTTCCATAAAGCCAGACTAATAAGTGAATATAATCTGAAACACTCATGAGGTGTTCTATGTGTTTCAAAGTGGCTTAAAAAAATCTCATTAACACAACAAAATCTATTTATATTAATCATCATCATCTCAGTAAAAAGATGGAAACTGTTTCTTGATACATAGTAAAGACTTCAAAGTACTAGGTTAAACTCCAGGATGTCCACATGTGATGAAATCATCATAGCAAATACTTACAGATTTATATCAACGGACATATATATCAAACAAAGCAAGGGGTTAACTCTGACCACCTGCTTCAAAAGTAGAGCTTTTGAGGTTCCACTATCTAACCATAGAAAACTGAATCATTAGGTCAATTTCTTGATGCTTTTACCCCTGTCTCTCAGCACAACGATAGCCCTACTTAACATTATGCTTCTAACAGGACTGTGACTTCAAAAGTACCAGGAATTCATTAACATTTCAACAAATAAGCATCAATTAATAAGTATGTAGGCTAAAGATGATTTGGACTCCTAGCATATACGCACATAAATTGTAATACCCTATTCTTATTCAGCATAAGTATTTATAACAAGCATTTTCCTTATTTAAATGCTTGACAAAACATTTCTCAATTTTGTGGGCAATTGAATGAAATTTATTGAAAAAGCTAAACTGAATTCCTAGAGTTCATTCTTTTTCTAACAAAAAAATTAACTTGTAAGAATAAAACATGTCATGCATGTGTCTCCTAGATTTTAGAAACCCATTTTGTTTATTGCTGTGGAAATTATTGCTTGCCAAACTGTACTCTTATGGTGTGAGTGAATCAAGAAAGCACAAATGTATTCAAAGCTGACATATTTAGCATGAGAAAACCTGAAGCTTAAATTTTCATTCTAATGACAATCTGAATCTACTGTTGATAACGCCAGAAGTATGTTATTAAGCACTGCTATTACGCATTTTAAAAAAAGGTAATCCATTTTCTCAGTTTAATGAAGGTGAAACATGGTTTGTTGAACATCCTGTCAGGCTACGTTAAACTCTAAACTTAGGAATAGTTTGCTAAGCCAAAACTTGAGCTTTTTTCATTGCATTATGCATTACACCTCTCCAGTTTTTTTCTGAACATCTACTTGGCACTGCACTTGTTTGTACTTTGCTTGCAATAAGTTTTTTATTAAGTATAAATGTGGGGAAAAAACCCACATTCAAATTTAAAATTATGACCCAATCATTAAATGAAGGCTCCTGATTATTTTTCATTTGGAGCACAGACAATTAAGTATTTATTTTCCAAATTCAATTCAATATTTGAAAACAAAAATATATGATATTGTTTTGTCAATGGATAAAAAAATTACTTATACATTTTATAATGCAGTATTAGTGTATCTTATTTACATATACCTGCTAAGTCTAGTCTTAGGCCTCTGTGCATTGTCAAGCAAATAACTTATTTGCTAAATAAGTTATTCTTTTTTGTTGTGTTCTAAGTATTGAACCAAATGATAACCAAATGCTAGAAAAAAAATGCTTTATCACTTATCTGTATCATGATCTCTAATAAACCATTCTTCATGAAAAGTACCACAGATATTTAAAAATAGGTTCAAATTTTATTAAAAAATAAAATTCTTTGCTGCTTAAATTTTACTTATTACTTTAATGTCCTAAAAAGAAAGAGCTTATAAACCAGCATGACAATTTAATGGACAATAATATATTTCGTATACCACAAGTACCTGAAAAATAAGAAAAAGAAGCACTGAGGCTTTAACAAAATTAGTTGCTTTTTCACATACCACTGACATCCAACTGATATTATACTGAAAATTATAAAGTATAATACAGAAAATAATTCATGATGGTTAGTATTGATTGCCATGGACCAGGGAAGCCTTAAATAAGAATAAATAATGCACCATCTGTACAGGTGAATGCCAAAAAGAATGCAGAGTGTTGGCTGAACTCATGAGATTTGGTAGAGGAACATGAACATTTTTGAGAAATAAACGAGGTCATTTGTGTTATGCTCTGTCAAAACACTAGCCTTCATTCTACCAGTGTCTTGAAATGTTTGTTGAGGATGAATTTATAATTATAATATCAAAAATAATAATGAAAAAAGCAATGGAGTAATTTCTGTAGCAGGTCAAATTTTAGACAGTATACAATCTGTGGCGTATCTGCTCCTCCTTGCTCTTATATAGATCTACAGCATGGATACAGGAAAAAAAATGATCACTGAAAGAAAAGTAAAACAAATGGATTTAGAGTTGGAGAAAAGTAAGATATAGATAAACTAATTTTTAAAACAATTAGTAATATATTTTAAAGACATTCACATTGCTCTAGGAAAAGAGGAAAGTTACATTGGCACTCACAAAGGCACACATCAAAGACTCTAACTTGTGAAATGGAAATATATTTGAAAGGGGAAAGCATGAACTGAGGATAGCACTGCAGCAGATTCTGGTGTAAAATGCCACCAGTGACCATGCTCTTCTTGGACCATCTTAAAGGTGCAGAGTGGTCACTGTAAGTCTGAGCTACAGGACAAGACTACAGCTAGAGCTGCCTGCAGAATTACTAGGCATTGTTGTCTACGAAAGGCTGGTTTTGCAGTCAAGTTATAGAAATATGAGAGGAGAATAGACTCATGCACATGTTTCAAGATTCAAGAAAGTCACTGAGGCCAGGAAATATGTGGGGAGATTAGATTGCTTGCAGGGTGCCCTAAGAGCCCAATATGTGGCAAAGACGATAAAGCCAAAGTTCAAGGGAATCCTCAGGAGGTTGGAGATGTCAGGACTTCTTAGAGCAATGTATACATAATTCAGTCTTTGATTCTGTTTATCTTTATTTATTTATTAGAATCTATTCACTCTATATCCCTGCTGTAGCCCCCTACCTCATCTTCTCCTTGTCCTACCCACCTTCCCTCTTCTCCCCTATGCCCTTTCTTGCGTTTCCTGATAAGGGAAGACCTCCTCCCCTTCTATCTTGTCTATCAGATCTCATCAGAACTGCATTGTCTTCCTCTGTGGCCTGGCAAGGCTGAACCTCCTATGAGGAGGTGATCAGAGAGCCAGCCACTGAGTTCAAGTCGGAGACATCCCTGCTCCCCTTACTAGGACACCCACTTGGAAACTGAACAGTCCAAGGGCTTCCTCTGAGCATGGTCCTTGGTTGGAGCAGTGGACTCTGCAGGACCCCTGAGCCCAGATTGTTTGGCTCTGTTGGTCTCCCTGTAGAGTTCCTGTGGCCCTCCTGTTGTTTATCTTTTTTTTTAATGTCAGCAATCATAGAACACTTTCTGACTTCTTCCCCTTTCTCTTTCCCTACTTCTGTCTGCATATCTCATTTCTACCTTTTCACTATTCATTTTCTCTTTTAGCCCCAGTCTTATCTCATCTGTGATTAATCTTTTGAATATAAACCTTGAAAGCAAATATAAAATTTGGAGAATTAGAGAGTTGCCTAATACATCAAGAATTTTTGAACTAAAGATTTCACACAGTAATAATATTATTCATTTTAGAAGACATACAAATGAATTCAGACATCCGTTTATACAAGAATACCTAAATTCAATTTAAATTTTTATTGAAGAAACCAAATATTATAGAATAAATGCTATTTTTAATATGTGATATTTATATTTACATCATAATTTAATCAGTATTATTCTATAACTGTAGTGGGAATATAGAAATTTTTATAATATGTCTAAAAAAGACACTGAAGATATATATGTGTTTTGTTACTATAGCCCTATATTTTCTAGTTAGGCCTACATAGAAAGACTACAATCCCCAGCCAGGGATATATCTAAAGTCTAAGATTCTAAGACTGCTATTATAATACTGGCTCTCATTTTCTTTGTTACTCACATCTAATATATATGACTGTAACTAATTAAGAAAACTAGTTAATTTGTCTCTAAAAATACTATTTACTGTATTTTTTATTTTTTTCTTTTTCTTTTTATTTTTTTTTTACATTTTTTTATTTTATTTTATTTTTATCAGTTACATTTTATTAATTCTGTATCCCAGCCGTGCCCCGAACCCTCATTCCCTCCCAGTCCCTCCCTCCCTCCTTCATCACCACTGTGCCCCTTTCCAAGTCCACTGATAGGGGGGGACCTCCCCCCCATTCACCTGATCCTGTTTTATCAGGTATCTTCATTGAGTTCCTGTTAGAAATAGTCCTTGTTCCCCTCACTTTGGGAAACCAATTGGTTACTGAGCTACCACAGGCTACACCTGAGCAGAGGTTCTAGGTTATATCCATATATATATATATATATATATATATATATATGTGTGTGTGTGTGTGTGTGTGTGTGTGTGTGTACATATGCAATAGAACTCAGAGTCTCAAAGTAAGCAGGTGATTGCTAACATATCTTCTAAATCATTAGATTTGAAGAGTAGGATACAACTCCAAATCCTAAGGTCTGATTAAGCACACAAATTTCCAGATACTAAGTTGAGACTTAAATTTTAATCAAGATTTATAAGGTCAAGTCTATTCCAGAAAACGCATATATAACTTCCTGCTAAAATTCAAGGCTAACTTTAGATTGCTTTGTGTAAGAACTTAAAGAAAGTTAAAAATACAGAGGATATAGACAGCAGTGTTTAGTCTTGAAAAATTCACATAGAATAATGGAAACCAGGACACAAAAACTTTAGTGCTCTCCCGATATAGTCTATATTTTGATAACGTGTCTAGTAAATTACAAAGTCATTCAAGTTTGGAAGTTAAATAATCTCACCTCCCCCCATTGACCCAGTTATATTTGAAAAGATTATTGAGAAATAAGGCACAAAATAAAAAAAATCAAGATGAAGATGAATTTATTCAAGTAAAACAAAGCTGAGTATGAAATTGTTTACATAAGGAAAACTTAAAAATCTAGCAACCAAATGAGCTTAAAGCCTTCATGAACCTCTAAGGGGTAAATGCTCTGACTCTGAAAATGAGGGAGGAATTTGCTACATGTAAACATGAAGCTTTCTTGCTTCACCTTCTGGCCCATGAAAACATTGATAAAATAGGAATGTCTTTGAGAAAATGCTTTTGAAAAATGAACAAAACAAAAAATAATAAGAACAAAAAATTTAGTTTTTAATAAGCGCATACCAACTAAAAGTGAAGCTACACTCCAGCTCTGATCGCGTCTTAACAAATGTTCTTTGAAAATATCTTCAGTTCCTCATGCAAGAGGTTGTAATTTTGTTTCTCTGGAATCAGCCCAGAGAAACAATGCAAAGCATCTAGCAAGGTACTCGTAATATAAACATCCATTTGCTTATTATTGGGCAGAGATTTGAAAAAGTCTAAAGTTTAAAAGAACTTTGAATAGAAGAGCAAGAAAAACACAAGGATAACACTAAAGTAATCAATTTTTCTACTGTATATTCTTTTTATTTTAATTAATTTATTTTTTTCATTAATTGCAGTTTATTCCTTTTCTCTTCTTCCATGCCCCTCTCCAAGTCCACTGATAGGGGAGGACCTCCTCCCCTTCCATCTGACCCTAGTCTATCAGGTCTCATCAGGACTAGCTGCACTGTCTTCCTCTGTGGCCTGGTAAGGCTGTTCCCCCCTTAGGCAGAGGTGAACAAAGAGCCAGCCACTGAGTTCTTGTCAGAGAAAGTCTGTTCCCATTACTAGGGAATCCTCTTGAACACTGAGCTGCCATGGGCTACATCTGTGCAAGGGTTCTAGGTTATTTGCATGAATGGTCCTTGGTTGGAGTATCAGTCTCAGAAAAGACCCCTGTGTTCAGATTTTTTTTGTTCGGTTGCTCTCCTTGTGGAGCTCCTGTCCCCTCCAGGTCTTCCATTTTCGCCTTCTTTCATAAGATTCCTTGCACTATGTCCAAAGTTTGACTATGAGTCTCAGCATCTGCTTTGATACCCTGCAGGACAGTCTTTCAGGAGCCCTCTGTGGTAGGCTCCTGTCCTGTTCCCTGTTTTCTCCCTCTTCCGATGTCCAGCCCCTTTTCCTTTCTGAAGGAAGATTCTTAAGGCCAACTGGAAAACACTTTCATTTTCTTGTTGAGTGAGGTAACACAGACCCAGAAAGACACACATGGTAAATAATCACTTACAAGCAGATTTTCGGCATATTGTATAGGATAGGCACACTATAATGCACAGACCCAAAAACGATGGGCATCTTAGGCTTCAGGTTGAGCCACTAGTTATGGGAGTGGGGAATATCTCTAACATGGTGCCTGTTTTTTGATTACTTCATCCTGAAAAACACGTTTTAAAAAGTTTTCATTCTTTCTATTTAACGTGGGTGTTTCCAGCTTCTGAAGTGTCATCTTTTTATATACATAGCTATGTGTGTAAGTTTATTTTTTATTCACTTTACATCCTGAATGAAGTTCCCAGTCCCCTCGCTCCTTAACTCTAGGTCTCACCTTTTTACCCTCTTTCCCTTTTCTTCCCTCCCCTTCTAGAAAAAGGGGAGTCCTCCCTAGAACCAACCCCCACTACAGTACATGAAGTCACGTCTGACTGAGTGCATCCTTTTCCATTTAGGCCAGAAAAGGCAACAGAGTCCATGTCAAAGACAGCTTCTGCTCCACTTACTAGGTTACCCACATGAAGATCAAGCCCATTGGTTATATATATGTTTGCAGCCTAGGTTCAGACCATGCGTGTTCCTTGGTTATTGCTTCTGTTTCTTTTAAAGCACCCATGGGCCTAAGTTAGTTGCCTCTGTCAGTCTTGAGAATTCTTGTCTCCTCCCTGTCCTTCTATTCCCAACCCCCAAACACACACACACTTTCACAAAACCCCTGAGCTTCACTTAATATTTGGCTCTGAGTTTATTCATCTGTTTTCAATCCACTGCTAGGTGAAACCTCCCAGTACCTGTCTGCAAGCATAGCAAAGGATCATTAATAGTGTCATGGGTTGGTTTTCTCTTATGTGGTGGGTCTGAGGTTAATTCAGTCATTGGTTGGGCATTCCTTCAATCTCTGCTGCAACCTTATCCCTGCACCTCTTGTAGGCAGGGTCTACTTTGGACTGAAAGTTTTATGGGTGGGTTGGTACATACCATGTGTATCTTTCTGTTTCTGGGTTACTTCACTCAGGATCATTTCTAGTTCCATCCATTTGTCTGCAAATTTCATGATTCCCTCGTGTTTGTAACTGAGTAGTATTACATTGTGTAAATATGCCACATTTTCAGTATCCATTCTTCTATTTAGGGAAATCTAAATTGGTTCCAGACCCTGGCTAATATAAGCATAGATAACCAAATGTCCTTGTGGTATGATGAAGCAGGTGTCATGTGTCTTTATCAATGGTTTTACTTTTCATGATTTTGATTCCCAAAAGTCAACACTGCTTTGAGAATATTAATGTAAATGTTCCCGAAAAAAAGAACTGATACTTTTCAGTTGTACCTCACTCAGAATACTGTGATGACATCTACTGTGCACTCTACTCTGGTTAGGAAGTGAGTCATCCCTTTGTCCTATATACACATAATATATACTTTATCTTCCTGTCAGCTGTCTAAGTTGTCAGCCTGAAAGTCATGTGACTATAGTGTTGGCACCTGGGCAATGTATCCCTTATGAAATACTGGCTCAAAAAGCTGATGAAAGATGAGATCATTTTTAAAAACTCTGCTTTAAACTTGAAAAAAATCTATGGTTTAATTTCTTAATAAATTTTAAACCCTTTAAAAAAACTTGAATATCTTAAAATGGAATGATAGTTTCAATTCAATTTTTTGAGTTAGAATGTCTAAAAATATGGACCAGGGAAGATATTCCATACCAAGCCTAAGACCCCGGTTTCAACCCCCGGTACCCATATAGTAGAAGTCCTACATGTTGTACTCTGGTCTCCATATGCATGCACTCTCAAGCTCACACACGTGTGCATACTACCACATAAACACATACACACACATCATACAAATGATGCAATAAAAATGAAACAACACATTTAAAAACAGAGTTTACAATAACACCCTAAATAACGTATATTTATTTGAAATGACCCAACTGAAGTAAATCCTCCTAAATAAGATCCTGAATGTAATGTTATCTAGTCAATAACCTTGTTTTTAAATCAAATATCCATGTGTAATTCTTGATAATTTCCTTTTTTTTAAAATATTTTATTTATTTATTCACTTTACATCCCAGTCATAGTGCTTTCCCTCCTCTTTTCCTGGTCCCACATTTCGTCCCTCATATCCCGTTTCCCCCTCCTCTACTACTCAGAAAAAGGAATCTTCCTCTACCAACAGAACCCAGCAGACTGAATTGTATCAGGACTAAGCACAACTTCTCTCCCTGTGACCTCGTGAGACAGCCCAGCCAGGGAGGAGTGACCAAATCAGGCAACAGAGTCCATGTCAAAGACAGCCTCTGCTCCCCTTACTGCGGAACCCACATGAAGACCAAGCTGCCCATAAGCTACATCTGTGTAGGGGGTCTAATTTCAGTCCATGTGTGTTTCTTGGTTGGTGTGTCAGTCTCTGCAAGCTCCCTGAGCCCTAGTTAGCTGGCTCTGTTATGTTTCTTGTGGAGCTCCTGTCCTCCCAATGTCCTTCTATCCTTCCCTCCACTTTTCCACAAGACTCCCTATGCTTTGCCCAGTGTTTGGCTGTGAGTCTCAACATCTGCTTTAGTCTGCTGCTGGGTGGAAGCTCTCAGAGGACAGCTACGCTAGGCTTTGTTCTGAAAGCATAGCACTATGTCCTTAATAGTGACAGGGTTTGGCTCTCTCCCTTGGGGTGGGTCTCAGGTTGGGCCAGGCATTGGTTGGACATTCCCTCAAATATCAGTTTAGGTTTTTTGATAGCCCACATGGTTATTGAGCGACTCTAATGACATACAATATAGTTCCAGGAAACACTCACACTCCTGACACTGGAAAGCCAATCTCTCACAGTCCTTTGGTTTTTATTCCTGAGTTCAGCACTTTTTTTCCAGGGTTATTTATCAAATGAATTATATTCATTTTCATCTGGTCAGTGTTAGGTGCCTCTTGTGACCAATGAAACTATAGTGGTAAAAATATATTCAATGCCAATGGTATAAAGGTAAAAAAATAACAACCAAAAATAACTTAATTAATAAATATTTTAAATATACATTGAAAATTAAAATGCATGGCTGTAGAACCATACAAATTACATAAGTAAGTGAAAACGTATTTTGTGTTTATTGCTTTGAGAATATTTTTAAGTTATCAATACAATTTTAAATAATCTGAAATGAATTTACTATCAAAATTCTAATTATTTTTTTCCAAATATAGGATAATTTAATAAAAAATTTATATGGAACTTCAAGTGATCCCTAATAAATGAAGCAATATTGAAAGCAAGAAACAAAGCTGGAGAACTAAAACATCTTGCTTTCAAACTTTACTTCAAAACTACAATGACCAAAACAGTGAGGTACTAAGATAAAAGATAGAGATAGGAGTATAAACCAAAGAACTAGCCTAAAAAGCCCTGGCTGACCAAGGTGCTGAAACTTAAATGGTTATTTGTTTTTAACAAGGAACTCAAATGCACAAAATATGGGGAAAAGCAATAATTATCTCCCTGTTTAAAGTAGAATATTTTTGAAGGTCTAATCAAGGTGTTTTTTTAATTGCATCTTTAAATTTTTTTAGATTTTACTGTAAGATCATCTGTCTCTCCCTTTTCACTCTTCCTTGTGTATCTTCAAGTTAATTAATTGTTACATTTATACATGTATGTTTATATACATATTAAATACAACTGCATATTCTATAAAATATTAATTGTATATGCATTTAGAGGGCTGACAGATAGTATTCAATAATAAATTGGTGTGATCTTTCTTGGATGACTATTTCTCCCACTCTTACCATTTTTAGTTCTTGCTAATATTTTGTGTAAATTTGATGCCTCCTGGGCTTGCCCATTTTAAATCTAGCAGGTCAGTTGTTGCTATCATTGTTCAGCTCATGCTGAGACAATCATTGTGATGAGATTATATGCATATAGCTTCTGAAATTCCTCAGAGACACAATTTCACACAAAACTGGATTCTACAATCTTTCACCCCCTTTTGCATCGTTAGAGTTTCAGGGGCCTCCTTTTAAAGACTTGTTTGTGTGCGTGATTATAACTATATTGTTTACAATGGTTAAGATGGAAAAGTAACCCAACTACATAATGATAGAAGAAATATAAGCAATAATGTGGTGTATAGATATAGAATACTAAACTTTTTATAATATTAACCATTTTTCTTGTCAATGATGTCATATATTTATCTACAAAGCTATCTGCTTAATGGTCAGAAAAAAGATTGCATATTAACTTTTGGTGGATATATATATATATATATATATATCCAAGTAACAATTTACTTCTTAATACTAACCTAGCATCTCTCAATAAATCTAATAATAATTTAGAATATTCATGGAGATAACCTAGAACTCTTGCACAGATGTATCCCCATAGCAGCTCAAGTCTCCAAATGACTTCCCTAGTAAGGGAAACAGGGGTTGTCTCTAACATGAACTCAGTGGCTGGCTCTTTGATTGCCTCCCCATGAGCAGGGGCAGCTTTTCCAGGCCACAGAGGAAGACAATGCAGCCAGTCCTGATGAGACCTGATAGGCTAGGGTCAGATGGAAAGGGAGGAGGACCTCCCATATAAGTGGACTGGGGGAGGGACATGGGAGGAGATGATTGAGGGAGGGGCCGGATTGGGAGAGGATGAGGAGGGAGCTACAGCTGGAATACAAAGTGAATAAATTTTAATAAATAAAAAATGAATTAAATAAGGATAAAAAATTAACTTGTCTTCAAAGCAGAAGTAATTTTTAAAGGCACCTTCTTTATTATGATTCTTTCTTTGTATTTATTTATTTATTGCAATTTATTCAGTTTGTATCCCCACTGTAGCTCACTCCCTCACATCCTCCTCAGCCCACTCACCCTCCCTCATCTCCCCCTATGGCCTTTCCCCATTCCTCTAATAGGAGAGGACCTGCTCCCCTTCTCTCTGACCCCAGGTTATCAGGTCTCATCAGGATGGGTTGCATCATCTTCATCTGTGGCCCCCAGAGACTCCACCTCTAACCCCCAGGGGGAGGTGAATAAAGAGGCAGCCATTGAGTACATGTCAGAGACATCCCTTCATCCTCTTACTTGGAAACCCATTTAGAAACTGAGCAGCCTATGGGCTTCTTCTGAGCAGGGGTTTTAGATTCTTTCCATGCATAGTCCTTGATTGATGGGTATGAGGCAGAACCTCAGGGTCATTTTGATTTGCATTTTCCTGATGACTAAGGAAGTAATTTTATAAACTATTAAACATCACTGCAAACCCGAACGGAGTACTATCTCTTTATGCTTTAAAACTTACATGGTAAACTTGGATATACATTGTATTATTTGGTAAACCAAATAGGCATGAAAAATACTAACTCATTCATGCAATGCTGAGTCCAAAACTATACTGGTAGGGCCTTTTATTAAATCAACACAAAAATAGTATGACTCAAGATTAATATTCTTCATTGTAACACCTAGCCTCCTGCCCTGGCAAAAGAACATGTTCTTGGCTTTTCTGTCAGAGGCAGCCACTGTTGCACTATGTGGGCAACAGCCTAGTTGGATAGGCAGCTGAATAACACTCAGATACACAGGCACACTCACTCACACACACATACACACACCCACGCACACGTGTACACACACAAATTCTGTTCTTTTAGAAAGCCCTGATATGGACACAGCCTCAAATCACGCCGTATTGGAGTAGGATGTGTATACTGATAAACTGTGCTTAGTTAGAGTTTCTTCTTGGGACTTAAAACAGGGGCCTAATGATATTAGCAAATTGCTGAAATTATACACAATAGTTTTGGAAGTGGAAGTAAGATTGCTGATTTGTAAAAACACTTGGTGACACAGAAGAAGCAGATAAAATGAAAGAAGCAGGAAGGAAAATATTAATTCAAGGAAGTTGAGAGAGGCAAAGAACAATGAAGGATAGAGGAAGGAAGGAGAGTAAGACAATGGATGGGAGGGAAAGATGGAGAAAGGGAGAGATACTACAAGATTAAAACAGAAAATAATACACTAATATATATTCTTTCTCATAAATTCAGAATTTATGGATTGAAGAAATTACTATAATCATGGCTTGAGGTCTAACCAGATACATCCACACCACACCAATGAATCTCTTGCCAGAATTTAAGTAAGTGGCTTTGCTATCCTTCTTGGAGGTTCATAGGAAAAAAAGAGACATACAATAAAATTTTAATTCAGTTTTCAAGCATGAGAAGATGAATGAGATTTATGATTTTTATATGCCCATTTTGTTTACACTTATGAATATACATGCCACATTTTTCCACAAATAATTCAAAATGTCATTTCCCCTGCATTCATATTTTTATTTTGTATTCTCAGTTGACATGGGAATATGTGTACGGAGCTGAAGGCTCCTCACGTGTAATCTGGTAATTATAACACCTTTATGCAGAATCTAAAATAAATTACACAAAGCAATTTCAGCAATAATTGAAAAAATGTTCATGCATATTTATTGCTCTGCGTTCTCTAAAGATTAGTCTTTTAACTTTCCCCCATTTCTTGGAAACAGTGAAATGTGAAGAATAACAAGGAAAAACCATGTGTGCTGCAGCACGTAGCGGTGCTACAAACTTTCTTATTTATCCTTACACTTCATTTTCAATCTATTTCCAAAGAAGTGATGAACTGACACATACAATATTCCAATATACTTTACACATTGAAATGTTGGCATATTTGGTACTCGAGTGTGTCAAGTTATATGAGCATCCAGATTTTTAAATACCTCATTGACAGACAATTTTCAAAAGTCTTCCACTGGCAGGAATTGTGTTAGTTTAGTGGAACAAAACTAGTAAATGGAGCATACTTTTGCTTTGTTGGTATTAACAGGTTTATTTTAAGAAACTGTGTTGTTTCATTTCATTCCTTTTCTTTTTCTTCTTTTTTTTTTTGTTTTTGTGTTTGTTTTGTTTTGTTTGTTTCAAACCTGTATAATGACAAGTGAGCAAGACGACATGAAAAACTAGGACAAATGGTCAGCAGGATGTCACAGAGAGGACAGATCCTTGTCACCAAGTCTGATTCCTGAGTTCAGTCTCAGTGCCTGACGCGGCAAAAGAAAGGACTCTACTAAGTTTTCCTTTAACCTTTGCACCTTTCGTGTGACATATACACAACTTACTCCTATGCCCTATTAAATAAATTTAGTTCAAAATTAATAAAAGGAAAAAAATGAGACATAAGCCCAGGTCATTCACTTCTTTTGAAAAAGGACCTGTCTCCTAGAGAAATCAGAACTATATAAGTATCATACATACACACATACAGACTGACTGACTTACATAATTTATGTTTTGAGTTGAAATAAATTATGAATAGTTTTATATCTTTGTATGTTATTAAATACTCCATTTATACTGTAGACATGGATATTTTTCACAAATCTCGGGGATTCTAATTACTCCAGATGTGGTTTAGCAAAAATTGCATCTTCACTTTTCTGCTACATGCCTTCCATCTAGGAAGCAACCTCTGCTGTCCGCAATTGGCTGATCCCAAATAGAAGAGATGAAAGGGTGACTTGCTATTTACAGCTGACAGTAACTGTGCTTGACAGCCTTCCTTCTCCAGGACTCTCCTAACAAGATGTGTTGATAGTGCTAACTTAGATACACTCTGAACGAGCTCTGTAACATTGAAAGTGTTAGCCAATGTCCTTCCTCCCAGAGAGGACACATTGCGCGCAGTTAAGTTAATTGATGACTCCATTATGACTTGAACATTTTCTTACTAAATTTTGCTGAACATTATCAGTAAAATGCACCATTTAATTTTTATAATTTTATACTGCTGATGAAGGATAAAGATTGCATACATGGCAATGGCTAAAGTAGCTAGAATCAAAGCCTTCTAAACTTTGGACAAAACAAGCTGAAGGCTTGTTTTACATTTAAAATATTGTCAATATCATCTAGCAGTGTGTCTTTTAAAAATACTCTGATTCATTTGTCATTATTAATTCGAGATCAAGAGTGTCAGTCTTCAATGTGCAGCAAAGAAGGGATAGAGTAAGCAAATATCTTCCATTTTAATACCTGATTGAAATATTACCTGTGGGAATTACTAGGGTATTGGTATTTTGGAATTATGATTGAGGTAGTCGTCTAGAATATATATATAAACTTTACTAAAAATGAAACAAAATGGCATATATGGAGCTGCCTTTCTGCCATGTGGCTACTTGAGAATTAGTTTCAAATTATTTAGTGATTGGACAGATATTACTTAGCTATTGGCTAAATCCCAACTGCTTCATAAATGTCATGGACATCATCCCTTATAACACTCTTGTTTTCCTAAGTGAATTGTGGGTCTTGGTTTTTGGGTGAATCACTTGCAAAAATATAGACTTATTTTTGTTGTTTGTTTGTTTGTTTTTCTTTTTTCTGAAGTATTTTCTTTTAAAAATTTTTATTTATTAACATTTATTTACTTCTTATCCCAGTTGTAGCCTCCACCCTCATCCCCTCCCTATCCCACCCACTCTCTCTTCTCCTCCCATATCCCTCCCCAGTCCACTGATAGGAGAGATCTTCCTCCCCTTCCATCTGAACCTAGCCTATCAAGTCTCATTAGGACTGGCTGCACTGTCTTCCTCTGTGGCCTGGCAAAGCTGTACCCTCCCCTCCTCCCTCAGGTAGAGGTGATCAAAGTGCCAGCTAATGAGTTTATGTCAGTGAGTTCCCTTACTAAGGAACTCACTTGAAGACTGAACTGCCATGGGCTACATTTGTGCAGGGGTTCTAGGTTATCTCCATGAATGATCCTTAGTTGGCCTATCAGTCTCAGAAAAGACTCCTGTGCTTAGATTTTTTTGGTTTTGTTGTTCTCCTTGTGGAACTCCTGTCTCCTCCAGGCCTTTCTATCTCTCCTTTCTTTCATAAGATTCTCTGCACTCTGACCAAAGTTTGGCTATGAGTCTCAACATCTGCTTTTATACTCCGCTGGGTAGTCTTTCAGAGGCCTTATGTGGTAGGCTCCTGTCATAAAATCAATGGCTGGCTCTTTGATTACCTCCCAGTGATGGCAAAACAGCTTTACCAGGCCACAGAGAAAGACAATATAGCCAGTCCTGGTGAGACCTGATAAACTAAGGTCAGAAGGAAGGGGAGGAGGACCTCCCTTATCAGTGGACTTGGGGAGGGGCATGGGAGGAGATGAGGGAGGAAAGGTGGGACTGGGAGGGGACAAGGGAAGGGACTACAGCTAGAATATAAAGTGAATTAAATTTAATAAATAAATAAATTAATTAATTTTTAAAAGTTATAACATAATATTTACAAAACTTAAAGTAAGTAAGATCCTGCTAGTTTCTTTTTTCATAACTTTCAGAGTACCTTCCCTCACAAGACACACGAGAACATAAGGGTGAAGGCTTCAAATAAACACCAGTTCTATATTTTTATGTTCAAATGAGTTGTGTGGGTGTTGTCCTTGGCAATGGAGCCCTGCAGACAGCTTGTACAGAGTAACACATTGTATTACCAACAGCCTGTGTTATTTGGGGATTTTCATCTGAAATCCCTCTTGGCCAACAACTCAACTGAATGCAGCACAATTCCACTGCTAGATGCCCTGTTTGGTAAAAAGAGATGTCCATTTGATTGGCAGTAACCGCCATTATTAGGAGACTTCATTAGGATTGCCTTATTGTGTACTAGAAACTTTCCACCGCGTTAGGTTTCTATATCATCTCTCAAATGACCCTCCATTCCAGCTGTCTCTCCCTACATTTTCTTTCTTTCTCTACCCTTTCTTTCCTCCTATCCTTACCTTAACCTCCTAGTCTCAACCCCACCCACTATCAGTCCACCCATAAAATCTATCCTATTTTTCTTTCTCAGGGAGATCCAACACAAACCCAGCCACTGAACCTTTTACCTACACTTTTTTCTACCTGCAAGATACACTAGAGCAATGGTGTCCTCTTGTGGGAATAGCCAACCAATATCTGGTTTAACTTAAGGCTTAGTCCACAAGATGAAACCCATACCAACACTGCTTGAGTGACCATGAACCAAAGACTAGATATCTCAGAAACCTATGGTAAAGCCAAACACTCCTGACCAAAAAAAAAAAAAAAAAATCAATAAAGTGATTCCTAATGATATTCTGGTATACTCATGGATCAATGCCTTATTCAGCCATCATTAACGAAGCTTCTGCTGACAGCAGATCGAAACAGAAGCAGAGACCCATAGTCAGACATTATGATCATTATGCCCGGAGAGTCTAAATGGTATATCTTCATCAAATCCCTCCCTCAGAGCTCAGGGAAACCCTGAAGAGAAAGCAGATACAATGTAAGAGCCAGAAGGAACGGAAGACACAGGGGGAAAAAGACCACGTTGAATCACCTACTCAAGGCACATATAAACTCAGAAACTGAAGGAGCAAGCAAAGGACCACACAGGTTTGCAGTGGGTCCTTTGCACCTATTATAGCTTTTTTTCTTTTTTATTGTTATCAGTTATTACAGTTTATTTCTCCCTCTATGCCCTTCCCCAAGTCCACCGATAGGGGCGGGCCTCCTTCCCTCCCATCTCACCCTATTCTATCAGCTCTCATTAGGACTCACTGCATTGTCTTTCTCTGTAGCCTGGTAAAGCTGTACCCCCATCAGGGGGAGGTGATCAGAGAGCCTGTCACTGAGTTCATGCCAGAGAAAGCCCTTGCTCCCATTACTAGGGAATCCACTCGGTATAGCTTTTAACTTATTATATTCGTGGGATTTCTGAGTGTGAGAATGCATGGGTCTGTGACTCTCCTGCCTGCACTTTGCCTTTTGTTGTGTTGTTTTGTGCGGCCTCAATGTGATTTTCTTTCTTTGTCTTATTATTTTTTATTTTATGGTGTTTGGTTGTTATGTCTTAGAAGGTTTTTCTTTTTCTTTTTTTTTTTTTTTTAATAAGAGATTGAAAGGGAGTGGATCTGGAGAGAAGGAGAGGTAGGAGAAACTGGTAGAAGTGGAGAGGAGAAACTGTAATCAATACATTTTATATGAGAAAAGTCTATGTTCTTTATGATTATTCACCTATTTATTTATGACAATTTATTCCCTTTGTATGCCAGCAGTAGAGCGCTCTCTCATCTCCCTCAGGTTGCACCCTCCTTTTCTTTCCCGCCCCCACTCCTTAAGTCCCTCCTCTAGTAACTGATAGGGGAGGTCCTCTTCCTCTACTTTCTGACCCTAGTCTGTCAGGTCTCATCAGGATTGGCTGCACTGTCTTCCTCTGTGGCCTGGCAAGGCTGCCCACCCACGGGAAGGTGATCAAAGAGCCACTCACTGGGTCCATGTCAAAGACAGACCCTGCTCCCCTTACAAAAGAACTCCCATGGAAGCTGAGCTGTTCATAGGCTACATCTGAGTAGGGGGGTCTAGATCCTTTCCATGCATGGTCCTTGTTTGATTCATCAGTCTCTGCAGGACCTCCTAGGCCCAGATTTTTGGGCTCTGTTGCTCTGTTTGTGGAGCTATGTCCCTTCCAGGTCTTCCTATCTCCCCCTTCTTCCATAAGGTTCCAGGCCCTCTGCCCAAAGTTTGGCTTTAAATCTCAACATCTGTTTCAATACTATGTTGGATAGTCTTTCAGAGACCTTCTGTGGTATGCTCCTGTCCTGTTGCCTGTCTTCTCTCACTTCCCATGCCCATACCATTTGCCCCTCTGAATGAAGATTAAGCATATTAATAAAAGGAAAATATGAAAATAAAGATTCCTACTAGTTACCAGCATACCAAATAATAAAATAATCTCTAAATCAATGTCTCCAAGATTTTTTGTGTTCAAATCTTTAATCATATACAAACAAAAACATATGATTCTCAGTGAAGATATATTTATTCCTATTACTAAATAGGAGAATCTAGATTAATACCTATATATGCTAGGTGAGACAACAGAATGAACTATATCTAATTAAATACCCAATCTCTTAACTATAAAAACAGAATCTCAGAGAGAGCATCGATACGGATTTACATGTCTCTTTGTAGAAATGACATTAAACTCCTCTCCTTATGGTTTGCCAACATTAGTTTCAATTGTCAACTGACACACTAAGGAAACTCACTTAGGGAATGGCCTTGTCAGAGTAGGCTTTGGCCATGTCTGTGAGCCATTTTCTTAATTACTAGTTGAAAGAGAAGCAGTGGACCCACTGTTGGTCATGGTGTCCTGATAGCATGCAAGTTGCCTAGTAGGAACCAGAGGAAACAAGCCAGCAAGCCACAGCCTTCCCTGTTCTCTGCCTACATGGTTCTGTCTTGAGTGACTTCCCTTGGTTTTCTTCAGTGAAAAACTGTTACCTAATGGAAGATAATCGCTTTCCTATTGTAGTTGCTTTGTTCAATTTTTTCCATCACTGCAACAGAAAATAAATAAGAATATGTGTAAAAGAGAGAAAATG
Organism: Rhombomys opimus; assembly: GCA_010120015.1. Classification (NCBI taxonomy): domain Eukaryota; kingdom Metazoa; phylum Chordata; class Mammalia; order Rodentia; family Muridae; genus Rhombomys; species Rhombomys opimus. Next base: position 1,350,741 of record REGO01000468.1, on the reverse strand, counting down.
TATACCCATCCATTGTCTTGTATAAGCTGCTAACTGACAGCTAGTACACTAGCTAACTCCAAACACCAAAAATTTGACAGAAATCTTAAAAACGTTTGACTTTCTGTTGGATATGTAACTGGGATTTTGGAGCACACATTCGTAATTCCCAGAGGAAAGCAGGAACAAAGTCTATATTATATTACTGATAACAAAATCAACACACAGATAAATCACACAAAAAAAGGAATTCTATGAAACTTAGCATTTTGAGCATAAGTAACTTGTAAGAGTTTTATCTAAAAAAGTAGATATATCTAACAGCAACAAATCTTTTATGAAGAAAAATAATTCTACTGCAACCACAATGAATGCTTTATCAGCCAAAGATTGCAAGGACATCTTGGGAGCTCCCCATCTCTCTTTGTTAATTTCCTTTACCTTAGTACCTATAAGGCCATTGATTATATTATGCCTATCCAAACTGAGAAGTAAATATTATATTGGTTACTTTTCTGATTGATGTTTTAAAATGGCTCACAAGCAGAACTAGGAATGGAAGATTTATTCCAGCTCAAAGCTTTAGAGGATATCCGTGTATCATCAGTGAATATGTGTTTCAGTGCACCAGGAGCAAGGCAGGAAGGCCATCAGTGCATTAAAGCAGATCAAGCAGTATCTGAGATTCATAACCAAACTTAGGGCAGCGTGCAGGGAATCTTATGAAAGAAGGGGAGATAGAAAGACCTGGAGGGGACAGGAGCTCCACAAGGAGAGCAACTGAACCAAAAAAAAAAAAAAAAAAAAAAATCTGGGCCCAGGAGATTGATACTCCAACCAAGGACCATGCATGGAGATAACCTAGAACCCCTGCACAGATGTAGCCCATGGCAGTTCAGTACCCAAGTGTGTTACATAGTAATGGGAACAGGGCCTGTCTCTGTCTCTGACATGAACTGATTGGGCTGTTCTTTGATCACCTCCCCCTGAGGTGGGAGCAGCCTTACCAGGCCACAGAGGAAGACAATGCAGCCAATCCTGATGAGACCTGATAGGCTAGGGTCAGATGGATGGGGAGGAAGACCTCCTCTATCAGTGGACTTGGGGAGGGGCATGGGATGAGATGAGGGAAGGAGGGTGAGATTGGGAGGGAATGAGTGAGGGGGGTACAGATGAGATACAAAGTGAATAAACTGTAATTATTATATATATATAATAAAATTAAAATAAAAAGACCTCTGCCTACGCAGGAGCCAGATATCACACTGTGATCCTGATCCCCAAGACTCAATCCTGAAGGTTGAACAACCTCTTAGTGTCATCAGCTGAATACCAGATGTTGAAAAACATGAAACCATAGAAGAAATTTTGCGTTCTTCTCATTGCAAAACTAATATGGTGTTTCTAAGCTCCAGAATTTTCACTGATTTTCTGTGCTTAACACATAATACAGTTTCTTTCATTTTGCTGCCAGGCCACCAAACTCCTCAAATTTGTAAAAAAAAAAAAAAAAAAAAAAAATTCGTATTAGGCATTTATTTTTGTCTTTTATGATTTTGAGAACTTTTAAGCTTATTGGCCAAATATGGACTAGGAAAGTCTTCTTTAAGTTTTGACTATTTTGATTTTCTTATTACTGGACAGCTAATTATGAGTCTTGGCGAACAGGGTTTACCCCGTTGTTTTAGTCAGCATCACTATTGCTGTTTTTAAACACCATGGCCAAGAGAAACTCGGAAAAGAAAGGGTTCAGTTTACTCACAGCTCCATATAGCATCTCCTCCTCAAAAGGGTCATGGAATGAACTCAAACAGAGCAGGAACTTGGAAGCAAGAGCTGACACAGAAGCCAAGGAGAAGAGTTGCTAACTGGCTTGCTCATTACAAGTTGTTCAGCCTGATTTCTTAACCCCTGACCACCAGTCCAGGCATGGCACCACCCGCAGTAAGCTGGGCCTTCTCTCAACCATCACTAATTAAGAAAATACCCTATGGGCATCTCTGCCTCCTAGCTTTACAGAATCGACTTTTCCATTAAGGCTTCTCATGAGAGAGGAATCTAGCTGGTGTCAAGTTGTTCTAAAACAAGCCAGCACACCCATATAACAGGAGTCCAGCATCATATTGTGACATTCTAATAATAAATAATTGTACTATGTAGTGGAAGGGCTGTCAGTTTTTTTGTATAAATATAAAACATCACTAAAGAAGTATAGATTTAAGGAAAGGAAAACACATTTACTTCCCTACAATAATATGGGATAATTTATTTACACATTAAATTCAATTTTATTGTTAATACATATTTATAGAAAGATAACATAAAACTGTAATACCTTGCTTATCTCTATTTGATTTGTAGTTCAATTATATTATGCACAAATGGGTATACAGGCAGTATTTCTTTGCATATTATAGCTGCTAGTTTTTAATTCATTCTTTATAAAATTTTTAATTAAAACATTAGGAATTCTTTTCTTCACTCATGTCTAAAAAATTTGTACTGTATTTTCTTGTGATTTTGGACAATTCAAATGTATAGTGTTTGTGCACATATATTAATTTAATATTTTGTTTTAATTATTTCCGTTCCTTTGATCTTGTCCTTTTTCCTTGGATATATCACTGCTTTAATTAATATTCCTTTATTCACTTACATATTATAGTGGTATAAGATATTTAAGGATCATAATGTTTCAGTTTCCTACCTTATATTTTTAATCAGACATCATTGTACAAACATGAAGGTAACATGGGTATTTAGCTAAAACACTGCATTATAGTCACTTAGTTCTGTACCTCCCAGAACACACCTCTTAGCGTGTGTTTATTTATTCCTATTTATTCCTGAGTTGTTACTCATTTTTAATTTTTTTCAGATTATTTTAATTCCTAGCCTATGGAGAGCATTTATCATGACTGAATGTCAAATGATTCTTCTACGTCTGCTCAGATAAACTGTACGACTTAAAAATATATAGATTTACAATATGATGAGTTATCCTGGTTGATTTATATGGTTCACTAACTTTGAATTCTTGGGGTTGATCATCATTTACTTTTCTGATATTCTTTTTATCTATATTCATGAATGACATTTGAGGTGGCCTTTGTCTAACAATGCTCTTGTCTGGTTTTGATACCGGGGAAACGCGTAAGACGAAGTATCTGCAACCAGAGTTATTCTTTACCTCTTGAACTGTTCTGGAAAGATCCTGCTGTGTGGATTTCCTTAGCATACCTTTATTTTATTACACTAGCAATAAATGTTGCCTTTATCAAGACAGAGCCTTTGAAGCAACGTAATCACAGGATTTTCATTTTACAATAATAACAAATACTGTATAATATTCAAGAATATGTGGTATACTCCATTGTAGATTTCCATTTTTTTTTTTTTTTGTCACTCATCAATCTGGACTAACACCTGTTTCTTAGAGCCCTTTGTAAAATGAGTTTTTACAAGATGCTGTAAAAACAGTCCTGAAAAACAGTTTTCCCAACATATATTAGTTTATTCACATAAAAGGGGGCCTATGCCTAAAGTTATCATTTCCTTGCTGTTATAAGCAGCAAATTTTAACATCACTCAAGAAATTGTTCTTGGAACAGTTTGATATCTGAGTGTCAAACAGTATGATAAAAAGCTATAAAACATTATCAGTATACAAAAAACATATCACTGCAAGTATGATAAGTAAAACATGATAAGATATAATAACTTTTTTATATCAGTGAATTTTTTGAGAGATGAAACTCAGTTCTGTATGTTCTGTTGTAAAACACTGCTAAAATATTAGGTGTTTAAATAAATATTTAAAAAAATCATTATTTTTTGAAGATACTATTTTGAAGATTTTGAAGATACTATAGACTAAGTTGAGATGAGGGAGGGGGCCACAGCCATGATACAAAGTGAATAAATTGTAATTAATTAAAAAAAACAAAAGAGTTTTAAATTAATATAAGGAAACTTAATTTTCAAAATGACTGTGCAGAAAGACTGTGCATACATTCTGAAGAGCACCATTCCAAGGACACAATGAGACAGTTGCCTCTGCTTCTAATTAGCAAAGAAGAATGTTGGTGGCTGTTTTTTTCATTCACTCTCCCGCCTGATATTCCTTTTTTTTTTTTTTTTTTTTT
>REGO01000468.1:1331010-1345342 GCA_010120015.1 Rhombomys opimus | reverse complement strand
ATTGGGTTACTTGGTTTGCTGCTTTTCAGCTTCTTTAGTTCTTTATATATACTGGATATTAGTCCTTTATCAGATAGAGGGTTGGTGAAGATTCTTTCCCAATCTGTAGGCAGTTGTTTTGTTTTGATGATGGTATCCTTTGATTTACAGAAGCTTTTCAGCTTCATGAGGTCCCATTTATTGATTGTTGCTCTTAGAGCCTGTGCTGTTGGTGGTCTGTTCAGGAAGTTGTCTCTTGTGCCAATGAGTTCAAGGGTATTCCCCACTTTTTTTTCTAACCGATAGAGATCAGGGGTACAAGGCAGATATCTAAACATAGTAAAGGCGATACACAACAAGCCTATAGCCAACATGAACAAAGAGAAACTTAAAGCAATCCCACTGAAATTAGGGACAAGACAAGGCTGCCCACTCTCTCCATATCTCTTCAACATAGTTCTGGAAGTCCTGGCTAGACCAATAAGACAGTTGAAGGAGATCAAGGGGATACAAATTGGAAAAGAAGAAGTCAAATTATCTCTATTTGCAGATGATATGATAGTATACGTGAGTGACCCCAAAAAGTCTACTAGGGAACTCCTACAGCTGATAAACAACTTCAGCAATGTGGCCGGATACAAAGTTAATTCAAAAAAATCAGTAACCCTCCTATATACAAAAGACAAAAGGGCTGAGAGAGAAATTAAGGAAACAACACAATAGCCACAAATGAAATAAAGTACCTTGGAGTAACCCTAACCAAGCAAATCAAAGACTTGTATGAAAAAAATTTCCATTCTCTGAAGAAAGAATTAGAAGAAGATATGAGAAGATGGAAAGATCTCCCATGCTCATGGCTTGGCAGGATTAATACAGTAAAAATGGCCATCTTACCAAAAGCAATTTACAGATTCAATGCAATTCCCATCAAATTACCAACACAATTCTTTACAGACCTAGAAAGAAAAATTCTCAACTTCATATGGAATAACAAGAAACCCAGAATTGCTAAAACAATCCTTTACAATAAACGATCTTCTGGGGGTGTCTCCATCCCTGATCTTAAGGTGTACTATAGAGCAACAGTAATAAAAACTGCATGGTACTGGCATAGAAACAGAATGATGGATCAATGGAACCGAACAGAGGACCCACAGATAAACCCACACAGTTATGGACACCTGATCTTTGACAAAGATGCCAAAACCATACAATGGAGAAAAAAACAGCATCTTCAACAAATGGTGTTGGTCCACCTGGATGTCTACATGTAGAAAAATGGAAATAGATCCATACTTATCACTCTGCAGAAAACTAAAGTCCAAGTGGATCAAAGACCTCAACATAAAACCAGACACATTAAATCAGTTAGAAAAAAAAAGTGGGGAATACACTTGATATTCTTATTCCAAATTAGCAGTTAGCTTCCCGAGACCTGTGATCTAGAAGTGTTGAATGCTTTCATTGGCAACCCTCTAGAATTCATTCCAAGGTACAGTATAGCCCACATGTTTTATCAAACACATTCAAGTTTAGTATCATTTTCTATAGATTTATATTAGCTTTACATTATTCAAGTGAGTTCTCCTGGAAACTTTTTTACATGAGAACAAACTTTCTCTATTAAGCTAATAATGCAGTAAAACCTATTATGTTAACGATCCCAAAGGATAAATCTGTCTCCTTGAGAAGAGAACTTTGCTCACAGCCAGACATTAGCAAAAGACATGATTTATTAATGCCCAATCATCACCTACATACTCAATCTAAAAGGCTTTTTAGGTAGTAGCCAGGTATTAATATATTATTAACATTCTACTTAAACAGTAATAAGCTACATCTTTTCAGCTCATTAAAACACAGTTTGCACTAGATAAATTTTTACAACCAGTCAATTTCTAATGTACACCTGTCAATCGATTAGTTGGCAGACTTATTTACTAACATCTTCTTTAATTAGAGCTCTACTTCATGTTGATAAAGTTCAGTTGTTTAACATTAACTTCCTTTTATAACACTACTAGCCACTTTCAAAACATCTACATAAAAAGGAATTGATTTGACTTATAAAACGTGAACACTAGCATATATCAACACATAGCTTAATATACATTGAAATGTTGTGACTAAATTCTAAAAAACATCAAATAGGTATTCCTCACTGAAGTTAGAGATGATCTATATTTTTACAATGAAAAAGCAAAGATAGACTAATGAACATGTAACAATAATAATTTTTGAGGATTTCATATCACATAGAGTATGTACTTAAACACTTATTTACTTATTATAAATTAACAAGAAATTAGCAAACAGTTCAAACAGTTCAGATCCATGTATCCCTCCCTTGAGCTTTCCAGGATAATGCTATATAACTTCAATATAATTTTAAGATTATGAAACTGATATTAGCAGTTTTACATTAACTGTGTAGTTCATGGTTTTTATATTTTATCTTACCAATATCATCTTTTTTAACATTTTATTATTGTGTCTAGTGGAAAGGAGCACTCTTCCCAATGTGCACCTGTGGAAGTTACATTTTCTGTTCTTGAAGTCAGAGTGTTAGCCGTGGCTACAGTCTCTTAAGAAGCTCTTCGACTTCTTCCAAGCTTATTGTCAAATTATTTTCTTTTCAGGTTTTATCAAAAGCCACAGTACTCTGAGTCTCAATTTGGGGACACTGTGGTAAACTCCAAGAAACCACCCAAGTTCCTTGGGAAGTGAAGATGCCTATGAAAATATGCTTGGCTACATTTGATGGCCTAGATGGGAGCACCTCTCCAGATTCACAGATTCTGATGAGATGGAATTCATTCAGCACAGGCTATTTCGGTCTAGGTCAAGTATTTACTGATATTTTGCCATACTCCCAATCTCAAGGGAAGGTGAATTTTAGAGGATGCCGAAACCATCGCATGTGAGCCCTCGGAGACATCTTAAAACTCTCCCTGAGATTACCACAAAGGAAAAACTACTTCTGAAGGCAGATAAGAAAGAGGTAAAGGAAATGAAACTAGAAAGTCAATGAGATGATTGTTCTTTTCCCATGAATCTAAAGTAGTGTACAAAGCCACAGTGTGAGGATGTGAGATGGGGAAGCGGGTGAGGATACCTGGCTCCAAGCATGACAACCTGAGGTTTAAAAATAAACAGTCTATGTTTTACTTGTAACATAATCATATCATTTGTCCTCTTTGCTTATCCATCCCACTCATTCCATTCTCCCCATGCTCCCTCCCAAAGTTATAGCCTCTTTTTCTTTTTTCGTTAACATTAATTTTATGGATAAAAGAAATATAGAAGTACCACTTTTTGAGTCTATTTATCATTGCATATGTGTGTGTGTGTGTGTGTGTGTGTGTGTGTGTGTGTGTGTGATTTTATAAATCATCACTTGGAATTGAAGAATGAACTAACCATATAGCCAGGGAACTTAGTGCAGGATAAGGATTCATGTGCATTTGCCAATCACAAGTTTCTACTGAAAGCAGTTGGAAGTTTTATTTCTTGAAATATTTAGCCTTATAAAATGTCACTGCAACAATTTCAGAGGCAAGAAGCAAAACAAATCATGCAACTGACACCATATGCTTAACCTCTGTAAGAAAGACGGTTCAGAACTAGAACAAATAGTAAAAACAGTAAGAGTTTCAATATGAAACCGAGATGCATAAATGATACGAAAGAAGCACTACCTGCCTTTTCCCAATGATATTTAGTTAACAGCTTCGAAAGTTGTGTGATTGCGGCTAGTAATGAGAAAATGATATGAGTAAGATTGTTTTTATTGTTAAAGATCATAGATATTAGTGATAAAACTAACATAAAAGGAGATTTTTACATTTTCAATGTCATCGTCAGGAAAACAAACAAACTGGCACAATGTCAATGGCTTTATAGAGATGTATTTGATTAGAATTTAAACGTTCCAAAGTGGACAGGGATAGGCCTGCTGGACCTCACTCCTCTACAGCAAACTTTAACAGTGGGGGAGAGCTGGGACAAGGAGAGGTACTATTCTCCAGTGAAGAGCATAGGAAGGTGGTCCAGTGACAAAGAGTCAGCTGGGGAAAATTGTATACAAAAACATTACATGGACTGAATATATATATACTTATGAATTATATATTATTAATATATATGAATAAACATACAAAAATGAATATTACAATAACTAGTTTAAAAAGAGACCATGAATTTGTAGGAGAGCAGGGAGGAAGTTTGGAGAAAGGAAAGGGAAGGGAGAAATGGTGTAATTATATTATAATTTTTAAAAAAATGAATGTTTAAAATATGTTTTCTATTTTAATTAATCACATAGTCCCCAAACAAACCATGCATCAGGACTAAGAGTAATACTCTCGTCAGCATGCAATTTATAGTATTTGGTTGATTACTCTTTGGAATGCAATTTAACCATAATATTAAAGATACGTAAAACCTAATCTAGAAATATGTGATTTGGAATTTCTGTGTTTTAGTGCTTGAGCCCACGCTCATAATAAATAATATCATGCTGTTTAATTACTTGGGTTTAAGTTCTAGGTTTTTAAAATAGATGCTTCATGACACTACTAATTACAAAGCAGCAAATACATTTTATGATAATTTAATTCAGTCATTTATTTAGCAAACAAAATTAATTTCATATATATGGATGATATATGCTTCATAAGCCTATGAATGTGAATGTAGCTGAAGATTTGGTTAACTATGTAGACCTATCTGTTTGCATGTTTGTGGTTTTAGGTTAGGATTGTATTTATTCTGTGTATTTATACACAGCAAATATTCATATCACATTCTGATAAAATTTGTTTCAACAATTAGCTCAAAGTATATAGAAGTATCTAAAAGGAATACAAATATTAGAATCTTAACATGAGGTGAATATACCCTGCTCTATTTTGCCTCAGGAAAACATTGTAAATGAAATGATTCAATATAGGCACTTAATAAGCATTAATTTCATCTTAAATATTTTAAAGTTAAATGTTACTAGAAATAATATTTTTATTTTATTTAGGGTCACTTTTCACCTTCTCTGCTTGGAGTACTGGAAATGCAGCTTCTTAACAAATACAAATTTCTTCAATATTATGTTCATAAGACCACACACGGGTCTCATGTGTGCTGGTGTTCCTGTTTGTCTGCTTTCAGAACTTGCCAATCCTTTCTACATCCATGTTTTACTCACTTTGGAGTCAGGAAAGATGCAGGATTGAGAGGGTTCTGCACTTTTCATCGGTGATTTCAGAGAACCGCCGAGGCCAGGCATTGTGTGGCAAGGTTGGCATACTTGCGGTGAAGCCCTAAGAGGTAATCCCATTAAGCTAGCTTTCAGGTTACTGCCGTGGTTGTGATGGAGAATCAGAATACTGAAGATAACAAAGCTCTGAGATGTCTGTCGAGGAGAGTTGTATACAGGAAGCGCAACCATCCCAAGAGAGAAGTGGAAGGCAGCAAGCCTGAAGGATGGAGAGAGCTCGGCCATTTGTAATTGAAACCCCGACACCAAACACACAGCTACAGAGTTTGGTGTTTGTCCTGCCGAGTTTCAGTCTTGTTTTGACCAAGTTTTTCCTTGCTGCAGTCCCATTCTTGTCTTTTGGAAAGGAGATGTATATTACATGTCATCTTAAGCTGAAAGTATGTAATAATTAGTTTTGTGATTTAGGAGTGGGATCACAGTTAAAGGATTACCTTGAGTCTCAGAAAGACAATGGACTTTTGAACATGTTTAGACTGATAAAGACTAGGGAGAATTGAAGTGGACCACGTGCATTGTGCATCATATGATTTCTTTGATCCTGTAAGGTCCAGGAGTGAAATGAGTAATATGAATTTAAAAAAAATAACAATAATAAATGCTTCCTATATTTGTATATTTGGTACCTAGATGGTGGTGTTGTTTGGGGAAGTTATGGAGTCTTCAGGAGACAAAGCCTTGATGGAGAAAGTATGCCAGTATGGGTAAGCTTTAAAGACTGATAGCTTCTACTCCTTGTCTGTTCTTTCATTCATTTGTTGCTCTGCTGCCTGTTTGTGTAAATGTGATTTTTATGGTTCTTATTCTTCCTGCCTTCTTTACCTTTACAGATCCCATCCCTCAGGAACTGTGTACTACAATAGAATTTTCTTTTAAAACAACAACAAAAAAGCAAACAAAACAAACACAAAAGAAACAAAAATGTATTTGTTTTTTACATTTAAATATCTATTTTTATTATTATGCATTTTTGGACATGTGGAAACATTTCTTCCTTGGATGATAGTCAGCCAATACCTTCTGACGATTATTCCTCTCCTTCTATCCTGTGGATTGCAGGGATTGAAATCACGTCCTCAGGCTTGATGTCATGTGCCTTTAGAGCCATCACACTGGCCCAAAAAGTTTCTTGCTACTCAAGAAAAAGGAAACATTTACTTTCAGGCTTTCATTATCCAGCTGCCCCGCTCTTGACCTGGGTCATCACTAAACATACACACTGGGCTTAACCAGTGGCTTTTTATGTTTTTTAATGTACTTCACATGAGAATTAAACTTCAAACTTTTAAAACTTTCTTTATTATTATTAGATAGTCTGGATAGAGTTATTTGTTGGCTTGTTGAAATACAAATATCCCACATCAATTTTTAGTAAGTTTTAGCTCAAGGTAATTTTATATTTTAATGTAACAATATTTAAACATATTCTTTGACAATGTACTTTTCCATACTCTAATGAATAATGCATTATCATATTTTGTAACTAACTTACATTTAATGATGTAATAATACCCACCACAAGAGCTTTATAGGTAAATAATATAAATATTTTTTTCTTTTTTCCTTTGGAAGTTTGATTACCACTTTTGGATACCACTAGGGCTAGGGCTTAGGGAGGAAGATTTCCTGTCAGTCCCAGCTGGATTCCTACAGTTCCTGGGGCTGGTGTTTGGAGAATGTTCAATAGTATAGGCTTAGCTTTTAGCTTTATACAGCAAGCAATGCAACATCAGTAGAATATAATATTCTGGCAGTCTCTTGTACCCTCCAGGCCAATCATGCCAAAGTAGATTTTCCATGACTGGCACTGTTGGAGGGAGACAAGAAAGGGTGGCAATTACAGAATGTGAAATATACTTTATACATTTATGAACTGTCAAAGAACAAATTTAATAAAACGCTGAGACTCATAGCCAAACTTTGGGCAGAATGCAGGGAGTCTTATGAAAGAAGGGGGAGATGGAAAGACCTGGAGGGGACAGGAGCTCCACAAGGAGAGCAACAGAGCCAAAAAATCTGGGCACAGGGGTCTTTTCTGAGACTGATATTCCAACCAAGGACCATGCATGGAGAAAAGCTAGAACCTCTAGAACCCCTGCACTGATTTAGCCCATGGCAGCTCAGTCTCCAAGTGGTTCCCTAGTAAGAGGAACAGGGGCTATCTCTGACATGAACTCAGTGGCTGGCTCTTTGATCACCTCCCCCTGATGGAGAAGCAGCCTTACCAGGCCACAGAGGAAAACAATTCAGCCAGTCCTGTTGAGACCTGATAGGCTAGGGTCAGATGGAAGGGGAGGAGGACCTCCCCTATCAGTGGTCTTGGGGAGGGGCATGGGAAGAGAGAGGGAGAGAGGGTGTGATTGGGAGGGTAAGAGACAAGGGGCTACATCGGGGGTACAAAGTGAATAAACTGTAATTAAAAAATATATAAATAAATTTAAAAAATAAAAAGCAAACCAACAAAAATTTAAAGAAAATGTGAGTGGTTCAAAAAGTTGTGAAAAAATACTGTCACACCTGTAATAAGAAGAAAACAAACCATTTTATTCATTTTTCACATTTTAAATGTAAAATACTGAGAAATATAACATCTATTGTCATCAATAGATGAATACATGTGCAATAAATAGCAGAACTTACATTATTTCTGACAGAAGGATAAATAACTGGAATATTTCAAATAAATTTTGACTAATATTTTATGTTTATAGTATTCTAATTTACTAGAAACTGCATGATTGAAGGGGCATACCTTTGATTTGAGTTGGAAACACAGAAAAAACAATTTTGATAGTTGATTACATGTCATCATTCAAATTATGTTAAACTTTTATTTCTAAACTAAATTTCCATAATTTATGTCAACATTAATAAAACTATGAAATTAAGAAAAAAGTTAGAAAGGTCAATTTCCAGGAATCCCAATGGGTTGCTAGGCATGCGCAAATATGAAGAAACATGGAAGACACACACACATACATTTCAAACCTCAGAACTGTGTCTATTTTCAGAATGAAGGGAAAATGGCATTAAAAAGTGCTTTTATACAACCTCCAATTGTTTTTTTTTAATAAAAACACAGTAAATATGGATGTAAGCAGAGCCCATATTCAGTTGGATATTTAAATGGTAAATACAGTAGTTCTGAACCGAAATGTTTCAAACTTAGTCATTGCCAAATAAATAGTATAGTTTTAGGGATCAAGCTTTCTGTGGATTTTGAAATCCCCCTATAAAGATTTTATTTTCCACGTGAAGTTTCAGGAACAACAAATCTCTGTGGCATCAAACCTCAATTTGGCTTCCAACATGCAAGATGAGAATGACTTTCCTGATTACAACTAGTAAGATCTGTGAAGAGCAACTACATACAAAATTTACTTTTGATTTGTCTTTGGCCCAATTAAAGTGGGCTATATTAAAATTTAACTATAGCTTCTAAGTCATATACATACCATTAAATTTGCAGAAATAATGAAGCCAAACAATTTGATTTCTCTTTAATAATGCATCCCCGTATCTGCTCTTAAGGTGAGGTTAGCATTTATTTATTGATCATGATGCATTATCTGCACAGTGGAAGCTACTAAGCAGTTTTCATCTCCTGCAATATTTCTAAATTATTCAGAAACTAATTTCTGCTTTGTTTTCCTCATTAAAATTTTGTCTCTTTTAGATGTACCAAATTTAAGTGACCTATGGCTTCATTTGTCTCTGCATTTCCCAGATTGCACAAATTTGTATAAATTGTATAAATAACTGAATAGGATTTGCAGACAGAAGTATCTTCAGTAGTTTGGTAGTTTTCTCCATTAATACCTTCTCTCTGTGGCTGCTGAGCAACAAACATAAATAATAATAGAATCTACTTTTTTTATGTTTCTTCACAGTCTAAACTTCATAGCCAGATTTACTTAAATACCTGCATTTTCTCACTTTTCATGAACTCCTAAAAATTGGAAATCTTGTTTCTTCCACCGTTTTAATTCATTAATATTGAACTGCTAATAGCAGCATTCAATTCTTGATTTGACTTTTTTGAGGACAATACTATTATTTTCCTCATGTAAATGATATATGGACTTAAATTTCAGATTTACATTTGGGGATAAAGTATGCCTTTACATGGAAAAATAACAGGGATTCAAAAAAGATATAACTATGAATATTTTGCTCTATTAATTTGCTATTTCACAGCTCATCTGTATGAATAACTTTTAACATTGAGTTTTGTTTCCCGTGAAGTAACTTCTCCAGTCTCTTCTTTTTCCCATTTCAATATATGTGTTAGCTTGTTTATTATTTAATAAATAAGTAAATAAATGTAAACCAACAAGTATTATAAATAAATAAACATGAATATAAAAAATAAATAAACATCAAGTATTATGAAGAAGTTATTCAACGTCTTAAGGTGCGTGCTTTAATAAAAGCCGACAAAAAATTGAGCATATTTAAGAAAGACAACTTCTAAAACATGTGAAACTTGTTGTAAACATTGTTTAATAGTAGCAAACCTTTAAATGCACCTTAACAGGGGAAAGGAGTGACAAAAAAAAAAAGGGAACAAAAAATTTTTCAGGAACTATGATGTCCTTTCTTTGTGTTTCTACATCCTCGTCATATATCTTAGTGATTCTGAAAAATGATTAATCTATAGACTAATTAATATTCATTAGTCACTATATGTGCATACTGACTGGCACAGTAAACATTTTACAAATCTTTTTTAAAATAATAATCCTTATTAAACCAGTGGCCGAGACTATCTTTCTATGTGTGTGGTAAACTATTTTCTCTTTGTTTAGAAAGTAGTTCTGAGTTTTCCTTCCAGTCCTTTTTGAGGGTAATACTCTACTGTTTCATATGGTGCAGAATTTTTATAGGCCTCATGTTGACTTTTTTCCTGTTTTCCACCCCTGAACAAAGGAACATCTGTTATGCTGAGCACTTGCCAGCAGCAGGGCGTGCTGACTGTGCTTGACCCCCACTAACTGTCCACATGAACTCTTGTAGACTCTCCCACATGGATGTAAAACAGAGAGCAGGTTGACACAGCCCCTGCTTTAATTTCTGGACTCTCACAGAGCTGCATGTTGTGCCTTCCTTTCAAATTGTAGGGCATCTTTTCCTGCTGCACTGGCCTATTCTCTGAAACACAAGAAAAAGAATATACACTTCGCTTTACAGACTTTGCTGTGTGTGCCTCAGAAACAAGCTGAAATTCATTAAAAAAAACACCACCAAACAAACAAACAAGCAAACAAAAACCTCAAAACACATTTTACAAAGGAAAGTTTCTACATGTTATTTGCTTAGGTTTGGCAAAAAATGCTTTCAAATGAACAGTTTATAGATGATATAAATTCTTTTTGACCATTTAAAGTATATGAAAATTGGAAAAATATACATAACTACCCATATAAAAATTGTCAGAGGGATAAGCTCTTCATTTTACAAAGCAACATTCTAGTGAGCCGCTGTTCTTTTCACATCATGATTATTTATTTCAAGAATTCAAAGCACAGCAAACTTGAAACAGCTCTGGAAGGGAGAGTGTTGATGGGATTGAGGGCATCTCACAAGGTATAGAATGGCTTTAGGCTGGTAGCTGTCCTGTTTCCTTGTGTGTGTGGACTCTGCTTCCTGAAGTGTGAAGTAGAGATAGGATGCTGAGAGCACTGCATTGCAGAACGAAAAAAGAGGAAAGTGGTAAAGCGAGTGGGGATGTGTTTGATTTAAACATTCTGAATGATTTTACTCTTTTACTGAACATCATGCATTTGATTTGGATGTAAGCTGAGTCCAGAAAACACTGTAAAAAGGTTACAATTTTCTGTTTCACACAAAGGACAATGGCGAGATTAAAGTGAATAAGTGATTCTTCAAAGAATATATAGTGTGTATACTATCTTACAGAAAAGACATTGCGAATCAAATTTGGATAGTATTCATGAAAATGACTGTATTTTATGATCTCTTATGAAACTTTAAAATGAGTTGTAATATTTATAATATATATAGTGTCCTGTGTATTCTGACCAAATAAAGAAATATTAGAATCAATATTGTCATCATAAAAAGATAAATGCCTCTAAAATAGTTTTAACATTATTTGCCACCCAATGTATATTATATAAATTAATTGTATTATTCCTGAAAAGTTATAATAATTAATTCATATTTACCTGAGAGTAAGCTGAAAGTAAAAATTTTAAATCAAACACTTCGTTACTCTATAGACATCATTAATATTGTATATGTTGAAAATGTGGGAAAACAGAATACTGATGAATTTAGGATCAAACTTTAAATTTATTTTTAGCTCTTGGTAAAGGATTTGACTTGAAATATTACTGGATAAGTACCTTTTTATGAAATGTACCATTTGTGAGACAAAGAATCCAAAGGAATCCTTTTAACTTTACATTTCCTTTTTATTTATATTACAGCTGCGACTTTGTTTTTATGAGAGACCTGTGTGCACACATGTGTGTGTCTGTGTATCTGTTTGTATTTCCTGTGCTTTTTCTTTGGCTCTTGCTCTTCTGTTTGTTTTTTCTTATTCTGCTCTGTTTGTTTATATTTTTGTTTTATTTAATTATTATTTTTTTAGATACTTGTTTTCTAATGAGAGACAGATTAATCTCTGCACATTTGGATAGGGAGGTGATACAGAAGATCTTGAAAAGATTGGGGGAAGGGAACTATAAACAGAATGTATTATATGAAAAAATATTTTAATAAAGAACTCTAGAAAAGAGATACATAGATTTTCTTAGAGTTTACAAAGGGGATTGATGCATTGAATCTAAGGATTTCAGAGGAAGCACATGAGGCATGTCAGCAACAATCTTCCACCCATAATTTTCTTCAGCTGGAAATTTTCCTCTAAACAAATTTACTCCTCTAAATATATTGTTCATTCAATTGAGTAATACTACTCACAGATGTGCAATGAGTGAGCTCGAATTTCTTATGCATTCTACACAACCCTAACTATTGGTTAAGTTCTGAAATAAAACATAGTTTTGTATCATGGATAATACTTTCTGTGTCACATCTGTTTCTGTACTTGTTGTCTAGTTCTGTAATGCTATAGTCCCAGGATATTTCAGTATCCAGTCTGTGCTTCATTCATTGGTGAGCATGCATTCTTGTCATTGTTTTTCTATAATTGTGTTTTCTGTCTCTGAATCAGTGGTCTTTTCAGATCTTCTTTACATCTGTCAAGAATATTTATTCTCTGACCTTGTCATTTCTTGCCAAGTGCATTCAAAAGAAGGTTTTGTCCTGAGTCCCTGTTTACTATTTCTTTTTGTTTGTCTGTTTGTTTTTGCCTGAAGAGAAAAATCAGCTCTCTTTTCAAGTCTATTGTGACACCAACAGAACCTGAGTGTAAGTCATATAAATATTCAATGCCATAAAGGCCGGAAGAGGAATCCAGTTCCCATTCCTTGACTATGAAGAATCATTACGCCTAAACCCAAAAGTTTTTATTGCAGTTCTTTTCAGTTCTATCTCACAGTTATTCCTCTGATATAATCTAGTTTCATTGACTGCATGAGCTCTATTATTACCAAGGTATAAGGGTTTATATGAAAATACTTCAACTTTCTAGTATGGACAAGACTTCTTTCAGAAACCCTTGTTTTTGTAAGCATATTGTCCTTAAGGAGACTTTTCAGTAACAATGCTACTTTCTTGATTTTAATGTATTTTCTTAAATTTATTTTTCAGGGACAATTAAACCAATATTAAAAAAAAACTGCTTCAACACATATCTTCCTTCAAAAGTGAGATCATCACACAACTTAGGGAGCTGTATGTCTCTCTACTGTTCAAACACTGAAGTGTTTGAAAAGAACGTGTTCTCAGTCACTGTTAGGTTCACTGTGCACAGAAATGCCATCTCTAAAGCTCGCTCTTTATGTCTGCATCTGTGTATTCATGTTATATACTCTTTCTGAATCTATAGAAAAAATCTGAAAGTGATGATTGGTAGAAATATGTTATATAACATTTCAGATTAAGTCATACATGAAATAAACACTGAATAAATATGAAAAATTAATTTAAAAACCACTGTTGATTCCATGTAATTGTGATAATGTAAACTTGTTTCCTCCAATGTTTACATTCTTCTTGAATAAGACTTTTTTTTTTGTTATCACATTCTCATAAAAGTTCTTTCTTACTCTTTATTTGCCTCTGCAGTCTCAAAGACAAACATATTTTTAAAGTTTTTCTGTGGTCAGTCCAACCAAAACATTGCAGGTTAATTTGGGAAAAGTTCTATAACATTTTCTCTTCATTGCAATACCAAGCATAGACTTTTTAAAATAAAATGGGAAACTTATAAATTATCCAAAGGAGTAATAGTATAAACATTTACAGGTATCCTGCAGAGGTATTCAGAGTGTTGATTGCATTAGACACAGCATTAGAACGGCTATGGCAATGGCTTCTCACTGAAGACTATTATGTTCCAAAGAGGTCGTGTCCATGAGCTAGATTTGGTGTTAAAGAACACCAAATGACTTTGTTGTCCTGTTCAAGCTTACAAATCAATAATGATGAGCATTCCTCCCGGATGTCCAGACTGCAGTTTCAACTCTGGATACCAAAAATTTCTTGTACTTTCTTATCCAGTTCTTCCTGTTCCCTGCTCTGGCTTGCTGCAGTCGGAAGCCTTTGACAAGGTGTCCAACCACAAGAAGGAACCTGGAAACACTTCAGCTGCATCCATCTCAATTTAGGTTTGTTGTCTGTCTGGGTTTTGGAGCCATCTACACTTACAGGCCAGATAGTCCTGGAACCACTGAGGGATGTGGGCAGCTGTTGTTTTTTCACATTTTAGTGGTTGCTGTGGGCAAGCATTACCGAAGGAGTATTCTCAACCAAGCTTTTGTCAACAATACCTTGAGGAGAATTGAAAACCTTAAAAATGAAGATTTTAAGGCGCGGTATTACGCAGCTCTCTACAGTTCCCTCTTTTTGTTTTAGACGCATCAGGCAAGAGTAGAGGTCTGATCTCTGATATTAGAAATATATTGGGACTTTGTACCAATGTTCATTTAG
>REGO01000468.1:1315861-1330695 GCA_010120015.1 Rhombomys opimus | reverse complement strand
GGCATTCATGCAGAAAGGGGGGGAGGGTGGGACCGGGAGGGGAGGAGGGAGGGACTTATGGGGGGATACAAAAGGAATAAAGTGTATTTAATAAAAGTTAAATAAAAAATTTAAAAAAAAATGAAGATTTTAACTCTTCAAGGTCACCTAAATGTAGAAATATGTATGACAACACAAAGGTTAAAAGAAAGGTATAACAAGATTAATAGAAAAAGATGTTAAAGCAGGAAATGGTTTAACATGAGATGAACTCCAACCTAGAATTGCAAGATCACAGATTTGCCCTTAATTTACCTGAACTGTTTTCTTTCACACACACACAACCTTACTAGATAGATAGATAGATAGATAGATAGATAGATAGATAGATACATACATACATACATACATAGATACATAGATACATAGATACATAGATAGATGGATGGACAGACAGACAGATAGACCCCTCAGAACTCTGTATTTTGATTGGCTGGCTATGGTTTTCTGAAATAATCTCTGGCTGTAGCAAAGAGAAGATTCTTTAATGAGAGGAGACCATTATGCTTGACTGTGGGCATAAAGACAAATGTTTATTGATTGTTAGGGATTATGCTAGTTTAATAAATTCATGGTTGTAGACTATCCACCAATAACCCCAATAACTGATTAGCTAGTGAAATTAATCCAGTAGCAGACATTGCCTCTCTCTTGGTGAGTGATTCTTAAATTCATTGCCAACTTGTCAGCCCTGAAAACATGTATTATATGCACTCAGCAGGGCGGAGTTAGGAATATATATATATATATATATATATGTGTGTGTGTGTGTGTGTGTGTATACATATGTACCAATATACAGAAACACGCAATAACAATTAGTGAAACAAACAGGCCATGAGTTTGAGAGAGAGTGGGGATGGGAGCAAATAGCTGCATGGAGAACTTGGAGGGAAACAAGGAAAGGGTAAAATTTTATAATTAAGTTACAGTCTCAAACATAAACAGAAAAAGTATGTAATTAAGACAAAACCCCACAATATTCATTTAAATACAGACAGTATTTTAAACACTTCCATAAATATTGTTAATACTACTGTTAGAAAAGCTAAAGTGGCTTCTATAATATTAATTTAAATGAGTCTCTGAATCCAGTTTGTCCGAATGAGACTCTTATCATCTTGAACATTATGGCTACTCCATAATTACTACCATCATCTACAGTTGTAAATACATTAAACTTTTTTGTACTGATATCCCTAATGGCAAGAGTCACCATTAATTCCTTACTTAATTCATATAAAAATGTGCTCCTGCCCACCTTAGCAAAATTACGAAATTTTCTTTGAGTCTACCAGATGCTTTTTAGATAATTCCTAGTCTGTTACCTATTCATTCCCACTCTGGTTTCCTTTGCTAAAGGCATGTTTAGGCAGAAGAGTTCTTCTTGGTTTGTGGAATACTCCTCTTACAGTCTTGGTTTTATGACTCTCAACCATTCTAATACTATGTTCTTGCTTTTTTTGGGGGAGGGTAACCCTCATTTATTACCTCTTAGATTTATTTCCTAACTATTCCTGGTTTTCAATATGTACCATTGTTATTTTATAAAAGATAAAGAAAGACAAATAAGTCATGATTTCACTTCCTATGTCAAACGTAAGTGCTTTTAATTATTTCTGTCAACCTTATTATTTCCTCTCCTTCAAATCCATTGAAATTATACATAAAGCATTTTAATTTTGTTGCCTCTTCAAATATTTTTCTGACATTTATTGTAAAAATACTTTGAAGACACTAATTTGATCTAGAAAGAAGTCAGAAGGTATCAACAGCAACATCTTCACTATCAAAGTTAGCCATAAATGACCAAGTTGGTCCCTGGTATAAATCATTTATAATTAAATGATTTATTTAAAGAATGAAGCGCCTGTCTTACAAGTCATTTAATATGCCCTCAGTATTTGTCTCATGAATTAGCACTCACAGTAATGATTTTAGAAATGCAATGTTTCTTCTCTTTTATAAAGTATGCAAAGAGATTAAGTACCTTCTCCTACAATATGCCTAAATGACTAAATGTGAAGTCAAGATATAGAAATAGAAAGTCTCTTTAGCATTGTACCATCCTGAGTTTTAAAATTATTTAGTTCCCTAGTGAGTATGCATTGAGAGTATTTCGTAAAAACTCTAAAACACATTCAAATATTAATAAATATTAAAAATTAACTCTAATTGGCACCTTGAGAGATAGGTTAGAATTTATGAGAACTGATTGCTTTTGCAGAGGACCCAGGTTCAATTCCCAGCACCCAAAAGGCAGTTCACAGTTCTTTGAACTCCAGACCCTGAGGGTCTGACTCCCTCTTCTGGCCACTATAGGCAATGTACCCACATGGTACACAGACATACATGCAGGCAAACCACCCATACAAAAAAGCATACATAACACCATTTTCTTTTTAAAAAATCAACTCTATGTATTTCCTAAAATGATATTTAAATTCATGAGGGTAAGCATATAAGGTTATTGTTAAATCTATATACCTACAACATTTAGAAACAGCTAATTAATCACACGCTATAATTTTGACATGGGGGTTATTTTCATAAATTATTTTATTCTCATCTACCAAAATATGATACCATTGTTATTAATCAATGCCTGTGACAACAATAAATAACAAAAGAGGTCATATATTTGAAAGAGAGCAAGAAAAGTTATACTGGAAGATTTGGAGAGAGGAAAGAAGAAAGAAAATTAAATGAAATAATTATAATCTCAAAAAGAATGAGTCCTTTAAAACATAATTTGGCAATTTATAAGAGATAATTAAAAATAGGCATGTACAGATTTTAATATCCAGGGATCTAGAATGATCCATGACATGACTGTGGAAGCTGAGTGCTATTTACTTTCTATTATAAACACAGTATAATGTGTTTCTGAAAAGGTTCAGAATTGCTTGTGAGATGATCTCTAATAATATGCCCTCAGTTTGTCATCATTATCATCATTATCATCATCATCATTATCATCATTTGACTTCTCAAGGCAGGATTTTTCTGTATACAACTGGATGTCCTGGAAATCATTCTGGCCTTGCACTCAGAGATCCATCTGCCTCTGCCTTCCAAGTCTTAGAACAAACAGCATGTGCCACCACCTCCTTAGATGCCATGCCCTGGATTTAAGGCAGCAAGCACTGTTAACAGATTTCCTGGGATGAGACCCCTAAGCTATTAGATGAACTCTCATGGCTCTCCTCACCATTAATACTCAGACTCGGTTTCACAAAAAATTTTAGCCTAGACACTTGCATTGACTTAAAAAAAAAAAAAAAACAAACAAACAAAAAAAAACTGTTCTGTTAAAAGCTGGCAGATCTTATCAGTAAATTGTCAGACATTATTGAAGCCAAAACTTGGCAAGAAAAGACAGAGTATAAAATTAGAGAAGTATCGACCTATGGAGATGCATCTTACGCTGATACTTATAAGCTGAAAAAGTTAAATGCAGAGGACTTGGAAGAAGTGGAGATTAACTTCTAAGTGCCCACTAATGTTCAAACTTAGCTTAGCCAACTAGCCAGCTAGGGCTTTTTAAATTTTCTCTTTGTAATTTGATAGCTTTTAAAGTGCCGGAGTTCAGACCCTTTTAAACTATTTTAGATGTGTCTGTCTGACTCTCAAACTTAGCAGTCATCTGATACCCATCCTTAATTTATGCTATATCATCTTTTTTTTTTTTTTAAATTTCTGGTGTGGCTTTTTTATTTGGTGTTAAGTCAGCAAAGTTGTTCTCAGAAACTCTCAGGCATCTAAGTTACTGTGAGCTGTAGATGTAGTACCTGTATAACCCTGAGGATTTAGGTTTTCTAAAGATCGACTGTAACATAACATTATAAAAGGCTCATAGTGCTTCAGAGAAGTATATTCTACACCAGTAGGTTGGAGAAAAGTTGCTTGAAGAATCAATGTATATTCTACTTTCATTAAAACTATTAAAATGTGATTTCTGTGCCTTGGACTCAAAGCTTAAGCGCACAGATTTCACTTCATTGCTATGACTTCCTCATTGAACAAAAGTAACTAGAAAGCTGGTCCATGTTACCATGGACAATTGGCTTTGACTAATTTTCAAATTGAGTAACTTACAGTTTCCTAAAAAGCTGTAAGCAAAAGCACACAGTATTTAAAAAATTGACTATTCACTTTTAATGTTTTTTTTTTTTTTACAATTCCTAAATGTCAAGAAAATAAGCAAGTATCATTACCACAATTACTTGGCTCTATCTGGCTAACAATGAATAAAAATGGGGGATATAAACAAACAGGTGTGGACTTATAGGAAATATTATGAGAAGCCTTAACCCCCTCGTTGGAACATCCTGCATCAGTTCTAGAACTAGCAGTGGTGGTGTCCGAGGTCTGAGTAGGTTCAGGAGACCATTGCCCCTAGGGGCGAGACGTGCTCCATGTAAATTGACTAACTCCATGTTTTCCTCCACTTTTGAAAGTTTTTATTTCTAATATCAGAGATCAGACCTCTACTCTTGCCTGATGCGTCTAAAACAAAAAGGGGGAACTGTAGAGAGCTGCATAATGCCACGCCTTAAAAATGGAGCTGGTTTCTGCCTTCCACCTTCCCGAAGGTGAGTGCTCTCTGTCACAAACAACTCCATATTTGGCTAAGGCTGAGGATCTGGCTTGCTTCCGTGTATGTGGACCTATCTGCATTGCCCACGTGACACGCTGGGGTTGGCTACCCAGAGGCTATTTAAGCTGTGGGCTGGCTTTCCCCAGGGTCAGAAGATTGTTCAAGGTTCCTGAATAAACTGCATTGAGAAGAAAAAAAATAAAAAATAATAATAATAAAAATAAAAATAAAACGTTATTCAAAGAAAAAAGAAAATAAGATTCATTTTACATAACTTGATGAAAGAAAAAAAGTAAATATGGTATAAAAAGTGTTTTAAAAACAGTGTTTCCTCACTGAAAACAAGTTTTAACATTTTCATATTATAGTGTTGAATACCTCAGTACTGAATAAAGTTCCAAAACATTTGTCACTGGGGAGGTTTATCTTGATTCTGGAGAGTCCTCTACGCACTTAACTTAGATACAAGGAGCTATAAAGTTATCTGTTCAGTAGAAGTTCACAAAAATAAATAAATAAATAAATAAATAAATAAATAAATAAATAGATAAATAGGTAAATAAATAACTAAATAAAAATAAAACAACAAAAAACAAAAGCAAACAAACCCAACCTCCAATTTAGGATTAGTTTAAACCAAAAGGTAAAAGGTCACAATAATTAACATTAATGAGAGAAAATAAAACATTAGTGAGAGAAATATAAAGGAATCTGCTGTTGCTGGGCCAAAAGTAAACATTGTTAAAATGTTCACATCACTCAATGTGATCTACAGATTCACTGCAAGCTGTATCAAAATACTGATCAGATTCTAAACAAAACTATAAAAAAAAATTCAAAACTTATATTAATGGACCTAAATCACCAGATGACCAAAGACATTTTGAAAATGATAACAAAAGTCAAGGGTGGCAACTCACACTTGTTTTTGTTTCTATTTATTTATTTATTTATTTATCTATCTATCTATCTATTTATTACAATTTATTCACTTTTTATCCTCGCTGATGTAGCCCCCTCCCTCATCTCCTCCTAGTCCCAGACATCCTCTCTCTTCTCCCCCTATTCCTCTCCCCTAGTCCACTGATAGGGGAGGAACTCTTCCCCTTCTATCTGACTTTAGCCTCTAAAGTCTTATCAGGGCTGGCTGCATCATCTTCCTCTGTGGCCTGGAAAGGATGCACACACACACCCCCCGGGGGGGGGGAGGTGATCAGAGAGCCTGTCACTGAGTTCATGCCAGAGACAGCCCCTCTCCTATTACTAGTGAACCAACTTGGAAACTGAGCTGCCTAGGGGTTTCCTCTGAACAGGATTTCTACCTTTTCTTTTTGCTAATTCACTGTGGAACCTAGCAACACCAGTAATTTTTGTATGCCAATTTGTATCTTACAACTTGATGGATTTGTTCATTAATTCACAGCTGTGTGTGTGTGTGTGTGTGTGTGTGTGTGTGTGTGTGTGTGTGTGTGTGTGGAATTTGGGTAATTTTCTGTTGTCATCAACAAACAGCAATTTGATTCCTTCTTTCTTAATTTTCAAGTTATTTTTTCTCTTGTCTAATTAAGTTGTGTTTAATATGTTTGGTTTTGTTTATGCTTACTATATGTTTTGTTTTATGTGATGGAAAGATCACAGAGTGCTTTATGTCCAGGTAAACCTTGATTTAAAATAAAGGTGCAAATAAAAATTAAACAAACAAAAATTAGTGGTAAAACTGAGCATCCTAGTTCCATTTTAGATGCTAGGAAGAAAGATTTCTGCTCTTTTCTCTTTGCTATTGTTGTCTGCTAGCTTGGTATATAAGGCCTTTATTATGCTGATTGAAGTATGTATGTCACTTCTAGTGCTAATTTGTGTAAATTTTTGTTGTTGTTTTGAAGTAATGATGAATTTTATCATATTTCCTGTTGGAATCAACCGAGATGCTCATAAAGATCTTTTTCATTCATTCTGTTGGTGTAGTGTATGAAGCTGATTTAAATGCATATGTGGAACCATCCTTGCATCACGGGAATAAAGCCTACTGGATCTGATCTTTAAAAAAAAAATAGTATAACTTCACAAGGTCGAAGGAATGAAATGCTTATTATGTCTTTGTGTGTGTGTGTGTGTGTGTGTGTGTGTGTGTGTGTGTGTGTATTAACAAGAAAGTCACAGGATCATATATGTGAGGGGTCCAGGAGGTAGGTGAGTTTTCATGGTCAGTCAGTCAGTGCTGGACAAACTGTGAACTGGTAGATCACGCTCTCATATCTCTTTCTATGCTATTCTGTCAGCTTCAAGTTATTATCTCTGTGAGAAAGGGCATGTCAGTTCATGAACTCAGGTTATTGTTTCAGCTTGGATGTCAACAGTGCTTCACACAACCACTGTCAGTCAAAGCTCAACCTGTGCCAATCATAGGTGACCTGCCCCTAAGACTCTCAGTTTATAGATCTTGAAAATAATTTGCTTTAATTTTTATGTTATGTGCCTGCATGTGTATCAGAAGATCTTGGTTTTAGATGTGGCATTAATTAACTATTGATATTTTTATGTTATGCATCTCTTTGCTTCCTAATGGCTTTGTTCTTAAATACTTGTCAGTAAGAGATAATGCCCTATTTAGTTTCATGATTTTTTTTTCTACATTTATTCCATATGTATTGATTATGTCCACGAGTCATGACTTCTCTCCTACTCACCTTACTGCCATGAACCCTGTATCCCTCTCAGTTTCTTGTCCTCTTACGGTCTGAATTTGTTAATCAGCCCCTGAACCTAACCAGTGCTACCTAGATGTGTATGGGAATGGAACCAGTGGCTGCTTCTCCAAAGGAGACTGACTCTCATTCACTCAGTGTCCTTCAACTGCCAGTGATATGAGCGGGGTCTCAAGGGATCATGTAGCCATTGAAGAATCTTTTAAAATAATATTTGTATTTTGTAAGATGCACAATATTTTATAGTCTCAAAGGAAAGTTAGTATCTACTTTGTATTTTTGTTGCTATTAGTTATATACAGGTGTGTAATGTGTTACAATAGTTTTGTTTGGGTTATACGGTAAAAATCATGAGTGAGTTCAATAAGTCACTACTCATCAAAACAATTTACTGCTTAGAATAGTCTATGGAAACTCTTATTATGAAGTATTACTCTACAAGTTTTATATTGTAAGTGCTGTGTCAGCTGAGTTCTGTCCTTGACATTCAGACAGAGATCAGCCTCAGGAAAACAGATACACCTCTCCACCTAATACAGAAAATGAGTCCTCATAGTAGGAAATAATTTAGCACAGTACTGTCCTTAACAATTATTTTTATTTTAAAGTTATTTTTTATAATTTGTTCACTTTACATCCCTATTGGTGGTCCTTCCCTCATCTCTTCCAGGCCCCACCCACAATCTCTCTTGCCCCTTACCCCCTCTGCTAGTCCTCAGAAAAGGATAGCCCTCCTCCCCTACCATCCGAACAAAGTTTATCTGTGTGTCTTAGCATCTATTCCCTGCTGAGTGAAGTCTTTCAGAGGACATCTATGGTAGGCTTCCATCCTATTCCCTCTTTTCAACCACTTCCAGTGTCTATTCTATTTGCCCTTCTGAATGACAATTAAGCATCCTCCCTAGGGTCCTTGTTGTTGTTTCCCTTGGTGTGTGGATTGTAGTACGGTAATCCTGTATTATATGGCTAATATCAACTTATAAGTGAGTACTTACCGTGTATGCATTTCTGGTTCTGAGCTACATCACTCAGAATGATCTTTTCTAGTCCCAGACATTTTGACTGAAAATTTCATGATTTCCTTGTTTTTGATAACTGAGTAATATTCTATTATGTAAATGTACCATGATTTCTGTATCCATAACATTACTTATTGTGCCTTTAGGACACAATAATTATTATTAGAATTCAATGATACAATAATGAATAACTTAGGATATTAACTAATAGAAAAATAATGTAGACTATGGCTATATACTCAGATCAACCTATGGTCTCTCAATGGCTCATTTATTACTTTAGATTTGTTATTCAAAATATGCTGGGGGTTGGGGAGTCACTCTGGTATGGTAATTCTTTTCCAAAGACACTCATCCAAGTTGTCTTTCTTAATAAATGTAATTAAGACCATACCCTTTCATGGTTATAAAAGAAGAGTTTAATTCAGATTATGAATTAAGAAGAAGAGTGTATAGTGGTATTAACTTCCCAGAAAAAAAAAAAAAAACTCCGTATAGTTACCACTTAATAACTCAGTAAGCAATCGTGTGCTTGTCTGACAAATGTTTAGATACAGCGGAGGAAAAGATTTCAACATACCCAAGTAGGGTTGGCAATGATATTTTTCTTACTCATATGAAATTTTAAAATCTCTTATTAAAAATGGGAAAACAAAACAAATGAGATATCTTAAAATAAAAATTGTGTGTATATTTGATTTTTTTCTGTTAATTTGACAACTGTTTAGGTGTGTGAAATGGAGTTATCTGTGCCAACTTTGAAGCACAGGATATCAATTCCTGATATCATCTGTGTTACACAACGTAAGAGGAGGTTGAAAAGAAATGGTGCAATCTGAGCTGTCAGGGATGATTTTAATTGCTAAGCTACAAAGTCGTGTTAGTACAAGGATCTTTTTTTCTCCATAATAAAGCAAAGTGATAGGCATATAACTATAATCAAGATGCCCATGCAAGACTATTAAATGTATCCATAGTTAATCTTTCCAAAGCCTCTAGAGTTACCAGAAAAAAAAGATTTAAAAAGATGTTCACATGTAACATACCACACAAATAATCTGACAATTGGAAATTATGCACACTTCTTTATTTTATTACATATAAGAAAATCAGGAGATACATTTTAATTTTTTTTCTTTATTTTGAAGTATACACTGTTCACTGTATAGTATTGATGCTGTGTAATGTATACTACTAACAAACTGGCCAATAAATATCTACACATGCCCTATATCTTGGACTTAAACCTCCAAAGAACATGAGAAGTGAGAATATATTCATCCCATAATAAATGATGACAAAACTACCTACCTACCGTATACTCCCAAAGAAATGAAACTTCTTATCAATAGTCATTGTTTCTGCTTCTGAGTACTTCATGCCTTTTAAAATTGAGTATATGCTCCTGCAGGTTTCATGTTATATAAAACAAACAAAAATAATTTATCACTAAAGCCTATATAATTCATAAAATGTAACACTGAGGAGAAAAATAGAAATACATGAATAGAATTTAAAAATTAGCTTAATGGTTACTGCAGAAAAACACGGGGTTAGCCTGGCCTAGCTCCCTTGACAAGCATGCCTCATAGGTTATTTAGACTGATTTCCAAAGTGGTTGTACAAGTTTACATTCCCACCAGCAAAGGAGGAGGTATCCCTGTGTCCACATCCTTTCCAGCATGGGTTGTCACTTGAATTTTGATCTTAGCCATTCTGATAAGTGTAAGATGAAATCTCAGGGTCATTTTGATTTGCATTTCCCGATGACTAAGGACATTCATTGAGCATTTCTTTAGGTGTTTCTCTGCCATTGCATATTCCTCTATTGAGAATTCTGTACACTATTTTTTAATTGGATTACTTGATTTGTTGTTTTTCAACTTCTTGAGTTCTTTGTATATTCTGGATATTAACCCTATGTCAAATATTGGTTTGGTGCAGATCTTTTCCCAGTTATGTAGGCTGCCTTTTTGTTCTGATGACAGTGTCCATTGCTTTACAGAAGCTTTTCAGTTTCATGAGGTTCCCATTTAGTGATTGTTGATCTTAGAGCCTGTGCTGTTGGTGTTCTGTTCAGGAAGTTGTCTCTTCTGCCAATGAGTTCAAGGCTCTTCCATACTTTTTCTTCTAACAGATTTAGTGTGTCTGGTTTTATGTTGAGGTCTTTGATCAACTTGGACTTAGTTTTATTCAGGGTGATAAATATGGATCTATTTGCATTTTTCTTTTTACATGTAGACATCCAGTTAGACCAGCACCATTTGTTGAAGATGCTGTCTTTTTTTTTTTTCCATTGTTGGATGGTTTTGGCTTCTGTGACAAAAAACACGTATCCGTAGGTGTGTGGGTTTATTTCTGGGTCTTCTATTTGATTCCATTGATCCACCATTCTGTTTCTATGCCAGTACCATGCCGTTTTTGTTACTATTGCTCTGTAGCATAGCTTGAGGTCAAGGATAGAGAGATAGCTCTAGACCATCTGTTGTTGTACAGGATTGTTTTAGCAATTCTGGATTTTTTGTTATTCCATATGAAGTTGGGAATTTTTCTTTCTGTAAAGAATTGTGTTGGTAATTTGATGGGAATTGCATTGAATTTGTAGATTGCTTTTGCCAGGATGGCCATTTTCACTATGTTAATCCTACTGATCCACGAGCATGGGAGATCTTTACATCTTCTGATATCTTCTTCAATTTCTTCCTTCAGAGACTTGAAGTTTGTTTTCAAACAAGTCTTTTTAATTTGCTTGTTTAGAGTCACACCAAGGTACTTTATGTTATTAGAAGCTATTGTGAAGGGTATTGTTTCCCTAATTTCTTTCTCCACCCATTTGTCTTTTGTATAGAGGAGGGCTTCTTTTTTTTTTTTTTTTTTTTTTTTTTTTGCTTGGGTCTTTTTATGGTTTAGATATCAAGGTGACTATGGCCTCATAGAATGAGTTTGATATTGTTTTCTCTGTTTCTATTTTGAAGAATAGTTTGAAGAAAATTAGAGTTAGCTCTTCTTTGATGATCTACTAGAATTCTGTGCTGAAACCATCGGGCCCTGGAGTTTTGTTAGAAGGGAGACTTTTCAAGACTGCTTCTATTTTCTTAGGGTATATAGGACTATTTAATCTATTTACCTCACCTTGATTTAATTTTGGTAAATGGAATCTATGAAGAAAATTTTCACATTTCATTTAGATTTTCAAATTTTGTGGCATATAGGCTTTCATAGCAAGAACTAATGATTGTTTGGATTTCTTCAGTGTCTGTTGTTATATCCCCTTTTTATTTCTTATTTTGCTGATTTAGATAGTTTCTCTCTGCCTTTTAGTAAGTTTGGCTAAGGGTTTGTCCTTCCTAAAATTCAATGAAAATGAAGGCACCTACTTATGGGATACAATGAAAGCAATGCTGAGAAGAAAGTTCATAGCACTAAGTGCCTCCAGAATGATGTTTGTGACATCTCATACAAGCAACTTTATGGCACACCTAAAAGCCCAAGGGAGGGTCGGGGAGAAGCAGACACACCCAAGAGGAGTAGACAATTGGAAATAGTCAAACTCAGAGCTATAAGCAATGAGTTTAAAATAAAGAATACAATTCAAAGAATCAATGAGACCAAGAGCTGGTTCTTTGAGAAAATCAACAAGATAGACAAACCCTTAGCTAGACTATCTTGAACAAGATACTCGTAACTTCCAGTATAGCTTAGTAAATGAGGCAGTACTTCAAAAACTAAGCTAAACTAAATGATAAGAATTTGGGAGAGGGACCTGTAGAGATAGGAAGAAAGGAAGTTTGAAGAAGAAAGTTAAGAAAATATAGACAAGTTTCTGAAATTGTCAAAAATAATTAAAAAAGTAAAAGTTCATTTGCAACTATCTCCAATCATTGATAACTTTCAAGACAAACAAAAATTATATTTACAAAATGTAATGAGATCATTAAATAACACAGTTTTTGAAAAAAAGAATTCCAATATAAATTTTGTGTAATAATTTTAACATGTATTAAATTATAAAAGTATGCTGAAATTTTAAAATATAATAAATACTTATAATGCACAAATAAGAACTGATGTTATTTTTTTGTGACTACCGAACAAAAAAATACAGAAAAGTACAGATTGCAGGAGTATTCTTATTTGGGAAATTTAAAAATAATAAAATGTATTCTCTAGGTTTGTAGGTTTATACTTTCTCTTCTGACCAAGACTTACAGATTTTTCTCTATTGCCTTTTCTCCAATAATTAATTTATTTACTTCACATCCAGATCACAGGTCCTCCTCCTTTCCTTTGCAGTTTCCCCTTATGTACCCTCCTCCCCTGTGCTCTCTCCTCCTTAGAGAAGCAGGAGTTTGTTCATGGCTACCAACCTATCCTGGTACATTAAGTCACTGCAGGACTATGCTCATCTCCCACTGAGGCTAGACAATGGGATCCAAAGGCAGGCAACAGAGTTAGAGAGGACACCCTCCCCCTCTCAGTTCCATTTGCTGTGGAACACACAAGAACAAGCTGTGCATCAGTTACATACATGTAGAGCGCCTAGGATCAGTCCATGTATGCTTTTTGGTTGGTGGTTCAGTCCCTGGGGATTGGGGTGTCAGATTCGTTGACACTTGTGTTCTTCTGTAGTCCTTCTCCCCTCTGCATCCATTCATTATTCCCCAACTGTTCTATTGGACTCCCTGAGCTCTGCATAATATTTAGCTGTGATTCTCTGCATCTGTTTTCCTCAGCTGCTGGGTGAAACTTCTCAGAGGAGGTATGCTAAGCTCTTGTCTACAAGAATAACAGAGTAATATTAATAGTCTCAGGGACTGGTTCTCTCCCAGGGGATGAGTCTCAAGTAGGGTCAGTCTTTGGCTGGCCAATCCCTCAATCACTGCTCAATGTTTGTCCCTGTATATCTTGTGGGTGGGTTATTCCCCTTATCCCTCCCTTAGAAGTCCTGCCTGGGTACAGGAGGTGGCCACTTCAGGCTCCATAACCCCCTCTGCTAGGAGTTTCAGCTAAGATGACCCCCATATAATTTCTGGATCCTACCTTATCTATTCCAGTTCTCTGGCATGCCCCAGATATGTTCCTCACCTCTGATTTCTATTCTCTCATCTGGCCCTCTCTCCCTACTCCTAATCACCATCCCTGCCCTCCATCCCTTCTGCTGCCCAGTTCCCTCCTTCCTCTCACCTCTAATATCTATTTTATATCCCTTTCTGAGTGAGATTCAAGCATCCTCCTTTAGGCCCTCATTGTAACTTACCTTCCTTGGATCCATGTAGATCGTAGCATAGTTATCCTGTACTTTATGGCTAATGTCCACTTATAAATAAGTACATACCATGGGTTACTTTCTGGATCTTGTCTGTCTCACTCAGAATGATGTTTTCTAGTTGTATCCACTTTCCTGAAAATTTCACGATGCCTTTGTTTTTAATAGCTGAGTAGGATTCCATTGTGAAAATGCACCATGTTTTCTTCATTCATTCTTCCACTGAAGGACTTGTAGGTTGTTTTCAGTTTCTCCCTATGAAGCCGCTAATATAAAATTATGCTGAAATTTTAAAATAATATGAGTACTTAAAATGCAGAAGAACTACAGGCTATTTTTAAATATTTTTATTTTTATTAATTACAATTTATTCTCTTTGTAACCTTCCCTGTACCTTCCTCCCTCCTCCTCTCCCAAGCCCACCCTCACTCCCACAATTTACCCATGCCCCTCCCCCAGCCCACTGATAAGGGAGGTCCTCCTCTCCTTCCCTCTCATCCTAGTTGATTAGGTCTCCTCAGGAGTGGCTGGATTGTCTTCCTCTGTGGCCTGGTAAGGCTGTTCCCCCCTCAGGGGGAGGAGATCAAAGAGTAGGCCAGTCAGTTCCTCTCAGAGACAGTCCCTGTCCTGATTACTATGGAATCTACTTTAATACTGAACTGCCATGGGCTACCTCTGTGCAGGGGTTCCAGGCCATCTCCATGAGTGGTCCTGGCTGGAGTATCAGTCTCAGAAAAGACCCCTGTGCACAGACTTTTTGAATCTGTCACTCTGCTTGTAGAGCTCTTGTCTTCTCCAGGTCTTACTATCTCCCCCTTCTTTGATAAGATTCCCTTCACACTGCCCAAAGTTTGTTTATGAGTCTCAGCATCTGCCCTAATACCCTACAGGGTAGAGCCTTTCAGAGGCCCTCTGTGGTAGGTTCCTGAACTGTTCCCTGTTTTCTCTGTCCTCCAATGTCCATCCTATTTACCTTTCTGAATAGGGATTGAACATTTTAGCCAGAGTCCTCCCTCTTGATTAACTTCCTTAGATGTACAGATTTTAGTAAGCTTATCCTATATTATATGTCTAATATCCACTTTTGAGCGAGTATATACCCTGTGTGTCTTTCTGCTTCTGGGATACTGCACTCAGAATGATCCTTTTTAGATCCCACCATTTGCCTGCAAATTTCATGATCTGCTTTTTTTTTTTTTTTTTTT
>REGO01000468.1:1297062-1315846 GCA_010120015.1 Rhombomys opimus | reverse complement strand
TGTAGATGTACCACAATTTCTGTATCCATTCCTCAACTGAGGGGCATCTGGGCTGTTTCCAGCTTCTGGCTATTACAAATAAAGCTGCTACAAACGTGGTTGAGCAGATGTCCTTGTTCTATACTTGAGCGTCTTTTGGACACATGCCTAGGAGTGGTATGGCTGGATCTTGAGGAAGCACTATTCCTAATTGTTTGAGAAAGCACCACATTGATTTCCAAAGTGGTTGTACAAGTTTACATTCCCACTAGCAATGCAGGAGGGTTCCCCTTTCTCCACATCCTCTTCCAGCATATGTTGTCACTTGAGTTTTTGATCTTATCCATTTTGATGGGTGTAAAGTGAAATCTCAGGGTCATTTTCATTTTCATTTCCCTGATGACTAAGGACATTGAACATTTCTTTTTTTTATTATTGTTTATTATTATTAGTTATATTTTATTAACTCTGTATCCCACTCCCTTATTCCCTCCCAATCCCACCCTCCCTCCCTCAGCTTCTCCTTGCCCCTTTCCAAGTCCACGGATTGAGGGATTGGGGAGGACCTCCTCCCCTTTCATCTGGCCCTGTTTTATCAGGTATCTTCAGGACTGGCTGCAAAGTTCTCCTCTGTGGCATAGCTGTTTCTCTGCCATTCGATATTCCTCTATTGAAAATTCTCTGTTTAGCTCTGTACACTATTTTTTTAATTGGATTACTTTATTTCTTGATTTTTAACTTCTTGAGTTCTGTATATGTACAGGATGTTAGTCCTCTGTCAGATATAAGGTTGGTGAAGATTCTTTCCCAACCTGTAGGCAGTCATTTTGTTTTGACTACAGTGTCCTCTTCTTTACAGAAGCTGTTCAGTTTCATGAGGTCCCATTCATTGATTGTTGCTCTTAGAGCCTGTGCTATTGGTATTCTGTTCAGGAAGTTGTCTCCTGTGCCAATGAGTTCAAGGCTCTTCCCCACTTTTTCTTCTAACAGGTTTACTGTGTCTGGTTTTATATTGAGGTCTTTGATCCATTTGAACTTTACTTTTGTGCAGTGTGGTAAGTATGGATCTATTTGTATTTTTCATATAAACATCCAGTTAGACCAGCAACAAAAAGATGCTGCCTTTTTTCCATTATATGGTTTTGGCATCTTTGTAAAATATTAGGTGTCTATCAGTGTGTGACTTTATTTCTGGGTCTTCTATCTGGTTCCATTGATCCACCATTCTGTTTCTATTCCAGTACCATTAAGTTTTTATTACTGTTGCTCTATAGTACAGCTTGAGATCAGGGATGGAGGTACCTCCAGAAGATCTTTTATTGTAGAGGATTGTTTTAGCAAATTTGGGTTTCTTGTTATTCCATACAAAGTTGATAATTTTCCTTTCAAGGTCTTTGAAAAAGACCAAAAAGCATTGTGTTGGTAATTTGATGGGATTTGCATTGAATCTGTAGATTGATTTTGGTAAAGTAGCCACTTTTACCATATTAATCCTGCCAAGCCATGAGCACGGGAGATCTTTCCATCTTCTGATATCTTCTTCTAATTCTCTCTTCAGAGACTGGAATTTTTTTTCATGCAATATGATCACGCCAAGGTACTTTATGTCCTTTGAAGCTATTGTGAAGGGTGTTGTTTCCTTAATTTCTTTCTCGGCTCTTTTGTCTTTTGTATACAGGAGGGCTACTGATTTTTTTGAGTTAATTTTGTATCCAGCCATTTTTCTGAAAGTATTTTTCAGCTCTAGGAGTTCCCTGATAGAATTTTTTGGGGTCACTCAGGTATACTATCATCTGCAAATAGTGATACTTTGACTTCTTCCTTTCCAATTTGTATCCCCTAGATCTCCTTTAATTATCTTATTGATCTAACAAGGACTTCAAGCACTATGTTCATGTCAGAAATAGTCTCTGTTTGCCTTACTAGGGTACCCATTAGGATACTGAGCTACCATGGGCTACATCCAAGCAGGGTTTCTAGGTTATTTCCATACATGGTCTTTGGTTGGATATACAGTCTCAATAAAGACCCCTGTGCCCTGATATATTTGGACCTTGTGGAGCTCCTGTCCTCTCCAGGTCATACTAACTCCCTCTTCTTTCATATCATTCCCTGCACTCTGCCAAAGGTTTGGTTATGAGTCTCAGTATCTGCTTTGATACACTGCTAGGTAGAGTCTTTCAGAGGCCCTCTGTGGTAGGCTCCTGTCCTGTTACTTGTTTTCTCCTATATCCAATGTCCATCCTATTTGTCTTTCTAAGTGAGGGTTGATCATCTTACCCAGGGTCTCTGTTCTTGTTTATCTTCTTTCGGTGTACAGAGTTCAGTATGTTTATCCTATCTTATAGGTCTAGTACCCACTTATAAGTTTGTATATACCATTTGTGTTATTCTCCTTCTGGGATGCCTCACTGAGAATGATCTTTTCTAGATCCAACCATTTCCATGCAAATTTTATGACTTCATTGTTTTTTAATTGCTGAGTAATATTCCATTGTGTAAAAGTACTACAATTTCTGTGTCCATTCCTCTGTTGATGGACATCTGGGTTGTTTCCAGGTTCTGGCTATTACGAATAAAGCTGCTACAAACATGGTTGAGCAAATGCCCTTCTTGTGTACTTGAGCATCTTTTGGATATATGCCTAGAAGTGGTATAGCTGGATCTTGAGGAAGCGATATTCCTAATTGTCTGAGAAAAGTGCCAGATTGATTTCCAAGGTGGTTGTACAAATTTACATTCCCACCAGCAGTGGAGGACAGTTCCCCTTTCTCCACATCCTCTCCAGGATGTGTTGTCACTTGAGTTTTTGATCTTAGCCATTCTTTTTTTTTTAATTTTATTTTTTTTATTAGTTACATTTTGTTAACACTGTGTCCCAGCTATATCCAGCTCCCTCATTCCCTCCCCAAGCCCACACTCCCTCCCTGGTCTCCATTTCCAAGTCCACTGATAGTGGAGGACCTCCTCCCCTTTCATTTGACCCTGTTTTATCAGGTATCTTCAGGGCTGCCTGCAAAGTCCTCCTCTGTGACCTAACAGTACTGCCCCTCCCCTGGGGGGTGGGGTCGGGAGGTCAAAGAGCCTGCCCTTGAGATCCTGTTAGAAATAGTCCTTGTTCCCCTTATTTTGAGAAACCGATCTTAGCCATTCTGATAGGTGTAAGGTGCAATCTCAGGGTCGTTTTGATTTGCATCTCTCTGTTGGCTAAGGATATTGAATATCTCTTTAAGTGTTTCTCTGCCATTCTATATTCCTCTACAGAGAATTCTCTGGCAGGCTCTCTGACTCCCCACCCCCTAAGGGAGGAGCAGCCCTGCTAGGCTACAGAGTAGGACTTTGCAGCCAGCCTGAAGATATCTGATAAGCTAGGGTCAGATCAAAGGGGAGGAGGTCCTCCCCTATCAGTGGACTTAGAAAGGAGAAGAGAGAAGATGAGGGTGGGAGAGTGGGATTGGGAGGGGATGAGGAAGCAGGATACAGCTGGGACACAAAGTTAATAAAGTGTAACTAATTTAAATAAATAAATAAATAAAAGTAACTAACACTTGCTTATGTTTACTGTTGGAAAATTAAATAAATGAAGTGAAATTATATATATATATATATATGGTAGTGTTTTTCTCCCAAATTTGTAAGAAATCGTGACCATTTATACATTCATCAAAGTAATTGTAAAAAAAAAGCAATATGATATATAACATGTTGTATGTAACATTTACTCAAAAAACTAATAAACAGATAGGAAAAATTTCTGAAAAAAAAAAAAAAAGAACTATGTTGAAGAGATATGGAGAGAGTGGGCAGGCTTGCCTTGTCCCTGATTTCAGTGGGGTCGATTTTAGTTTCTCTCCATTTAGTTTGATGTTGGCTATAGGCTTGCTATATATTGTCTTTACTATGTTCAGGTATGTGGCTTGTATCCCTGATCTCTCCAAGTCCTTAAACATTAATGGATGTTGGATTTTCTCAAATATTTTCTCAGCTTCTAAGGAGATTATCATGTGGTTTTTTTCTTTCAGGTTGTTGTTATGGTATATCACATTGATGGATTTCCATATATTGAACCACCCCTGCATACCTGGGATGAAGCCTACTTGGTCATAGTGGATGATATCTTTGATGTGTTCTTGGATTCAGTTTGCAAGTATTTTGTTGATTTTTTTTGCATCAATGTTCATAAGAGAGATTGGCCTGAAATTCTCTTTCTTTGTTGGGTTTTTGTGAGGTTTAGGTACCAAGGTGATTGTGGCTTCATAGAATGAGTTTGGTAGTGTTCCTTCTGTTTCTATTTTGTGGAATAGTTTGAAGAGAATTGGAGTTAGCTCTTTTTTGAAGCTCTGGTAGAATTCTGCACTGAAACCATCTGGCCCTGGACTTTATTTAGATGGGAGATTTTGATGACCACTTCTATTTCTTTAGGGGATATAGGACTATTTAATTGATTTACCTGGTCTTGATTCTTCTTTGGTAAGTGGAATCAATCAAGAAAATTATCCATTTCATTTCGATTTTCAAATTTTGTGGCATATAGACTTTTGAAGTAAGTCCTAATGATTGTTTGGATTTCCTCAGTGTCTGTTGTTATGTCTCCCTTTTCATTTCTGATTTTGTTGATTTGGGTGGTGTCTCTATGCCTTTTAGTTAACTTGGCTAAGAGTTTGTCTATCTTGTTGATTTTCTCAAAGAACCAGCTCTTGGTTTCATTGAATCTTTGAATTGTTTTATTTGTTTCTAATTGATTGATTTCAGCCCTGAGTTTGATTATTTCCAGCTGTCTACTCCTCTTTGTTGTGTCTGCTTCTTTTTTCTCTGGGTCTTTTAGGTGAGCCATTAAGTTGCTTGAATGAGAGGTTTCGAGTTTCTTCTTGAAGGCATTTAGTGCTATGGACTTTCCTCTTATCACTGCTTTCATAGTGTCCCATAACTTTGGGTATGTTGTACCTTCATTTTCATTGAATTCTAGGAACACTGTAATTTCTTTCTTTATTTCTTCTATGACCAGCTGTCATTGAGTAGTGTATTGTTCAGTTTCCATGTGTGTGCAGGCTTTTTGCTATTTCTGTTGTTGTTGAGGTGCAACTTTAGTCCATGTTGGTCAGATAGGATACAAGGGATTATTTCAATCTTCTTGTATCTGTTGTGGCTTGCTTTGTGACCAACTATATTGTCTCTTTTGGAGAAGGTTCCATGAGGTGCTGAGAAGAAAGTAAATTTATTTTTTGTCTGGGTTTAAGGTTCTCTATATGTCTGTTAGGTCCATTTGATTCATGGCCTCTTTTAGAGTTATTGTTTCTTTGTTTAACTTCTGTTTTGTTGACCTGTCCTTTGTTGAGAGTGAAGTGTTGAAGTCTTCCACTATTAATGTGTGAGGATCTATGTGTGGTTTAAGTTTTATCAATATTTCTTTTACAAATGCGGGTGCCCCAGGTGTCTTTTATGACACTGTATTTCCAACCAAAGACCATGTATGAATATAACCTAGAACCCATGCTTGGATGTAGCCCATGTAGCTCAGTATCCAAGTGGGCTCCCTAGTATGGGGAACAGGGACTATTTCTGACATGAACTCAATGGCTGGCTCTTTAACCTCCCTGCCCTCCCCTGCCCTGAGGGAGGAGCAGCCCTGCTAGGCCCAGAGGAGGACTTTGCAGCTAGGCCTGAGGATATCTGATAAGCTAGGCTCAGATGAAAGGGGAGGAGGTCCTCTATCAGTGGACTTGGAAAGGGGTAGGGAGAAGATGAGGAAGCAAGGGTGGGATTGGGAGGGAATGAGGGAGTGGGATACAGCTAGGATACAAAGTCAATAATCTGTAACTAATGTTAAAAAATAAAAAATAAAAAACCAGAAATGCTGAAAAAAAAAACCAAAAAACAAAAAACAAATGTGGGTGCCCTTGTATATGGGGCATAGATGTTCAGGACTGTGATGTCTTCCTGGTGGAATTTTCACTTGATGAGTATAAAGTGTCCTTTCCATCTCTTTTGATTAATTTTGGTTGAAAGTCTATTTTATTAGACATTAGAATGGCTATTCCTGCTTGCTTTCTGGGTCTGTTTGCTTAGAAAACTGTCTTCCAGCCCTTTACTCTCAGGTGATATCTATCTTTGTGACTTAGGTGTGTTTCTTGTATGCGACAGATTGTTGGATCTTGTTTATGCATCCAATATGTTAGTCTGTGTCTTTTATTGCAGAATTGAGTCTACTGATGATGAGAGAAATTAATGACCAGTAGCTGTTAGATCCTTTGATATTGATGTTGGCTGTGGTAGTGTGTTTGTGTGCTTGGCTTCTTTCTATTTATTTATTTATTTTTAATGTAGTGAAGTTATTTATTTCCTGTGTTTTCTTGAAAGTAGTTCGTTTTCTTGGGTTCTATTTTTCCTTCTAGTATCTTCTGAAATGCTGGATTTGTGTGTAGGTATTATTGAAATTTGTTTTTGTCATTGAAAATCTTGTTTTCTCTATCTATAAGGACTAAGAGTTTTGCTGGGTATAGTAGCCTGGTCTGATATCGGTGTTCTCTTAGGGTCTGCATGATATCCATCCAGGCCCTCCTGGCTTTCATAGTCTCTGTTGAGAAGCCAGGTGTGATTCTGAAGGGTTTGCCATTATATGTTATATGGCCTTTCTCCCTTGCAACTTTTAGCATTTTTTATTTGTGCTGTATACTTACTGTTTTGATTATTGTGTTGTTGGAAGATTTTCTTTTCTGGTCTAATTTATTAGGTGTTCTGCAGGCCTCTTGTAATCTTATAGCTCTCTCTTTTAAGTTGGGGAAATTTTCTTCTATTATTTTGCTGAAAATAATTCCTGGGCCTTGTAGACAGGAATTTTCTTTTTCATCTCTTCCTATTATTCTTAGGTTTTGTCTTTTCATGTTGTCTTAGATTTCTTGGATGGTTTGTGTCAGGAATTTTTTTAGATTTATTGTTTTCTTTGAAGGATACATTGATTTCTTCCATTGTATCTTCCACACCTGATATTCTTTCTTCCATCTCTTGTAGTGTGTTGATTATGCTTACCTCTGCAGTTTCTGTTTTCTTTCCTAAGTTCTCCATCTCCATGATTTCCTCCATTTGTGTTTTCTTTAATTTTTCCAATTCTATCTTCAGTTCTTGAACCATTTTGTTGATTTCCTTTACCTGTCTGACTGTATTTTTCTGTTTTTCCTTGAATTCCTTCAACTGCTTGTTTGAACATTCCTCTGTTTCTTTTATTTCTTTCAGTGATGTAATCATTTCCTCTCTGAAAGCCACAAACTGTTTGGCTGTATCTTCCTGTATTTCTTTACAGATAGCCATAACTTGTTTGATTTTATCTTCCAATTCTTTATGCATTTTATTTGTCTCCTTCATTAACCTCTTCATAAGCATAGATGTAAGGTCATGTTCTTGAATTGCACTTATGTTAGGGTGTCTAGGGCTACTTGCCCCGGATACCTGGGTTCTGGGGATGCCATACTGCTTTGCCTTTTGTTGGTTGTGCTTTTACACTGGCCTCTACCCATCTGTTTGTCTCAGGTGTTGTCTGTTAATTTTTGGTGCCTGCTGGAGTCCTGGGGTGGGAAAATCCCCTTGTCAGGGTTCTTAAAGTGATCTCCTCAGCTTTTCAAGTATGGTCAATTGAATGGAGGTGCTTCTCAGGAATTGTCACAGTTCACCTCAGGCGTATGGACCTGTGTGGTTACTGTGGTGTTCAGGAAGGCTCTCCTCTGGTAAAGAGAAGTCCTAGAGATGGCTGTCCTGCTGCTGGGTTTCTTGCTCTGAATTTAGTGAGCTGCTGCTGCTGCTGTTAAGGTGTACTTGCTGAGCACAGGCCTTGTGAAGAACCACGGAGTTCCGTGGTTTCATCAGTTTACCTAGATATAACTGGTCTCACCTTGGAGCAGTATCTGAGGGCCGCTCCAATGGCTCTCAGAGTTTTGTAGTTCTGAGGTTGGAGCTATGTGCCCCAGTACCCTAGCCGTAATCAGTGGCAGATGAGCACAGCACTTATGTGTGCAATAGAAGGCCAGAGCTTAGGGCTTGTGGAAACCCAGAAACTTTTCTGGAGCTGGGCGTCTTGAGTGTTGGAACCAATGCTTTCCCCAAGTCTGTGGTGTTTGGGGATCTGTAGGTCCATCAGGGATGGCAAGTACAGCAAGCAGGCACAGGCGCGTGGCTTCACCCTGCTGGCAACGGGGCGACTGGGTGCTTGGGTGCCTGGGTGCTTGCAGCAACCCAGGGACTTTTCCTGAGATTTTTTTTTTTTTTTTTTTTTGCAGAGAGGTTGCTGAGGGTGTTGGCTGAGTGCTCTGAGGTCAGATCTGCTCTTCCCCTCACTGTGGACTTCCACCCGACAGAGAAACTCAGTCTCTGGTGTCCTGGGTCCCTTAGTTTTGTCTGGGATGGTGAGTTAGGGGCGCAGGCAGGACTTTGCACTGGTGGCTAAGCTCTCCACTTTGGACTGGCACTTGGGCACCAGCCGGACCCAGGTCTTTTTCTAGGGATTGTTTGGGTGTCCTAAGGTGGGTCCGTCCCTATTACTTACTGCAGCATGGGGTTTTCTCGCGACTGGAAATCCCAGTCTCTGCTGTTGTGGGGCCCACAGTTCCTTCTGGGACAGTGATCAGAACAAGCTGAAGCTTGTGGCTCTAGGCTGGCAACTGAGAGCCTGGAGGACCCAGGAACTGTTCTGCAGTTTAGCTCGGTGACCTGGTGCTGATTTAATCCCACACTGTGGCATTTCCTCTCACCTAGGAAACACAGTCGCTGGTGTTTTAGGACCCAGAGTTCAGTCTGTTGATCACTGTCCAGTTCCTGCTGTGCTGCTGGTCAGAAAGTGTGTCCTCCTGAGGCTGCCATTTGGTTCCCCCCCAGGTTATAATTTTTAAAGATTATATTTTGTTTTAATTACATGTACCTACTTAAGTGTCTGAGTAGGTAGGTGCACATGAGTTCAGGAGCTCATGAAGGCCAGAGGAGTACATCAGGTCCCCTGGAACTACAGTTACATTTGCTTGTGAGTCATTTGACATGGGTTCTGTTAAGTGAACTGGGTTCCCTGAAATAGTAG
The DNA here is from genome assembly GCA_010120015.1 of Rhombomys opimus. Taxonomy (NCBI): domain Eukaryota; kingdom Metazoa; phylum Chordata; class Mammalia; order Rodentia; family Muridae; genus Rhombomys; species Rhombomys opimus. The sequence continues at coordinate 1,306,809 of REGO01000468.1, read as the reverse complement.
TATGTGCTCCCTAATGCGGCTTAGTCATTGCTCTGCCTCAAAAAATACTGTTTCATCTTGTGTTCATCATTGAAATTATCGTATGCTTTATAACTGCTTTCTGCATTTGTATTTATATGCCATCAGGGACATATATTAAATTTAAGTATGATTTGGTGACCTTCACTCACTTTCAAATATACTCACATATATGATAAAATTTATTGTCCATTGCTTGGAACTTTGGATACAGACTGAATTCTTTTTACCAGTTTAACAGTTTAGAATGTAGTTAGTAAATTTCATCAATTTTGGAAAATGAAGGCAATAGGAATTTCTCTAGCTTCTGTTACCTCAAAAGCCACAAGCAGTTGGATTGGATTGTAGTCCCAGGAACTAATTCATCCCAAATGAGATGATCTTAAGACTAATTAGACAATATTGGGACTTAATCGTGCACCATTGGAAATATTTTGCCATGCTGGTCTTTGTTGCAGATTTTAGGTTTTATAGCAGGGTTAGACTCTTGATTGTGTTTCTCTGTTGGAACATTCGTATACTCTGGAACCTGGTCTTAAGAGGGTAGGCATCACTGTTGGTTCAAGCTCAGTTCCTCCAAGTTTTATCCCAATGTTTATGGTCTTCACCAATATAGTTTTATTTTCAAAATGTGGAAAGATTATAGTCACAGATGTTTGCAGCTCTTGCCGCGAAAGAAGGGTTCTTATTGTAGCAGATGGGGACTACTACAACAAAACCAAATGACACAAGAACAATAGAGAGCTACAAAACTTCAAGATCTTAGGATCAGGGACCATCATGGGAGAGAGTAAGGAATGATTTGAGGAGCCGGAAGACCAGATTTATGCTGTGAGATAGTGTCGTTTATCTATGTTAAGGCAGATGCATCTAGGAAATCTCAAAAATGTATTTTCCTAACTAGACCTTCATAATGACAACTCCAGTCTGCAGTCTCAAGAAATTCCTTAACTATTGAGCCTTCTCTCCTTTTACTCCAAAAAAGTCATTGATAATAATTCAATACTGGTGAATATTTTACAATCAGCCAATTATTACTTTTACTTTAATTTCTATTTTAGTTTACTCATCTTGAATAATCCTAATAAAAAATTCATATAATAAAATAACATGATTAATTATACCAGAATATAACCAAATTCAAGACATAAACAGTAAGGAAGATTCCTAGATGAAAGAGAAATATTTCTTCAACAGCTTTAGTTGTCAGACTAAGAAAGTAGAGATAGACTTTGAACGGAATACCTTTGGATGACGCTTTTCTTAAATATGTATAAAATATTCTTTATTATATAAAATATTATATAAGAATATTCATGTATATTCTTATATAATTTAGTGGAAACCCAGAAACTTTTCTGGAGCTGGTTGTCTTGACTGTTGGAAACAATATATATTAAAAAATATATAAGAATATATATATAATATATTATTAAAATATATATAAGAATGCATATAATATTATATATTATTATATATAATTATATATAAGAACATATAATTATATATTATTATATAAATATATATTACTTAATATATTTATATAATATATAATATTTATTATATTATATATTATTTATATAAATATATAATTATATATTCATATATATTCTTAATATTTAATTCTTATATATATAAGAATATAACATATATAAGAATATAATATGTATAAGAATCACATATTCTTTATTATATATAAAATATTCTTTATTATATAAAGTTTTTCGTGAACTGTATTCAGGTAGTCTGTATACTTAGTGGGAAGGGCACTGAGAGCAGGTAAAGAGATTATGTGAAGATAGACTGTCATGTCAGGAAAGAGGTTCCCACCCTGCAGTGAAATTTCTTCCTTTTTTAAATAACTTATTTTGTTTCTTCTTTAAGATAATTTTTCATACAATGCATTTGATCATGTTTTCCCCTCCCACAACAGTCCAATTTCTTATCTAGATAGGAAGACGGTTGCATTGCCCAAGTAACGCTGGAAGCATTAGAAGGCTCTTGCCTTTCAGGAATGAATTCTGTAGTCTTGTTTCAGCCTCATGCATCTCAGGAGTGCAAAGTTACCAACAAAGATAAAAATAACCAGAGAGCTTAAAAGCTCTCAATTTATATTCATTTAAAAAAGGTTTTGTGTCTTAAACATTACTTAAATTGATCGTACAAAAATTGTCTATTAGCAAAGAAATGGTGAAAAACATTTTAGTAAAGGAAGTAGTGACATAAAAATAAATTCTTCCTGTTTCTGAAAACACAGTAAATTAAGATGGGGAAATATGTTCAGCAACTTTTACAAAATCTTTGGCGGTTTCTGAAATGAAAGATAAATATACCTAGCAAGAGATTCCTCTTGAGTATTATTTATGGAAACAAACATTTTAGCCAGCACTTAGAGGGGATTTTACAATGTATCCTGTCGAAATAAAAAGGGAAAATAGTGGGTCTCAGACATTGTACTAACTGGCTTATTTTTTTCCCCATAATCCTGAATTTTGCCAAAAAAATTGGCTATTATTTTTATGAAAATAATAAAAAAAAACTTACTCTTTTTCTGACACATCCAAGACAGAAACTAATTTTTTTTATTAAATTTTATTTTTTTAATATTAGTTACAGTTTCTTAACTTTGTATCCCTACTGTATCCCGCTCTCTTTTTCCCTCCCAATCCCACCCTCCCTCTCTGGTCTCCTCCCTGCCCCTTTTCAAGTCCACTGATAAGGGAGAACCTCCTCCCCTTACATCTGATACTGGTTTATCAGGTGTCTTCAGGACTGGCTGCAAAGTCGTCCTCTGTGATCTAGCAAGGCTGCTTCTCCCTAGGGGGGCTGAGGGGAGGTCAAAGAGCCTGCCATCCAGTTCATGTCAGAAACAGTCCTTGTTCCCCTTATTAGGGTACTCACTTGGATACTGAGCTACCAAGGGCTACATCTGAACAGAGGCTCTAGGTTGCATCCATACATGGCCCTTGTTTGGAGAAACAGTCTCATAAAAGACTTCTGCGCCCAGATGTATTTGGTCCTTGTGGAATTACTGTCTTCTCCAGGTCGTATTAACCCCCCTGCATTTTGCCGGAGGTTTGGAATTTTTTAAGAATTAGAGATATGTAAAGCTGTGCTTGAAAAATCACACACATGTTTTTCTCAAGAAAAAAAAAAAAACTGTATATTTTAGAAAGTTTATATTTTATTTGGTGAACTGGGGCTGTTTCTGACATGAACTCAGTGGCTGGCTCTTTAAACACCTCTTCCTGAAGTGGGAGTAACCTTACCAGGCCACAGAGGAGGACAATGCAGCCAGTCCTGAAGAGACCTGATAGGCTAGGGTCAGATGACAGTGAAGGAGGACCTCTCCTATCAATGCACTAGGGAGGGGCAGGGGAGAAGAAAGGAGGGGAATGGTGAAATTGGGAGGAAATTAGGGAAGAGGCTACAACTGGGATATAAAATTAATACATTTTAATTAATAAAAATAAATTAATATTAAAAACAAAAGCAAAGCATTTGAGAGTATTTTCTTTTTTAATGTATCATTAAAAAGAGATAATTCACATACCATAAAACATCTTTAAATAGTGAGATTCGTTGTTTTTGTATTTGTCAGCTGTATTTTCATCATTATAATCTGATTTAGAGGTTTTTCATTCGTGCAAAAAGATGCTTCATAACAATTAGCACTCTCAGTCATCCACTAATTAACTTCCAGTCTATATATTAGTTTATTCTGGGAATCTCAGATAAGTTAAAAATCACAAAATATATGTACTTTAGAATTTACTTCTTTCATTTGACGTGGTGTTTTGTAAAATCAAATGTTCATTGATATCTAAATAAAATATTCATCCAGTCAAATGCATGATTTAGTTATTTCAGTTCAGCCATAATTATGTTAATTAACTTTAGAACATTTGGTTTTCCTGGAAGGAGACCTCATACCCATTGCAATCACTCATCAATTAGCAGGCCTCACTTCTACTTCCCTACTTCCTGTTTCTTTTAAATGTCTTCTCTTCTACTGCCCTACTTCCTGTTTCTTCTAAATGTCTTCTCTTCTACTGCCCTACTTCCTGTTTCTTCTAAATGTCTTCTCTGGAAACTTTCTGTTACTTGGAAAGTATAGATGTTTTATAAATTGCTTCATTCAGTTAACATAATCATTCACTTCTCCTTCTTCTCTCTTTCTCCTGAGGCTCTATTTTCTTTATCTTTTGATAGGTTCATACTTCAGATTACACATCAGGTCAATTAACCTTTGTTTTGTTTTGTTTTTTTGTAACTTTTGTCTTTGAAATTTATTCCCATTTTCTTGTGTGTTTTAGATAATATTGCTTTTCTTCTCTAATATTTTAGGTTTCTGCTTGTTTATTTGTTTTGTTTTGTTTTGTTTTTTTTTTTGAGACAGGGTTTCTGTGTAGCCTTGGTTGTCCTGGACTTGCTTTATAGACTAGGCTGGTTCTTTAATATTTTCACTTAAAAGTAATTCCTAATTATTTAATAATATTCACTCTTGAGTTAACCATTAGTATTATATCATTCTTAAACTATTTAAATATAATGTGTGTCAATAATTATAAAAATGATTATATATTTGCCTGCTTTTGTTCAAATTCAAAATTTGGGTCTTTTCATACAATATTTCCTTAATTTTCAATTCCTCTGTTAGTGGCCACATTTCCAGTTGTTCCAATGATTCCTTTTTACTGTTGCTGTTAAAATATGTTCACCTCCATAATACATTTAATTCTTTCTAGATGCTGATGTCACTTCCAGAGCTTATACCTAGTGTCATTTGTTTGATTAGTATTTGTTTAGTGATACAGTTTTGTGAAGTGTGTTTTCCTTTGGCTGTGCCAAAATATTTTCCTTATGTAATTTTTTTTCCTTTCTGAAAAGCATCATTTTCTGAGAGTATTCCTGAGACACCACAGTTTCGTGCCCATCTATTAATGATACATGTATAAGCCTCCTGAGTCATCATTGTTTTCAGTTTTTGTTGCTGAAAACCATACACTTCTGAGTGTGCATTCACACTCAGCAGATTTGCATGTGAATTCTCAAGCCCTCAAAAAACTAGTAGCTGTCAGGTTTCCTCACTGGCAAGTCTGGAGAAAATACACATTTTGAGCACAGAAGTACTTCTATAAAACTCCTGGCATGAAGGTAGGTTTAACAATGCTCTCTTTCATTTTCCCTCTGGCCTGTTACTAATTATGGTGACTAATATTACCAACTTGACAAGATAATCACCAAGGAGACTAGGGTCCATGTGTGTTCTACCTAGGGTTACTATTGCTGTAATGAAACAGTGCAACCAGCAGCAAGTTGGGGAACAGGCGGTTTACCTGGCTTATACTTGTACATGCTAGTCCATCACTGAAGGAAGCTAAAACAGGAAGTCAAAGAGACAGGGCTGGAGGCTGATTCAGAGAGTATGGAAGTGCGCCCCTTATTGGCTTGTTCCTCACTAGTATCAGGGATGATACTAAACACTGTAGGCTGGGCCCTCCCCCCTGAGTCATCTATTAGGAAATGTCCTACAGCAGATCCTATGGAGGGAATTTCTCAACTGAACTTCTATCCTTTCAGACTCTGATTTGTGTCAAGTTGACATAAAAGTAGCCAGGCAAGAGGGTGTCTGAGAGATTGATTGGATTAAGTTAGTTGTCAGCACATCAGTGTAGGATTATCTAAATTAATCTAAGTGAAGTGAGAATACCCACTTTAACTGTATGCTGAGAATTTCAAGGGCTAGCGTCCTAGACTGAAGACAATAAAAAAAAATTGAGCACAAACATTCATTTTTACGGTTTTGATTATATTTATATAATATTACTAGCAATCATTTATTCCTACTGAATATTTTCCTCATCAATCATGAACTGTAACCCCTTTAAATTATAAACTGTAATGGAATGTTTGTTCTGAAAGTTATTTTTTTCTGCTAATATGTAACAGTGACAACCAAAGTAACTAATACACCATTTTGAATACCTGTATTTTGATTTGTTGCAAGACTGTCAATGTTCACAAGGTTTTGACCCTTTAAAACCTGAGTTTAAGATAAGCTGCTCACACAGCCGTTCCATGATTTCTTACTAGTTCTAAATGCCAAGCTTCCTCAAATTAAAATGTCTTCAAATATCATAAATATTTGAGAAAAGCCTGTGTTTGATTTTCAGTTAAGGGATCTTCCTAAGAAAACTTAGTTCAAACATTTGGACAGAAAATTTTGCTTTTATAAGTCTCTTAGGGTTTAAACGGTAAATCTAGCTTTTAAAAATATATTTGGCTTTAAAAGTACACCTAGTAATAGTGTGTGTGTGTGTGTGTGTGTGTGTGTGTGTGTGTGAATATAGTCTTGTTATAATAGTTTAAAACTCAGAAATACACAATACAATCCCAATATTAAGCATATTCATCATCAAACCAACTGTTTGCATATGGAACTTATTCTATTCTCAGTGCAACAAACATAGCAAAGCAGAGTTTATGAGGAAATACAAGGTTAAATTCTAGGTCATTTTCTTAGAAACCATTACAGTGGGAAGGGGCATGTTGACATGGTTTGTTATTGCTTTGTTTCCTGACTGGTACTTGTGAATCTGGAACAATTTATTGAATCAAACTTTTTTCTTTCTTTTGTTTGGATCACATTTCTTCTCTTAAGGAGGTATGTACAGTGTTGAGAGAGGACTGGGCTTTAGGATTCTTGATATACACTGCATTATTCTGTGAGATTAGTATTGACGCCTATATGTTCTAGCCAAAGACTTCTTTCAATATCCACCAATATTGTGCTAATGGTCTAATATGTAATATGCTTTTTTGATAACACAGTGGTAAGTATATTTCTCGTTGATTCTCCCATCTGTGACTTACTGATTATTGCTCTCCTGCTCTTGATACCCTGCATTGAGTCACTGCTAGTCTGACCCTCTCATCCTCTAACTCTTACATCTGTTGGAAGCTTCCATCATCTTATATGAGTTTTTTATGTATGAAAGTAGTTTTACTGAAAAACTTCTATAAAGCAAAGAACACTATCATCAGAACAAAACGACAGCCTACAGAGGGAGAAAGAATCTTTACCAACCCTATAATCTGACAGATCCAGAAAATATAAAGAACTCAAGAAGTTAAAAAACAACAAACCAAGTAATCCAATTAAAAAAATGGGGAACAGAGATAAACAGAGAACTCTTTGTAGAGGAATACTGAATAGCAGAGAAATACTTAAAGAAATACTCAATGTCCTTAGTCATCAGGGCAAATCCAAACAACCCTGAGATTTCACCTTACCCATCAGAATGACTAAGATCAAAAACTCAAGTGATGACACATGCTAGAGAGGTTGTGGAGAAAGGGGAACCCTCTTCCACTGCTGGTGGAAATGTAAACTTGTACAACCACTTTGGAAATCAATCTGGCGCTTTCTCAGACAATTAGAAATAGTGCTTCCTCAAGATCCAGCTATACCACTCCTAGGCACATACATATCTTGTATGTTCAAGAATACAACAAAGACATCTGCTCACCCATGTTTGTAAGAGTTTTATTCATAATAGCCAGAATCTGGAAGGAAAAAAAAAAAAAACCAGATATCTCTCAATTGAGGAATGAATACAGAAATTACGGTATATTTACCATAATACTACTACCCAGCAATTAAAAACAAGGAAATTGTGAAATTTACAAGCAAATGGTAGGATCTAGAAAAGATCATCATCCTGAGTGAGGTATCCCAGAAGCAGAAAGACACAGGGTGTATGCTCAGTTATAAGTGGATATTAGACATATAATGTAGGATAATCATACTAAAATCTGTATACCTAAGGAAGCTAAGCAAGAGAAGGAGCCTTGCTAAGGTGAACAATCCTCAGAAAGGCAAACAGGATGGACATCAGAAGATGGAGAAAAAAAAAAAAAAGAGAACAGGACAGGAGCATACCACAGAGGGCCTCTGAAAGACTCTACCCAGCAGGGTATTAAAGCAGATGCTGAGATTCATAGCCAAACTTTGACCAGAGTGTAGGGAATCTTATGAAAGAAGAAGGAGATAGAAAGACCCAGAGGGGACAGGAATTCCACAAGGAAAGCAACAGAACCAAGAAATCTGGGCTCAGGGGTCTTTTCTGAGATTGATATTCTAACCAAAGACCATGCATGGAGATTACCTAGAACCCCTGCACAGATGTAGCCCATGGCAGCTCAGGCTCCAAGTGAGTACCCTAATAAGGGGAAAAGGGACTGTCTCTTACATGAACTCAGTGGCTGGCTCTTTGATCCCCTCCCCTTGACAAGGGAGTCAGCCTTACCATGCTACAGATGAAGACTTTGCAGCCAGTCCTGATGAGGCCTGATAGGCTAGGGTCAGGTGAAAGGGTAGGAGGACTTCTCTTATCAGTATATTAGGGAAGGGTCATGGGAGAAGAAGATGGGGGAGGGGAGATTTGGTGGGTACAGGGAGGGGCTACAGCTGGGATATAAAGTGAACAAATTATAATAAATAAAAGAAAAGCAAAAAAAAAGAAACCCAACAAACATTAAATTTAATTAAATTTAAAAAGAATGTACTTTTAATAGTCTAAGGTGCTCTTTTAAATTTATTTATTTATTACAGTTTATTCATTTGGTATCCCAGCTGCAATTGTCTCCCTCATCTCCTCCCAGTCCTACCTTACCTCCCTCTTTTCGCCCTATACCCTTTCCCTAGTCCCCTGATAGGGGAGGACCTCCTCCCATTCCATCTGACCCTAGCCTATCAGGTCTTATCAAGGATAGATGCATCATCTTCCTCCGTGGCCTGGCAAGGCTGTGCCTTCCCCCAGGGGAGATTATAAAAAAGCCAGCCACTTAGTTCCTGTCCCCTTACTAGGAAACCCACTTGGAAACTGAGCACTTAGAAACTGGGATTCCTTTGAACATTGGATCTAGGTCCTCTCCATGCATGGTCCTTAGTTGGAGTATTGGTCTCTACAGGCAGCCCTGGGCCCATGATTTTTGGCTCTGTTTTTTTCTTTGTGGAGTTTCTGTTCCTTACTGGTATTTCCATCTCCCTCTTCTTCCATAAGGTTTCTGGCACTCTGCCCAAAGTTTGGCTATGAGTGTCAGTATCTCCTTTGATAACCTGGTGGGTAGAGTCTTTCAGAGGTCCTTTGTGTAAGGCTCCTGTCCAGTTCCTTGTCTGCTCCTACTTATCATGTCTATCCTGTTTGCCCTAAGGCAAGGCTGCCCACTCTCTCCTTCAATTTGACATAGTTCTTGAAGTCCTAGCTAGAGCAACTAAAAGAGATTCAAGAAAGGAAAAAGTCTAATTATCACTATTCATAGATGATTTGATAGTATACATGAGTGACCCCAAAAATTCTACCAGAGAACTCCTTCAGTTGATAAACACCTTCAGCAAAGGAGTTGGACACTAAATTAAAAATATAGGAAGCCTTCATGTAAGGAAAAGACAAATGGGCTGAGAAAGAAATTAGGGAAACAACATCCTTCACAATAGCCACAGATAACATAAAGTACCTTGGTGTAACTCTAACCAAGCAAGTGGAAGACCTGTAAGAGAAAAAACAACAACAAAACAACAACAACAAAACACTTCAATCTGGGCACGGTGGTACACACCTGTAATCCCAGTACTAGGGAGGCAAAGGCAGGTAGATAGCTGTGAGTTAGAGGCCAGCCTGGTCTACAAAGTGTGTCCAGGACAACCAAGGCTACACAGAGAAA
>REGO01000468.1:1071029-1295027 GCA_010120015.1 Rhombomys opimus | reverse complement strand
GATGAATGGGGGGGAGGTCCCCCCCTATCAGTGGACTTGGAAAGGGGCACAGTGGTGATGAGGGAGGGAGGGAGGGACTGGGAGGGAACGAGGGTTCGGGACACGGCTGGGATACAGAGTTAATAAAATGTAACTGATAAAAATAAACTAAAAAAAAATCTCAAACTTTATGTCACAAATATTCTGGTTATTAAAGTACCTACATGACAATAATGATGTGATATGAATATCAGGCTGATGAATTGTTACAATTAAGCCCCTAAAATAATTGCACATGATTATCTCATGCAACAATTTAATGTTTACCTAATTAATTAGAGTAAAAATATATTTAAAGCTCAAAAAACTCAAACACAGGCATGTGAAATGTTTTAAAGTACAAGATATTTATTGAACTAGAGTCCAGTCATGTGAAGGGATCACTGAGTAGAACTTTAATTCACTGATAATTTCAATTTATAGCCCAGCTCCATTTGCTATTCTTTAAGTAAGATTATTATATCAATTATAAAACATTCACTTTAGTCATTTCAAATTCTGAAAGTAACAGCAGACAGAGACTAAAACTAATATTTTAGTAAAGAATGGCAAGCCAAGCCCCAGTGATATGTAGTTGCCTCTGTATTTCTGTACCTAGTGTGTCTGGATGCCATCTTGAGTTCTCTTCCCTCTGATTGCTGAGGTCCTAAGTTTCTCAAAGTTGGATTGTTTTGAGATTACGTATTAATAGCTTCAAATACCAGTGCCATTGCGACTGACCTCCAAAGAAATCCAAATCTGCATGTTTCTACACAAATATATAATTCTTTACAAAATTTCCCATCAGTGCTTGAGCTTCCCTCAATTTACTTAAAGAAAATATGGGATCTTCAGGAATGCCTCTCAATAAACCACCTGTTACTCCACGGTCTCATGCTTATGCAAATTGCCTATTTTCCCGCTAAACCATAATTTTAAAATATTTTCAACAAATTACTCATTCTTTATTGTGAGTCTTGTGAACCCCTTTCCTCCTATTGTTATTTGCAATTGTCTAAGTCTGTTCTATACTGCTGCATACTTTCCGCAATAGTATTTCATCGATATTCTAATTTCTCTATTTGAAATATTTTACAGGCATCATTTTAAAAGTATTAGAGTTTCATGTTAAAGATTAAATGTCAGATAAATGATAATAAAACAATTTCACAAATAACTGCCATGCCTCAGGCACTGTAATGAACAATTGAAATATGTTATGATATCGCAACCTAAGCCTTCATGACTAACACATCTTATAGATATGTTTGTAATAACCAAGAGAGGTGAATAAGCTTACAAATTTTGGAACATATTGCCAGGCCAAATTAATTATGCTGACCACTTATCAATTAAACATTCATATCATGAGAAGACTTTATATAACCATTTACAGCAAGTACACATACTTTCAAGAAAGCATATTTTTAAATTTTTAAAGAAATATATTTTATTTTCATTAATTACAGTTTATTCACTTTGTATCCCATCTGTAGCCCCCTCTCTCATCTACTCTCACACTCTCCCTCCCTCTTCTCCTATGCTCCTCCCCCATCAAATGATGGGTCTTTCTCCCCTTCCATCTGACCCTAGTCTATCAGGTCTCATCAGGACTAGCTTCTTTGTCTTCCTCTGTGGACTGATAAGGGTGCTCCCCCCTCAGGTGGAGGTTATCAAAGAGCCAGCCCATGAGTTCATGTCAGAGACAGTCCCAGTTCCTTATTGAGGAACCCTCTTCAACACGGTCTACTTCTGTGCAGGGGTTCTAGGTTATCTCCATGAATAGTCCTTGGTTGGAGTATCAGTCTCAGAAAAGACCCCTGGGCACAGATTATTTGGTTCTGTTGCTCTCCTTGTGAAGCTCCTATCCCCTCTAGGTCTTTCTGTCTCCCCCTTCTTTCGTAAGATTCCCTGCACTCTGCCCAAAGTTTGGTTATGAGTCTCAACATCTGCTTTAATACCCTGCTGGATAGAGCCTTTCAGAGACCCTCTGTGGTACCCTCCTGTCCTATTCCCTGTTTTCTCCATCTTCTGATTGTCCGTCTCATTTGCCTTAGAAAGCATTTTTTTTTTAATGACAAATCTATTGGTAAGCCAAAGAATGTATACTAATATAGATTAAGATCATTAACTAACAATAGGCTCAATAACTTTCATTTGCTGATTCGAGAAGCACTGCTCAAACTAGGATAACAGTGTAATAAATGTAAGAATATAGTTTCTGCATTAGATATGAAACGGTTTAGTGATCAAAAGGCCACACATCTGTAGAATTATTTGATCCATGAAAGAAAAATATGTGAGCTCTATTTGTCAAAATATATGAGTTAGCAAGTAGCTTCAAAGCCTAAGATCATTAAGCAGTAGCAATTAATCATATGTGTTAAATTCTGTGTTGTAATGAACAATACAATTCAATGCAAAGATAAGGAAGGTATGTGTGTAATTTAATACTTTTATTGACTTCACTAAATGAAGGTATAATATGTAAATATATATTTTATTCTCTGGGTGTAATTTTCACTTTGGTGGCCTACTACAGAATAAGCTCATCCTTTCTGGGTTTCTGAACTCTTGTTGGCTGGTTCAACTTAGCTGTTCTGGCTCAAAACTCATCTTGAAGCTGACTGATTCAAATTGGCTTCTTGCTTTTCTTGAATTGCACTTTTACTGAACTCCCTAAACTGAACTGCACCAAACTGCTTGAACTCAATTGCCCTCAACTGAATTGCACTGAACTGCACAGAACTGCCTGTGCTGTACTGAACTCAACTCCACTGAACTCAGCTGTACTGTATTCTACGGTATTGTCTTCTCTAATCTGTCTCTACTCTTTGTTATTCTTCCATATTGTCTTCTCTACTGAACTCTCCACTGTACCGTGCTCTACTGTATTGTCTTCTGTATTCTCTGTTTACACTGGAATACTGTCTCAACTCTACTGTACTGCTCTTAAGTAGCTTCTCCTTCCTGTCTAATCTCATGAGAGTTGGGCTTATCCTAGCTCTGACTCATTCTGTCAAATTTTTCTCTGATTTGTTACTTTGTCTGTCCCTCATTTGAACATCACTTTCAAACATGGATGCTTCCTTCTGCAAACTAACTTTACCTTCATTCTTTGGGATTAAAGATGTATACTAAAGGAATATCTATATCATATCCAGAGGGATTAAAGTTGTGTCATTCCAACTGTATCACACAGACCTAGAAGATCTTCGGTTGTGGTCCCTTGCCAGAGCAGCCAGGTGGTTGGATTAAAGTTCCTCTACTTCCCCCTTTCTGTTTAAGCTAAAAATCATACACAGTTTAACTATTACAACACAATCACATATCAACCCCATAAACTTAACAGTCCAAATGAATATCCATTGATGAGATGATCCTCATCCCATAATCGAAGTCCTGATCATCTCTTTTTTAGCAATTGTCCATTTCAACAACAAGGTTTTCAGTGTGCCAGTCTTATGAAGGATATACCCTTTTTCATCTGTTTTGTTAAATTTTCTCCATGCAATAAGTATCAGTTTCCTGTATTGTTTGCTTTGCTGACTTTCTGCATCTTTCCCTTCCTTGAGTCATGTCTTTTATAAGAAAACTTCTTTTATTCAGATCAGAGCTTTATCAATTTTGATGGAATCCATAGTCTTTTGTCACCTGTGGAAATATAGGACAAATCTCATCCCCAATATAACATAGTCCCTAACTTCCATCCCCATGTTAAAACATCTTTAATGTATACAGGTTGATCTAATTTAGGAATCGTTTTCTCTACAGTCCAGTCTCTCTTAGCTATTCTTATTTCCCTTTCTGTTTATCAAGGTACAATTAGATCTTTGTGAATCCAGTCATAAACTTGAAACTTGGCATTTGTGTTCCATGCCTATATGTCGGTGAACTGGGATTTCTACCTATTTAAACACAGAAACAATAAAGCCATATTATATAAGATGTCACTATACAGTATCTCCAATACCTTGTTTAGTTTTCTCTAGTTGCTCTGTGGGTTGCTGACAGGAAATACTTTTCTCATACTGTTTGATGTTGGGGTACAAGCTCACTTCTATATGGACTTTCCCAATTTGAAGGATTATCTTCTAAGGAGTTTTCCATTGGCAAAGGATTCCATCACCTATCTTTTGCTGATCTGTTTTCATTACTGCAGTGCCTTCCCTTACCAGGCCGTCTACAAATTCCAGAACTCTGAGGGCTTCTAAAGCAGTCTCTAGGAACACCTTGTCTACAGTCCCTCTTCAAATGACCTCGTCTCCCACAGTCAAAACAATGGACGTTTTGATATCTAGGATTTGGGGCCATTGCTTTTCCAGTTACATATTCATTAGGGTAAATATCAGCAGTAGATCCAATCTGTTTATCCACAGGTACTGATCCATCTTATACAGGTCTAAGAACTTTTTTTACACTCTGCATTTGCATTTTCGAAAGCTAACGTTTTAATTACTTAATTACTGTCTCACATCTAGATTTGATATTGGCTTGTTTGTAGTGGACATTATTCTATATAAGAGACCAGTAAATATTTCTCTGCAGCTCTGCATAATCTTTGTGAATGACATAGACATTTTTTCCTTGTTCCCACCTTATCTGAAGCCCTTAAAGCTACTAACGTACATTGTATAATAAGAGTCTTCAAACTGTGTCTGCTATCTTAAATCAGCAATTTACCTTCACCTAACAATTGGTCTTTCACAATATTAACACCTTTAGAGCTATTATAATTTTCCATAATTTTAGCTTCTTGAACACCAGCCCTGATGTCAGCCACCGTAATTGAAAACTAGCTTCAAGTACAGTAACTGCAAAATCTTTCCAGTCTTGGGGAATAATCCTATTTTGAGGGTCGCAGTTATTTGTCTTCTGTCTCACATAGGGTAAGTGTTTTTCATAGGTTACTGTTTTCTGTCTTCTGCTTCCGGGTAAATGGGAAAGCTAGTGGGGCTGGTCACTTTCCCTCAGTTTCATCAAGAGGTCGTAAGTTCAATGGGCTCTCTATCTTGATTATTAATTTCACTGGGTGAAAGTAAGCATTTCCTGTTCTCTTACTTCCTCTGTCTTTTGTTTTTCAAGCCTTTGTACTATTACAGCTATTTTTTTTCTTGTTGCACAGTTCTTTTTTAATCTTTTTTTTTTTGGGGGGGGGAAGAGGAAGTATTTAAAAATTGCAACTGAAATTATGGAGGGGTCATACTGGTAGACATAGTGGCAGTAAGTACTATGATGGCTTTTTAAATTAATGTTTCAATTAAGACCTACCCTTGTTCTCAAGGTATCTGAAATGGAGAGTCCCATTTTTTCCATTCTATTATTATTATCAATATCGTTATTATCATTTATTCCAATTTATTCAGTTTTTATCCCGGTTATGGCCCCCTCATTTGTCTCCTCCCAAACCTACCCTTTCTCTCTCTTCTTCCCCTGTGCCCCTCCCCTAGTCCACTGACAGAGGAGGTCCTCCTTCCCTTCTATTTGACCCTAGCCTGGTGGGTCTCATCAGGACTGGTTGCATTGTCTTCCTCTGTGGACTGGAAAGGCTGCACCCCCACGGGGGGGTGATCAGAGAGCCTGCCACTGAGTTCATGCCAGAGAAACTCCCTGCTCCCCTTACTAGAGACCCCACTTGAAGACTGAGTCTCTGAACTACATCTGAGCTAGGGTTTTAGGTCCTCTCCATGCATTGTCCTTGGTTGTCTTCCGATTTTTTAATGCAGAAAAAATTCTGTCTATATAATTAAAATTGTCTTTTAGTGTGGCATAAATGTTGAGTTCCAGATATAACAGGACTGTTTGGACTCATCAGTGGTTTAAAAAAAGACACAGAGACTTATTAATATTTAAAGGCTTATGCCTATAGTTGGGCAGACTCTCAGCTACCTCATTCAACTATTCTAACACACATCATGACATGTGGCGAGATCTTTACCTCTCTGCTCAGCCCTGATATGTTTATTCTTTCCTGTATTCTTGACAAATGCCACATGTCTGCTCTCTCTAGCAGGAAGTTCCACCATCCCCTTCTGACTAACCGTTGGTCATCAGAGCTTTACTAAAGCCAATCAGATACAATTCTAGATTGCATTAGACAAGTGAAGAAGGAACAAATATTTACAAAATATGAGACAGGTGATGGGTCATCTCTCTGCCAGTACAGAATCAGCAATTCAATATACAGAGACACACTTTCACACAGTGTACCCCAAACATATTCTAATTAATACTGGATTGAGATTATTTGTTTTTTCTATTATCTTTAAACTTTATTTATTCATATGTCTTAATTCAGGTGCATACCATTTGTGTGTAATTATTGCTGTTTTATTGGTTACTGCGCATATTAATTGGCTGCCTGTGTTTCTATACGAAATGCTGTCACCCTTTGAAAGACTCCCTTAAGATATTCACTTTTTTCTTTCTGTTTTCATTTTAAGATTTTGCTTAAAAGCATTATATTGGATAATGCAGCCACTCCTGATGAGACTTAATTGACTAGGATCAGAAGGAAGGAAAAGAAGACCTCCCTTATCAGTGGACTTGGGGAGGGGCATGCATGCAGAGGAGGGAGGAAGAGAGGGATTGGGACAGGAGGAGGGAGGGAACCATAGGGGGGATACAAAGTGAATAAAGTGTAATTAATAAAGAATTTTTTAAAAAGCATTATATTGTGCTTGTCATTAGAAATGTTAAGACTTGATATTTTCATGATACAATTCCTTTAGTTTATTTAAAAATAGGTAAATGATAGCTGGAAAGTAGATATATAACTTTAAAAGGGTTTAAATATTATTCATTATGATTAATAACTATCTAAGTTTTAAACAGTTGTGCTTTAGATACATGGTATTATTATTCCTTTTACCATTTGTGCTTTTTGTCAGCATGTAATTAACCCTTGCAGTCCAGTTGTGTAAGTTGCCACATCTGTTCTTATTGTTTAGAGTTCTCTCTAAAGTACTAGATTATGGGCTGGTTATGCAGCACAGCAGATAATGCACCTGCAAAACCCTGAGCTCAGTGCCCCAGGGTCCATGTAAGTGCTGGCTGAGCATTATGGCCTGGCTGCAGTTCCATCATTGAGGAAGCAGAAGAAGGGAACTCAGAGCAAGCATAACAAACTAGAATAGACACATTGGCAAGTTCTCGGTCCAAGTAACAGTCCTATGTATGTAGGTAAGGTGGAGAATGATCTAGGAAGATGCTGAAATTCATTCCTGGACCTTCACATGCATGAAAAAGTTTAGTACACGCCTCTCCATGTGTGCACACACACACACAAACACAGACACACACACTCACATCACACACATGTAAGAGATCATAGAATATTTTATTCAGCCCAGAGTAATTTCAGCTAAATTATTTTCCTCTGCCTTAACTACTTTTATTTTTTTTTTCTGTTTTGTCTCTTTTATTTACTCTCCCTTTAGCGTCTTCTGGAGGTTTTTTTTTTTTTTAATTGTTGTTGTTTGTTTGTTTGTTTTGTTTTGCTTTACTTTTGAATTTTTATTGGTCTAGAAAGTATACGTCTTGTTTTAATTTTTTAGTAGTTTCTTCCAATTTTTAAAACATATTCAAAATATTTTCTTTATTAATAAAATAGAAACAGACAAAACTGTTTTATGATATTTTATATTGATGTGCAAATAGCTGCACATTTGTATGTGCTCCATGGACATACTTGAACTTACGAAAGCCTGAAAAAGGCATCATGTTTTCTAGTACTACTGGAGGAACATTCAGACATAGATAGCCAGATGTGGTGGCTGTGAACTAAACCAGGATGATGTGCAAGAGAAGCAAATGCTATTAACTATTATTTATTTCTCCAGCCCTGGAAACTAAGTCTTCTGATACCTGCTGTAGGTAGTAAATCTGATGTCTTAAATATAAAACTTAGCAAACTCAGACCTGGTACATCAAGCTGGCCCCTTCTCAGCACCCTTCTTGATTGCTCTCTTAAATAAGGTCACTTGTTCAGTTCTAACTGCTGGGTGGCTGTGAAGCTTTGTTTCATTTCATCAAGGTAATAAAATAGCTATAAAATTATTGTTATCTTAAGGAGAAGAAATACCTCGTTTAGGAGGTGAAAAAACATAGTAAAAACTCTCTTACTTTAGAATACCATATTCTATAAATGATGGTTTGTTTATAATTGACATTGCTTATGTTTGCACTGTGGTGTAACTGCTAGAATAAAACTATATTTTCTCTCTTACAACAAACTCTATGTGAACTTTAATCACAACTCGTTTTCACCTGGGAACAGAGGTTATGGTCTAGTATATGATAGCCAACTCCGGACTTAGTCTCTTGAAGCTATTGTTTATTTTGCCTAAATAAAATTCCAAATAATGACTTCACATTCCAACGAGCCATGCTCAAAATAAATTATACTCCACCAACAAAATGTAACAAAATTAATTAAGTTGTTCTAGTTTTTATTTATTTATTTATTTATTTTTGATGAATAGGATCTTGAGAATTGAAACTAGTGACTGCAAAGCTTTCTGACTCTCAGGCTTGTACTTGAATTTTGATTGGCTAATGATCAAAAATGGTGAGCAAATGTGGCATACTACATAAGTGAGGCAAAGGAAATCAATGGCTATGAAAGAAAAGTAATTAACCTTGAACAAGTTTCATCGTTTGTCCATTAATGTTAACCGTGGAAGCTGCTTTCCTCAGAGTCCACTATTTATTCAGCAAGCAGTGAGCATTAGCACTACACTTCATAGTACAGATGGATCTATTAACAAATGCAATTCTCTGCTTCCCGTTATTTTTCATTGACTGAAAGTTAATTGCTAGCAAAAGGAAAGCTGTATTATAAGTATTCTTTATATTTGTTGTACACAAGATACTGTTTTCAGTGATTCATTTACAAAAAATGTAGAATTCTACACCAAATTGTTGATATTTTTATTTATAATACCCATTATATAACCCAATTTTAAAGGAATTCACTATTGGAAAAGTTTAGTCTTTAAAACACCTGATTCATCTGTTCTAAAAAAATTAAATTTACATAATTTTATTTAGCTTGTATGGGTATATTTGCCTTCACTATTTTTCAGTTTGCAAGAAAAAAGGTTTAAACATAATCAAAACAGGAATAATAATTAAATGTGTAAAATTTTTAAAAGGTAATTATAAAAGAAAGTATCTTATTGCACACACACTAAAATTTCTTTCTCTACAGTCATTTATTGGCAATAATATTATTTGACTTGATAGGACAAGAATAGGTTGTTTTCATAAGACTTCAAACACACTAATTTTTGTAAATTAAAATTTTATTTTTATTTATTAATTATAGTGTATTCATTTTGTATCCCAGATGTAGTTTCCTCCTTCATTCCCTCCCAAACCCACCCTCCCTCTCTCATCTCCTCCTATGACCCTCTCCATGTCCACTGATAAGGGAGGTCCTCCTTCCCTTCCATCTGACCCTATCTTATCAGGTCTCAACAGGACTGGTTGCATTGTCCTCCTCTGCGGCCTGGTAAGGCTGCTCCCCCTTCAGGGAGAGGTGATCAAAGGGCCAGCCACTGAGTTCATGTCAGAGACAGTCCCTGTTCCACTTACTAGGAAACCGACTTGGATACTGAGCTGCCATGGGCTACATCTGAGCAGGGGTTCTAGGTAATATCCATGAAATGCCCTTGGTTTGAGTATCAGTCTCAGAAAAGACCCCTGTGCCCAGATACTCTCCCTGTGGAGCTCCTGTCCTCTCCAGGTCTTACTATTCCCCCATCTTTCATAAGATCCCCTGCACTCTGGCCAAAGTTTGGTTATGAGTCTCAGCCTCTGCTTTGATAAACTACTGGGTGGAATCTTTCAGAGGCCCTCGTGGTAGGCCCCTGTCCTGTTTCCTGTTCTCACCTTCTATCCTGTTCGTCTTTCTGAGTGAAGATTGATCCTCCTGCCCAGGGTCCTCCTTCTTGCTCAGCTTCTTTAAGTGTACAGATTTTAGTATGTTTATCCTATGTTATATGTCTAATATCCACTTATAAATGAGTATATACCATGTGTTTCTTTCTGCTTCTGGGATACTTCATTCAGGATGATCTTTTCTAGATGCCACCATTTGCTGGCAAATTTCATGATTTCCTTGTTTTTAATTGCTGAGTAGTATTCTATTGTGTAAATGTACCATAATTTCTGTATCCATTCCTCAGTTGAGGAGCATCTGGGTTGTTTCCAGTCTCTGGCTATTATGAACATGGTTGAGCAAATTTGTCCTTGTTGTGTACTTGAGTGTCTTTTGGATATATGCCTAGGGGTGGTATAGCTGGATCTTGGAGGAAGAGCTCTTTCTAATTGTCTGAGAAAGTGCCAGATTGATTTTCAAAGTGGTTGTACAAGTTTACAGTCCCACCAGCAATAGAGGAGGGTTCCCCTTTCTCTTCAGCATCTATTGTCACCCGAGTTTTGCATCTTAGCCATACTGATCAGTGAACTCTCAAGGTTGTTTTGATTTGCATTCCACTGACAACTAAGGACATTGAACATTTCTTTAAGTGTTTCTCTGCCATTGGATATTCCTCTATTGATAATTCTCTGTTTAGCTCTGTACTCCGTTTTTTTAATTGGATTACTTGATTTGTTGCTTTTTCACTTCTTGAGTTCTTTATATATTTTGGATATTATCCTCTGTCAGATATAGGCTTGGTGAAGTTCCTTTTCCAGTCTATAGGCTGTTGTTTTGTTCTGATGACAGTGTTTTACAGATGCTTTTCAGTTTCATGAGGTCCCATTTATTGATTGTTGATTTTAGAGCCTGTGCTATTGGTGTTTTGTTCAGGAAGTTGTTTCCTGTGGTAATGAGTTCTAGGCTTTTCCCCAATTTTTCTTCTAACCAATTTAGTGTGTCTGGTTTTATGTTGAGGTCTTTGATCCACTTGGACTTTAATTTTGTGCAGGGTGATAAATATGGATGTTTTTGCATTTTTCTAAATTTAGACGTCAGTTAAACCAGCACCATTTGTTGAAGATTCTGTCTCTTTTCCATTTTATGGTTATGGCTTCTTCATTGAAAATCAAGTCTCCGTAGGTGTGTGGGTTTATTTCTTGGTCTTCTATTGGATTCAATTGATCCACCATTCTGTTTCTCTACCGGTAGCATGCAATTTTTATTACTATTGCTCTGTAGTACAGCTTGTGATCAGGGATGGAGATACCTCCAGAACATCTGTGATTGTACAGGATTGTTTTGGCAATTCTGGTTTTTTGTTTGTTTGTTTTTCCATATGAAATTGAGAATTTTTCTTTCAAGATCTGTAAAGAATGAAAACACATTAATTTTTAAGTGTTCTAATTTTAAAACATAACAGTAGTGTGTATTGATAGTTTTGAATTTAAATATAATATTATTCTGGTTTTATGTTTGTTTGTTTTTCCGTATGAAATTGAGAATTTTTCTTTCAAGATCTGTAAAGAATGGAAACACATTAATTTTTAAGTGTTCTAATTTTAAAACATAACAGTAGTGTGTATTGGTAGTTTTGAATTTAAATATGATATTTAAGTTCTACAGTCACAAAAATGAGACATATATATATATATATATAAATTTTTTTCAGAGTTTTGCATGATGCTCTGGAATTTGTATAAAATGTGGTGCTGACCTGAGTTTCACAAGTTTCTTAGTCTATCTGACAAGTATTGAATCAAAAATATTCTAACATGTTCCTTTTCTGAATAGGCACTTCACCATATAGGCTATTTCTTGAATTATTTAAAACATAGAATAAATCAAGTAATATAAGAGACAAGAATGAATTATACATAGAAATGCAGTTATCCATGAGTTTTTCTGAAAATTGTCAGTATGACCTTCTCTGTATATGGGAGGAATTCTCATACCCAAAAATATTTTTCACTGAATCAAAATGTGTCAGAGATAATAATATGCAAAATTTAGGACAGACTTGAAAATCTCATGAAGTTTCAAAGTTTCATATCTTGTTACAAGGAATAATCCAATTTTGTCAAGTTTTCTTCAACCTGGCATGTTCAATATTTTTCATGCTGTTATAGACAAATAAATTCCAAATGAATATATAGACAGAAAAAATTTTAAACTGTGATTAAGGCAAATAGTTTTTTTTTCATTTATTAAGTTATGAAATTATTTAAGCTATGAAAAAAAAAAATTTCAGAAAAAAATATTGGAATCCTAAACCAGAACAAATTCTAGCTTGTGGATTTGGACACATGATTGTGTGTCCTATCCATTAAATATTTTGCAATTGTTAGCTATTTGGAAACGAAGAAACAGTTCTGCTTAAGAGTGTAGCTGCTTGTGAATCCCACCGTGCTCCAGGAAAAATATGTATTCAACAGTATTTGGGTGACAGCTCCAACCCACACCGGTTGGACCTCTCTATTACAGTGAGATGAGAGGAGTTGTCCTTGGCAATGGGGCTCCACTGTCAGTTTTCAGAAGTTGGCCTTCTGTCCTAACGTCAGTCTGGATTGTTGAGGGATATACCTGGGACCTTCTCAGTCACCGCTGGATCCCGTGCTCATCGACAAAGGATGGCTAAATCAGACTCCATGTCCTCCATTACTAGGAGTCTTCACCTGGGAGTTCAAGTTTCTTGGGCCTGAGGAGGTCCTTTGCAGGTTACAGAAGGAGCCTAACTAACCCAGCCACAATACACTCAACCTACATTTGTGTCCTACCTGCAAGATGTGCTGGGACAATGGTAGAAGAGAACTTGTTAGAGTTGTCAACCAAAGCCTGATTTAACTCGATGCTCACTCTGCTAGAAGGAGCTCATGCCCAATGCTGCTTTGATTGCCAGACCTTAGGGGTCAGTAGGGACGGAGGACACCAGAAGAACATGGCCCTCTGAAATTAGCTAAGCAGGGCTCAAGTGAGCTCATGGATTGAAAGGACAAGTGGAGTGCCTGACTTCTGTGCATATTATGATTATTTGCTTGTTTTGCAAGGGGGGGGGCAAAGGGAGGTTGGATACCCCTATTAGGACATGTGTATATATCTGACTCTTTTGCCTGCTCTCAAGCAGCTTTTCCTCTTATTGTGCTGCCTTTTCCAGTCTGAATATGATGTCTTTTGCCTTGTCTTAGTATATTCTGTTTTGTCCTGTTTGGAGGTCCTTCTTTTTTTTTTTTTTTTTTTTTTTTTTTGAAGGCCTGCTCTTCAAAAGAAAAATGAAACTGAGGGGTAGTAGATCTGGAGGAGAGAGACAGTTGGGGAGGATAGGAGGAGTGGATGTAGGAGAAACTGTGGAAACTGTGGTTGGGATATATTGTATGAGAGGAGACTCTATTTTCAATTAAAAAAAATTTTTAAAAAGTATTTGGACAGCCCAATTTCGTCTTGAAGGGGAGTGCGTGGGAGGGCGGAGAAAGAGAAAGGATACAATGTTGAGTGGCTAGGAAAGAGGAAGTTTTGTGGGATGATTTGGGAAAGGAGGATGAATATGATTAAAATATATTGTAAAAATCTTTGAAATAACCAATGAAATTTTCAGAAAAATGAAATGCTTGTACTTAATATAAAACTCAGCTATTAAAAGCTAGGCACACAGCAAAAATGTCATGAATAATTTTCCTGTTCATCAGCAGTGTAAGATCAAAGTTTGTTCACTAAATCCTATATAAAATTTGATCCTTGAATGAATACATCTATCAATGAGGTCAAAGCCCCTCAGGATCCAATCACCACCCAGTATTGAATCTCTTAGATTGAACCAAACCTTCAAGACGACATAAGATAATGGGTGAAATACACAGTTTATAAATTTAAATGTTAGTACCCATAGTACCTTAAATAATTTTGGCATATTACCCAAATAAATAAAAATTAAAGTAATATATAAATACAATATGAAAGGCAATTATTTACATTTCTATCTTAGTTTTAGTGTTTTAATTGAACACTAAAACATAATCTTATTAAAAACAAGCTGACCAAGGTATCAAGTTTTTGTGCTGAGACACTTATTTTTTAATAAAATTTATATTTTTACATTAATTACATTTTATTCTCTTTGTATCCCAGCTGTAACCCCCTACCTCATTCCCTCTCAATCCTGTCCTCCCTCCCTCATCTCCTCCCTGGCCCTTTCCAAGTCCACTGATAGAGGAGGACCTCTTCCCCTTCCATCTGATTCTAGTTTATCAGGTCTCATCAGGACGGGGTGCAAAGTCCTCCTCTGATACCTAGCAAGGCTGTTCCTCCCTCACAGGGGACAGTCAAAAGGCCAGCCACTGAGTTCATGTCAGAGACAGTCCCTGTTCCCCTTGCTAGCACACCCACTTAGATACTGAGCTGCCATGGGCTACAACTGAGCAGGGGTTCTAGGTTATATCCATGAATGAACCTTGGTTGGAGTACCATTCTCAGAAAAGAAGACTCCTATGCCCAGATATTTTGGCTCTGTTGCTTTCCTTGTGGATTGATCCCATTTATTATAAACATTGTTTTTCTGTAATGCTTTTATCAATCAAGACAATATGTAGTTAGAAACACTTAAGAAAATCAACTAAAAGTAGAAAACATTTGTTTTATCTCATGGTTTCCGAGTCTTCCATGGATGTAACTAGAGCTCATTGCTACATAATATTATTTTTAAAATAGTATATTCTCTAAATGTGTCAACTTGTTTATTATACATTCATCTGCTGATGGCCATCTTTCATGTTTCCACTTTCTGGCAATTATGAATATCGCAGCAACGAGCATTGATGAGCAGGTTCTCTTTAATAAGAGTTAAAGTATTTTGGGTATCTGCTCCCATGTGTACAGCTAGAGCACATGGTAGACCTATATCTGTCTTTTTGAAGAACCTCCACACTGATTTCTACAGTGACTGTACCAGTTCGCATCCCACCAGAAATAAATGAGGAGGACCTAGACTTCTTGCTCAGATGTAGCCAATAGGTAGCTCAGTCTCCATGTGGGTTCCCTAATAAGGGGAGCAGAAGCTGTCTTTGACATGTCTCTGTTGCCTGCTCTTTGATCACTTTGCCTTGAGCAGGGGGACATTGTCAGGCAACAGAGGAAGAAGATGCAGGCAGTCCTAATGAGCCTTGATAGGCTGGGGTCAGATGGTAGGGAAGGAGGACTCTCCCTTTTTGAGGAATAGTTGAGGAGAATAAGGGGGAAGAGTGAGGAAGGGTGAGACTGGAAGGAGATGATGTAAAATGATGTAAAGTGAATAAATTATAAAAAAATAAATTTAAATAAAAAATAAATAAAACACACACACAAAAAAAGAAAAAAAGAAATAAATGTTTACTTTTTTGCATACCCATGTTAGTATTTGTCATTATTTGTTTGTTCATGTTTATTTCTATTATTATTTTGGTATTCTGACTAGGTTAAGATGGAATTTCAAATTAGGTTTAATTTATATTAAAACTGATGGCTAATGATATTGAATATTTAAATAATATATCTCACCCATTTGTACCAATCTTTTGAAAACTCTGTTTACTTCCATGTCTCATTATGTTAAATCAATCCTGGGGCTGGAAACAATCAATAAGAGTGAGAAAACTCACACTTTGAAAGACAACTGTTGCATGTTTTCTTGTTCGTGGGTGTTAGTTTTGAATCTTTAGTTATGTGTGTCCTAATTGGAATACTCATGGAGATTAAGAAATTAGTAAGCGGCCATAAGGAAAGATGAGTTTTCAAAGGACTAATAATAAAAGCCAATGGTAAATAAGAAAAAGAGTAATAATGGAACAATAAGTGTTCAGTGAGGTTGCAGATGGAAGGGCAAGGTCAAGGAATGAACATGAGAATGGATTATTAATACTAAAGATCTTCTGAATTGCCATATAAAAATTATTACTATGGAACACTTTTAAAATGTAAATATATGCATATATAAAATACCTCAAATTGAATTACATAGTAATGGGGCTATAATGCCACCTCATAGACCCTACAGGTTAATAAATTAAAAAAAAAAAAAAAAAGATCCAGTGTCAGGAATGGGCTATCTCTATTGAACCTATTGGCTAGTTAGGTCAATTAGATCCTAAAATATTACTTGCTTCTTTTTACTGTTCTTGGTTTCCCTTCAGATATTGGTGGTAAGATACTATTGCTAAACACATCAACTTGACTCACAGAACATGGACAAAACAAGTTAGTATTGACCTAGAATCTTGAAAACTACTAGATATGTTTCATAGTGATAGTAGGAGCTATAACCTCTATCAGAGAAGAAAAGTGATCTTCAGTCTTACCCAAATGTGAACCCTTAGAGATACAGTGATGAAATGCTTAGGAAAGGTATACCCACTGAAGCAATAATGGCAGTAATGTCAATAAAGTAACCAACTACTTTCTGGTTGAATTTAAGGAAGGTCCATTCCAAACGAGATGGAGCCATATCTGGCACAGTTGTTGCTGCCAAGAATGTATACTAGAGAAGTCACAGGCCTTATAGGACTATCAACCACTGCCAATGAGATAGTATGTGAAATTGTCTCCACCGAATTTTCACGATCACATTATTACGTTTTTAAAACCTCATCATAAAAGCTTGTTTTTGTTGCAGATCTTGATAACTGCATAGAGTTACAACTGGTTGGGGCTCAGAGAATAGGTGACTGAAGAGTACTTAATTCTAAGTGCTGTGTCTGTTTTATGGTCTCTTCCTCTGAGTGTTTCTTCCTTGTTGTGAAAGGGAAAGTTAAAGCCTGTAAGAGGCAATCATGGTGGATGTCTACAAGGAAGTAGTGTTTTATGAGGAGAAAAGTATAGTTGAACATATGAATTCATAGTAATCATTATGGCATGCATAAGACCTATAAAACCTCATACCAGACAAAAATCTAATCATGGAGGAGAGACATGGTCATGAGTTTGTGCCCATAACTGAAGAGTCATTGGCAATTGATAACTACAAGGAAATGAAGAATTAACTTTCTTTAAGTGTGTAGCCTTTTGTAAGTATGACAAGTGCCTGTGATTTCCATATAAAAGTAATGGTATTCATTGGAGTAAAAGCAAAATGAGTACCCAAAGTTGAATGGTGATGGAATGGGAGTTCTAGCAGGATGCGAGGGACTGAAAACAATAGAACTTGAATGTGAATAGTTTTAAAATAATGCTAATTCAATGGCTCAAGTTTGAAAACTGTTAGAGGTAAGAAAAGTGTTTTTGAAAAAATAAAAATTAGAAGTAAATAAATGATCATAAAGAAGTGATTTTTCAGCTTACAAGAAAATTTTCTGAAGAAATCTTTAACAAAGTTTGAAATAATCTATTTAAAACACAAAGGCTAAACTAAATAAAGATTGCATAGCGATAAAAAGCCAAGGGTTTAGACTATAACAATACACCCTAGTCAGAGCTATACGTACAAAGCAAAATTGTGGACAAAAGACTGGTTTTTGTTTGTAGATGTCATAACTGATTCATGAACATTCCAAAGGACAATAAGGATTATGCATATATTTGAATAAGTAAGAATGTAAAAATAAATAAGAATGTAAGAAAATAACTAAGATTTAAAAAACACAGAAATTTATTTCAAAAGATTAGTAGCATAGAATTCATTAACAAAAATTAAGAGAGATCTGTAGCTTTTCAGTTTCCTAAATCTTACATCCTCTCACTTTATCACAGCTTAGGTAAAGATTTGACAACTTAAGAAAATCTTCAAAACTAAGAACTTATTTACATTTGACTAAGAAAATTGAGCATGACATAATTCATAGGGTTGCATGTTCTGTGAAATATTAAGTAGCATAAGAGTACAGGTATAATTTGTCATGGGGAGTGCAAACATCTCAAATTTTATATTCATAGTTGCATTCAAATTGAAGCATGATAGAAGCGTCACTGCTTTTGTCAGTGTCATAAATGTACAAGTTAAATGACTATACAGAACATGCTCAATTACTGGCCTCCACATGCATTATATTATCTTATATTACGGTAGCCTATTCTACTTAAATTAATCCTTATGAGGAATAACTCATAGATTAGAACATTGTAAGTCATGACCTGGTGTTTCCCAATGAGGGCAACATCACCTAATATGGTTAAGCAACCAAGAGAGCTGATGACTGCAGGAAAACCCTCCCAGGTACCGGTCTAGAGGTCTGTTTCACCATAGAGCACATCTATAAAGCAACACTTATTATTTTTTCCCTATACTTTCTATTTCTAAGAGTATATAATTATGGATTCTAAAGAGAATAGCCTAAACTTCCTAAGCCCATAGGACACTTTGCCTTCACTCTAAGCTTACTTCTTGGCACAGCTGTCTTCAAGACAAAAACCGATTATTTCTGTCAGGATGTATTTGCGGCACTGTTCATCAGTTATTAAGACAGCTGAAATATATAGATCATCCATGCTGTGCTCAGTTAACTTTGTACGCAGATCCAAGGTGCTGCAGAGAACCATTGATTAGTGTACAGCTGGTTTAATTAAGGCACGACACAGGTAGGGACAGCACTCCTTCTCAATTCGTTTACACAGGAAGATGCAAAGCTCATTAAAACAATATTGCCTAAAATATCAATGTCATCTCAGGTATAAGAGACACACAGAAGAATAACAGCCAAGAAAGCATCTACATAAATGATTTCTACACACTGGGAAAGCTGTAGTAAGAAACATTTTACAGCTCCATGTGCTTGATTATAATAACCACCCTAGATCTCTTCATTACAGCAGGCAGTTATTACAAGCTTTAATTTCTTAAACATCACTGCAAGTAGGGTTTCAAGTTTAGAGTTCTGTCTTTTCCATGTTTCCAGGTTGCAATTACAAAATCATAAGGAGCACAATTTTCCAGAAGTTAAAAATGGCATATCACATGTAAAATGCTAGGAACTATGGTTTCTATGGTACAGCATGTTATAATTCAGCCAGTCATTTGTACAGACATGCATGCTAAATGGCAATCCCCTGCATAAAATTTAGATGACAAGGCCAAGATAATTTTTTTCTTGTTTGGTAATGCCCATGTTTGCAGATAAACATAGTTAAAGAGATAATTGGCACTCTCTATATATTGTTGGGGAAGAAAAGATAAATCCCAAGCTTTCTCCTTGTACTCTGCCTTCTTCACCACTTACCTTTGTAAAATTTTTACACTCTTTCTTTTTACTCATACTTAATCTGTAGAATCACACTTTAAAGAAATTCCTTGAATTATTTTACTCTTTGAAGTATCAGTGACCTGGGGACTTCAGGAACAGCAGAATGGATGTACATAATGTGAAATATTTCTCTCTTGTTTCTTTAATTTAAAAATTATTTCTGTTAATGTTGATATTTTAATTACATTTTTTGTCCTCCAAATCTCCTATATACACCTCCTTTCTCTTCTTCAAATTCAGTTTTTTTATTAATTATTACATATATTTATGCCTGTTTGTGTATATATGTGTATGTATATATGTGTATCAAACATATATGAAAATATGTATATATTTAGGAATATATACATATATATATATGAAAAAAATATATATATATTCCTAAATACATAGAAACTATCCCTTATGACATATGGGTACTATAATTAACTGTGAGTTAAAGGGCAAATATGTAGAATGACAAAAGCTACAAACATATCAAGAAAGAGATCACAGGTATACTTCCATTCACAATAGCCTCAAATAAAATAAACTATCTAGGCCTATATCTAATCAAGCTTGTAAATTACCTTTATAATCAGTACTTTAAACTCCTGAAGGACATGAGAGAAATATTAAGACAGTCTCTGTTTGTGTATTAGTATGATTAGAATTATGAAAATGGCCATTTTTACCAAATAGTATTTACAGATACGATGCAATCACACTCAGAATCCCATCATTTTCATCACAGAAATATTTTATGAAACCCTTTGAAGATGAGAATACTGACAACTGTCATTGAACAATCATTTTTGTTATGTTTTACTAGCAGTCTTAAGTAGATACAATTACACTATTTTATACCATAATGATGATCCTGAAGATAACTCAGAAGACTTAGAGTCATTGTTCTGACTCTCATATTTCCAATTTGAAAAGAATATGAGAAACCAATCAATATGAAAAGCCTCCTAAAGGGAGACATTTAGTCTGGGGAAACCACAATCTCTACTTGATGTGGGCACTGCCCAGTGTAATTTAATGACCACATGTATTTCTTGGTGTGCCTTACTGCCAACAAGAACATCTAGGGCAAAGATATTAGGATTTTCCTTAAGTTATACCAAGGAACTTTTCCAAAATCCAGAAAGTGTAGGAGAAATTGAATTGACCCTCTCTTCACATATAGATAGATGCGAGCCACATGTGGTACTAAGTATCCTTCAACCAGCTTTAAATGTATATATTCAAGCAAACCCACTTACACTCTCACAGACGTAGATCAAGTTGTATTTATGAATAGGGCTAAATTAGTGTGTTAATACCTACACCCACGTGCAAGCACTCTTTTTAGGATTTTACATTAGTATTTCTTATAGTATGTCTGTAGTTCAAACTATAACACTGATGTTTGATGTATTTGTTTTATAAATAAGAATACTAAGCACAGACATCAAGTAAAATAAAAATATAAAGCTCATAAAGGAATCTTGTCATTCAGTTTAACAGCCAAGTGTAAAACCATGTTACCAGGAGCATGATAAGTAAATCTTGGCTACCACATTTTGTCCACTTTAGATACCTCACTGCATCTCAGCTTTTTGTCATTCATCAAATCCCTACATCCATGGTGCTTACCTAACAGAAATTATGTAATTATTAAATGATCAAATGAATGACAAGAACTAATTGAAAACCTCTCAAAGGACATACATGTCTGGTTTTATATTAATGATAGACAGGCATTTATTATTCAATTATTAGACAAGACTTTTGGAATTGCCTTTTACAAATATATTTTAGAGTAGAGTATTCAAATTGTTAATGAAAGACTCAAAGAAAACCATAAACCAGAAATTTAATATATAAAGAACTAAAGAAGCTGAAAAGCAACAAACCAAGTAATCCAATTAAAAAATGGGAACAGAACTAAACAGAGAATTTTCCATAGAGGAATATCAAATGGCAGAGAAACACTTAAAGAAATGCTCAACCTCATTAGCCATTAGGGAAATGCAAATCAAAACGACCCTGAGATTTCACCTCACACCCATGAGAATGGCCAAGATAAAAAAACTCAAGTAACAACACATCGGGAGAGGTTGTGGAGAAAGGGGAACCCTCCTCCATTGCTGGTGGGAATGTAAACTGGTACAACCACTTTGGAAGTCAATCTGGCACTTACTCAGACAATTAGGAATAATGCTTCCTCAAGAAGCTTGGTATATACCCAAACTTTGCTCAAGTACACAAAAGGGATCCTTGCTCAACCATGTTTATAGCAGCTTTATTTGTATTAGCCAGAAGCTGGAACAGCCCAGATGTCCATCAACGGAAGAATGGATACAGAAATTGTGGTATTTTTACACAATGGAATACTACTCAGCAATCAAAATGAGGAAATCATGAAATTTGCAGGCAAATGGTGGGATCTAGAAAAGATCATTCTGAGTGAAGTATGCCAGAAGGAGAAAGACAAACATGGTATATAGTCACTTATATAGACCTACAAGATATGATAAGCATAATGAAGTCTATACACCTAAAGGAGATAAACAAGAAAACAGACACGAGGTAAGATGATCAATCCTCACTTAGAAAGACAAATGAGATGTGCAGAGGACATACGACAGGAGTCTACCGCAGAAGGCATCTGAAAGACCATACCAAGCAGCATTTCAAAACAGATACTGAAACTCATAACCAAACCTTCGGCAGAAGGGGAGTTAGTATGACAGGGAAAGGATAGGAGCTCCACAAGGACCAAATATATCTGGGCACAGGATTTTTTTTCTGAAACTGTTTCTCCAACCAAGGACCAGGTATGGATATAACCTAGAACCTTTACTCGGACAAAGCTCGTGGTAGCTCAATAACCAATTGGTTTCCCATAGTAAGGGGAACAGGGACTATCTCTGACAGGAACTCAATGGCAGGCTCTTTGACCTTCCCACCCCCCAAGGGAGGAGCAGTTCTGCTAGGCTACAGAGGAGGAATTCGCAGCCAGCCCTGAAGATACCTGATAAAACAGGGCCAGAGGAAAGGGGAGGAGGTCCTTCCCAATCAGGGGATTTAAAAAGGGGCATTAAAAAGAGGGGGGGGGGGGGGGGGGCTTGGGAGGGAATAAGGGAGCGGGATACAGCTGGGATACAGAGTCAATAAAATGTAACTAATAATAATAAACAATAAAAAAAAGAAATCATTCTACTAGAAAAAAAAAGAAGTAGCAATGAAAATAATTTTATGGTTGGGGTCACAAAAAAAGAAATTTAATTTCAGTTTGAAATATGATGAGCACATTAGGAAGGGATATTATTTCTCTTATAATAAATAGACAAATGACTTACATACACTTTTTTCTGAAATCAGAGACAATTAGTGATTGGTTTAGGTTTTACATTAAAATATATGCTTTTATTTAATATGAAATATTATGTTCCTTTCTGTACTGTATAGATAACTTAATTAAGCAACCTGGGTATCTGTTTGGCATTAAAGTGTCTCCTACTAACAAAGTGTTTCCTATAAAATCTGGTTTTATACAGCTGGGATAAAAAGTAATAAACTGTAACTAATATTTTTTTAAAAAGCCAGATTTTTAGAAGTTATACAATGTTGTCAAAGTAAATTATTTCTTATTGCCTTGTTTATGCCAATATTATGAATGAGAAGAACACACATATGCAGGATATGGGGAAAAGAGGGTAGTAACATTCTCCACAGGTGCAACATCACAAAAATCATGGAAATGCTAACTTTAAAATAACCATTGCTCGAACAGTAACTGTGAAACTGGTAAGAATAAGGAAAGATGTTCTTTACTTAAAATTAAACATTTCTAGGATAAAATAATAAAATCTATAGTATTAAAGAAGCTAAGCAATAAGGAGGATCTTAGGGAAGAGGCTGAAACCTCACTCAGAAGGGCAAACAGGATAGATATTGGAAGTAGGAGAAGACAAGGAACAGGACAGGAACCTTCCACAGAGGACCTCTGAAAGACTCTACCCATAAGGGTATCAAAGGAAATACTGATACTCATAGCCAATCTTTGGGCAGAGTGTCAGTAACCTTATGGAAGAAGAAGGAGATAGAAAGACCTGGAGGGGCAAGGAACTCCTCAAGGAGAAACAAAAAAGCCAAAAAAAAAAAAAAAGAATTTACACTGTGTCCACCTTGTTTAAAGTCATAAAAACATACATGCTCATATAAAAAAAAAAAAAAAAAAAAAAAAAGAAACTGGGTCCAAGGGGCCCTGCAAAAACTGATACTCCAACCAAGGACTATGCATGGAGAGGACCAAGATCCCATGATCAGAGGAAGCTCATAGGCTCCTCAGTTTTCAAGTGGGTTCTGTAGTAAGCCAGGCAGGGACTGGCTCTGATATGAACTCAGTGGCTGCTTCTTTGATCACCGGCCCCTGGTGGGAACAGCCTTGCCAGGCCACTGAGGAAGATGATACATTGAGCCCTAATGAGACCTGATAGGCTAAGGTCAGACAGAAGGGGAAGAGGACCTCTCCTGTCAGTGGGCTAGGGAAAGGGCCTAGGAGGAGAAGTGGGAGGGTGGGTGTGACTGGAAGGGTGTGAGGAAGAAGGCTACAGCCAGGATACAAAATGAATAAATTGTAACAAACAAATAAATAAACAAACAAACAATCATTTCTGGAGGTGGGGGGAACTGCCCACTGGTTAAAATTTTTTCAGCACCCTATCAGTGGACTAGGGGAAAGTCATAGGAGAATCAGGAGATAGGGATTGGGAGGACTAGTAAGGGAGCCACAGCTAGAATACAAAGGGAATAAATTGTAATAAATAATTAATAAATATTTTTTAAAAAAATAGTGAGGAGCAAAATTCAAATTCCACCATCCACATAAATGTAAACTAGTGTTCTGCCTTTTATGCCAGCCCTGGGAAAACAGATACAAGGGATCCACAAGGTAAGATGTCTAGACAGTCAGACCAGTAAGCACTGAGTTCGCTTGAGAGACAACCTTAATGAGTAAGAGGAAGAGCAATCCAGGAAAACCAGGGGGAGTCTGGATAAGAACTTCAAGCATGTGCAGCCAAACTTAGGTGAACACATATATATGATTGCCTATCATGCAGGGACATGAACAACAAAAACAGAAAACTGATAAAAATAAGAAAACAAAGTGAGTGACAGGAGGTGTTCGACTACACCTTTAATCCCATTGCTGGGGGGGGGGGGAGGCAGGCAGATCTCTGAGTTTCAGGTAGCGTTGGTCTACAGAGAGAGTTCCATGACAGCCAGGGCCAAGATATCTCTGTGAAATTCAATTTTAGTTTTAATTTTTGTGACCCTATTTTCTTTTTAATTTCAGAAGAATCAATTCCCACGTTTTATAAGCTAGCACATGGAATTTGTAGGAAAGAAAAAGTTTTCTGTCTGTCAAAATCAATGATCTGTAATAGTGTGTTTCTGTTTTATTTAAAGCAGCTTCTTTTGGAGCTGAAGTTTATTCATAAAATGTGTCCATTAAATTAAAGTTCATTGAGTGATAGTATTCTAAAAAGGCATGCAAGCAGTAATTGCTGTGGTAACACAGTAATTCTGTCATATATATAGCTGTAAATGATGAACTGCTATTGATGTTAAAAGTATGGCTGCCAGGAGCTACTGTCATTTCATCAGACCCATGAGAACTAGTGTGGCCCTACCTAATTACTAACCATTTATGAGGCCGTAAGCCTTCTTCAGACTACATTAAATCAACATTTATACCACCATACTATAATGCGTCTGAAAGCTCCAAAATGTTTGATTTTCATTACCAAGTTTATCAGACTGCTGAAGATTGTAACAGTGCCAGGAAATAACCACTTAACAGCATCTACACTAGGGTAGTATTTTTATGCATGCGGTGAAGATCTTTTTCTTTTTCTTCTTTTTTTTTTTTTTTTTTGGAAGTATGCAGCACTTTCAGAGATCAAGGGAAATTATTCCAAAGGGAATCTAATCACAGAGAGTATATTCCCTGATATAATCAATAACTAACATTTTAAAAAATTATTTACTTCATTAATTACAGTTTATTCACTTTGTATTCCAACTGTAGTCCCCTGCCTTATCTGCTCCCAATTCCATCCTCCCTCCCTCTTCTTGAGCCAGGCCCTTCCCCAGTCTACTGATAGGTCCTCCTTCCCTTCCATTTGATTATATCAGGTCTCATTAGGAGTAACTAACATTTTTGTAGAGTATGTCTTTTCCTCCCAGATATAAGATGGTTAAAGTTTTAATTCATTCAAGTTCACAGTACAAAAATGCACATTGGCTTGTATTAAAACAATAACTTATTTTCCACATTTCTGAAGTCTAGAAAGCCAAAGAGTAAAAGAGTAAGGTTCTGTTTCCTGTGACTGACTGCCTATAACTTCATAGTCATGTGTCTTAAAAATGCTGCTGCCTTGGTTGACTGAAAAATAGTTCTATGGAATTGCTCACAAGAACATGAATCCTATTCATGATATATCTGTGCTCCTAATGTAATGGCTCCCAATTGCCTCACATTCCAAAATCATTCCTTTGGGATTTATTATTTCAGTATATGGTTATTTGAATACAGAATAATAAAGACCATCCATTGATAAAGAATTTGTAGTCAAACAGTTTTCAAATTCCATTAAGATGAATTCACATGTCAGTTCTTTCATGATATTTATTCATATCACTTAATTGTTTATACAATAATCATGCACTGCTCTGATTTGAGATGAGGACAGTGAGTTCTACAAAGAAATCACTGAGGAAGATTCTCAAAAAAAATTAAAGACTAACTCCTCCTTCTTTCATATGATTCCCTTTACTGTGCCCAAAGTTTGGTTATGAGTCTCTGCTTTTATACACTGCTGGGTATAGTCTTTCAGAGGCCCTCTGTGGTAGGCTCCTGTCCTGTTTCTTGTTTTCTCTTTCTTCCAATGTCCATCCCGTTTGTCTTTCTAAGTGAGGATTGATCATCTTACCCAGGGTCCTCCTTCTTGTTTAGCTTCTTTAGGTGTACTGATTTTAAAATGTTTATCCTATCTTATAGGTCTATTATCCACTTATAAGTGATTATATACCATGTGTATCTTTCTGCTTCTAGGATACCTCACTCGGGATGATCTTTTCTGGATCCCACCATTTGCCTGCAAATTTCGTGATTTCTTAGACCTGGAGAGGACAGGCACTCTACAAGGAGAACAACAAAACCAAACCAAAGGGTTTTTTTCTGAGACTGATACTCCATTCAAGGTCCATTCATGGGTATAACCTAGAACCCCCACTCAGATGTAGCCTGTGGCAGCTCAGTTTCCAAGTGGGTTCCCTAATAAGGGAACAGGGACTGTCTCTGACATGAACTCAGTGGCTGGCTCTTTGACCGCCCTCCATCCCCACCCCAGAGGGAGAAGCAGCCTTGCCAGACCACATGGGAGGACATTGCAGCCAGTCCTGATGAGACCTGATAGGCTAGGGTCAGATGGAAGGGGAGGAGATCCTATCAGGAGACCCCTATCAGAGTACTTGGAGAGGGGCATGGAAGGAGATGAGGGAGGGAGGGTAGGATTGGGAGGGACTGAGGAAGGGAGTTACAGCTGGGATACAAAGTAAATAAAATGTAATTGATGTAAAAAAATAAAAATTTAATTAACAGATAAAATAAAAAGATGTGAGGGTGGCCAAATGCAATTGTGTGTTCACAGACTTTCACTTTCTTTTCAGCAGTCAAGTCATTCCAGTAGAGCTAAATTTACTAAGATTAATGCTAGATGGAAAAAGAATGCACTTGTACCATTTCTAGTCAATATTTAAATAAAACAGCTGGCCCAATAAAGCATTAAAAAAGTTAGACATCTCATGTGACAGAACTATACCACTCCTTAGCATATAACCAAAGAACTCCTTATTCTACCCCATAGACACCAGTTCAATTATGTTCAATGCTGCTGTACTCCCAATATCTATGAAATTGAAACAAATATCCTTCAGTTGATGAATAGGTAATAAACACCTGACACATATACACAATGAAATTGTATTCTGTGATTAAAAACATAAGTCATTGAACTTGCAGGTCAATTAATGGAACAAGAAAATATTATATTGAGTAACCAAGACTCAGAAGGAAAAATGCATATGTTTCCCCTTCCCCCCTTAGGTGTGCCTCCGAGCTTCAGCTCTTTCTATGTGAGTCTGTAACCTGGGATAACTGCAGAATGGAGGAACTCTAAACAGAGGTTAATATGATACAAGGAGGAGTATGATACTATGAGGAGGGAATCATCAAACTGAGATAGAGTTAATTGGGGAAATTCAAGGAAGGTCAATATAAAAAGGTAGAGGAAGGGAAATAGTAGTGATAAATAATGCTAAATATGTGTGAGGTAGTCACAGATTGATATTATTTTATTTTACATAACAATGCAGTGTGTTCGTGTGTATGTGTTTACAGAACTCAGAACTCAGGTGAACTTACAGTCCTTTGTGTGATAATGTTCCCTGCCTGTGTGACATAACTTATCTAAATACCGAGGAAAATCTCTTCAAGTTGTTGAGCAGAAGAGTCTAAGAGACCACGAAGACAACATTGTAACTGCTCTTTGTTGCCTCCCAGATCTTGAAAGTAATACCTGGTTGCTGAAGACATTACACGTTTTGGACACAAGACCTGGAGTTTAATTTCTATCCCATGAATATTTCAATGGAGATAGCATAACAGCATAGAGATGAAGAATACATTGTTTCTACTAATTTAGATTCTCATTCAGTCTTAATGAAGTACTTTAAAGAATACAAAATAGTTCTGAACTTATCAGTGAGAAGTGATAAATAATGCTAGCAAATCTAGCAAAAAAAGATAGCTAATAAAATTAACTAATAAGTCAATCCTTATTAGTATTTTTCCAGATCCTGAGAAAGGTATAATGAAATGCTTTTAGTCACTTTTATGAAAACAATGCAGTATATTTTTTTTAGAAAAACATTTTCTGTGAAGTACAATCCTATGAGAAATTCCTTTAGAAATTTAAAAACACATTTTAATTTTTAGTTTTGTATCTTCTGAAAATAAATTTGCAGTTAACTTTATAAATGTGAATATGTAATACAGACATGTGTGTATATATGAATGTATATACACATAGGAATATGTAAATATGTAATATACACATGTGTATGACTACAAATACATATATGAATGTCTTAATGTAAAATATATATATACAGTATATATATGTCTATACAAGCATATATTAACAAATTAATATTCAAATTTCTGTATTTATCTTAATAAAGTTATGATCTATATTTTTATATTTTCATGATTCTTCTGAGACTATCTTTTCATAAAAAAATTGCGTCCAAGCTAAACATGGCTTAGCATATATTAATACTTTCTAAAAGTGAAGAACCTGATAATTTCAAAGTATAGAAATTACAAGGCATACAACGAAATAAACACATTTGATTTGAACACATGATTTAAACAAACTTGTTCCTTATCTTTTTTACACAATATTTTCCTCATTATGCATGACATTTGGTCAGGCAACAAACTCTTTCTTTTTATTAAATTTACATTGTTAACATTATCCTTGATTGTAGAGTTTGCTTTTATTATATGTTAAAGTTGTTTGGAAGAAAATGTAGATTACTGTTTCTTCATAATAACTCTTGAGTTTTGTGTGTATCTGTGTGTATAAATTTATTAAGAGTGATATGTTGGAAATATATTTTAAACAAAACACTAAACAATACTACAAGATGACTAATCCAGTATGTATTAGGAATTAACTGTTATACTATCATGTGACTCTTTCCAATAATTGATTAGATTTTTATATTCTTTGAGTATTTTACAGAATCAGCTGAATAGTTTTGGCTGTTCACCTGTGAAATGCAATCTCAAATTGTCTTACCCTCAGTATCTCTGTCTTGGACAGACTCCACACACACTTAACACAATTCATGTTTTAATTACATAACAGCATGATTCAAGAACACATAAGTTATTCGATGGCAAATAAAAATTACTTAGACAGCTATGACATATGAGCTTTTCAGCATATACTTTGGTACTATAATTACATGATTGCACTGGCATACATATTTGATGTTTTTTATAAAATAGAATACTAGTAGAAATATTTTAATTAAACATGGAAAATATTTCTTCACAGGATAAAAAAATGATACATGCAAAAATTGCAAATTGATTTTCAACAGTAAGGAAACAGCAAGAGTCAATCTAATATGACTTGCTGAATATATTTACATATTAATATTATTTATAAGCAATATGTATTTTAAGTTGGTTCATCACTGCTACTTTACATGGAAAAGTTACATTTGCATATATTATAAACTGAGGCTATTATAAACTAGTAGATCATACTAAAATATCTAGACTACTAGTTAGTAGTCTAGTTCTGGAGTACATTTTCAAGACTAAAATACTATTTTTATTCTAGTTATCAAATGAAGTCAGCTGATTCATCCTAATAAATTACATAAAAAAATAATTCTGTCCAGGCATTCTAGTATACAAGGTTTTAGTGTTATATATTTTCTATTAACTAATATGTGAAGCAGCTAACAATAAGTGAATCTTTCTTGTACTTTCAGAGTAAAAAAAAATAACAGCTTTAATTTCTACCTTTTCGACAGCCACTTACCTTAATTTACGTTATTTGAAATAGATTGCTCAGAAAGTTTATGTATTGTTAAGGAATTTTAATTCAGTAACATGGTTGCTCTGGCAAGGGATCACCTCCAAAGGCATGCTCTGTATTACAGAATGATCTGGCTGGAATGCAGTATGATATGTGTGGAATACAAAAATGCTTAGAACACACACCTTTGTTCAAAAACAATGAAAGTAAGGTTAGTTTGTAGAAGGAAGCAGCCGTATTTGAAAGCGACATTTAATTGAGGGACAGAAAGAGTGATGAATCAGAGAGAAAGATTTGACAAAATGAGTTAGAAATAGCGTATGTCGTACTCTCACAAGAACAAGACAAAAACCAGAGGCTATTTAAGAGCTGCCCAGGGACAGAGAAGAGAGATTGTATCAAGAGCTGATTACTGGGACTTTTACTAATTTCTTACATTGAGTAATATCCACTATAAAGGGCAACATCATATCCAGATTTGAGACAGGTCTTAATTGAAACTTTAGCTTTTGTAAGTGCAGGAGTTTTTTGTTTGTTTGTTTGCTTCTTGATTTTTGTTTGTTTGCTTTGTTTTTTTGGCAAGATGTTATCAGTGACCAGAGACCAAAAGTAAAGTTAAAATTAAATGGTATTGAAATTGAAGATTTGGTGGACCCAGGAGTTGATATAACTATAATCCCATGAGAATCTTAATATACATATTGTCCCATTCAGAAGTTATCTATAGAGTCTGTAGGGTTGGAACATTATTTCAAGTAAAACATGTAAGACAAATTAATGTGTGGGAACAGAGGGTCAAACAAGAAAATTAAAGCCTTTTGGGGCAGATGCAGTAAAAAACCTATGGAAAAGAGGTCTACCACAGAGCAATAGTAATAAAAACGGCATGGTATTGGCATCGAAGTAGAAAGGTGGATCAATGGAACTGAATAGAAGAACGCAGAAATAAACCCAAACACCTATGGATACTTGATTTTAAATAAAGAAACCAAAACCATTCAATTGAAAAAAGACAGCATCTTCAACAAATGTGCTGGTCCAATTGGATGTTTACATGCAGAAAAATGAAAAGAAATCCATATTTATCACCCTGCACAAAACTAAAGTCCAAGTGGATCAAAGACCTCAACATAAAAGCAGATACATTAAATTGGTTAGAAGAAAAAGTGGGGAAGAACCTGGAACTCATTGGCACAGGAGACAACTTCCTGAACAGAACACCAACAGCACAGGCTCTAAGAGCAACAATCAATAAACGGGAACTAATGAAACTGAAAAGCTTCTGTAAAGCCAAAGGTGCTGTTGTCAGAACAAAACGATAACCTATGGACTTGGAAAGGATCTTCACCAACTCTATATATGACAGAGAGCTGATGTCCAGAATATATAAAGAACAAAAGAAATTGAAAAGCAATACATCAAACAATCCAATTAAAAAATGGGATACAGAGCTAAACAAAGAATTCTCTGTAGAGGAACATAGAATGGCAGAGAAACCCCATAAACAGATGCTCAACATCCTTAGCCATCAGAAAGATGCAAATCAAAATGACCCTGAGATTTCACCTTACACTCATCAGAAGGTTAAAAACTCAAGTGACAGCACATGCTGGAGAGGTTGGGGAGAATTGGGAACCCTCCTCCATTGCTGGTGGGAATATAAACTTGTACAACCACTTTGAAAATCAATCTTTTGCTTTCTCAGACAATTAAGAATAGCTCTTCCTCAAGATCCAGCTATACCACCCCTAGGCACATATCCAAAAGAAGCTCAAGTACACAACAAGGACATTTGTTCAACCATGTTTGTAGCAGGTTTATTCATAATAGCAAGAACCTGGAAACAACCCAGATGCTCCTCAACGGAAGAATGGATACGGAAATTGTGGTACATTTACACAATGGAATACTATTCAGCAATTAAAAACAAGGAAACCATGAAATTTGCCAGTAAGTGGTGGGAACTAGAAAAGATCATCCTGAGTGAGGTATCCTAGAATCAGAAAGACACACACTGTATATACTCACTTATATAGACCTATAAGATAGGATAAACATACTGAAATCTATACAACTAAAGAAGATAAACAAGAAGGAGGACCTGGGGTAAGAGGGTCAATCAGCATTTAGCAAGATGAATGGAATGGACATGGGAAATAGGAGAAAACAAGTAACAGGACAGAAGCCTACTGCAGAAGGCCTCTGAAAGACTCTACCTAGCAGTAGATGCAGAGACTCATAACCAAACCTTCGGCAGAGAGCAGGGGATCATACTATAAAAAGGGGTGTTAATATGACTGGGAGAGAACAGGCACTCCATAAGGACAAAATATATCAGGGCATGGGGGCCCTTTATGAGACTGTTTCTCCAACCAAGGACCATGTATGGATATAACCTAAAACCCCTGCTCAGATGTAGCCATGGTAGCTCAGTAACCAAGTGGGTACCCTAGTAAGGGGAACAGAAACTATTTCTAACATGAACTCAATGACTGGCTTCTTTACCTCTCCAAACACCCCTGAGGGAGGAACAGCCTTGCTAGGCCACAGAGGAGGACATGGCAACCAGTTCTGAAGATACCTGATAAGCTAGGGTCAGATGGAAGGGGAGGAGGACCTCCCCTAGAAGTGGACTTGGAAAAGGACAGGAAGAAGATGAGGGAGGGACAGTGGGATTGGGAGGGGATGAAGGAGGGGGCTATGGCTGGGATACAAATTAAATAACCTGTGATTAATATAAAAATAAAAATTAATATATAAAAAGAGGTCTACCACAATAATAGAGAGTTCAGATTTCTACTGCAATTTCAGACAACAGACAGCTATTTTAAGTGAAATCTTATGAAATATTGCTCTTGATTGTTTTTGTACTTAAATTGCTAAGAATTC
Organism: Rhombomys opimus; assembly: GCA_010120015.1. Taxonomy (NCBI): domain Eukaryota; kingdom Metazoa; phylum Chordata; class Mammalia; order Rodentia; family Muridae; genus Rhombomys; species Rhombomys opimus. Next base: position 1,262,346 of record REGO01000468.1, on the reverse strand, counting down.
TGGCTCACTGACATGGAGCTGGGCATGAAATGTGAACGCCAAAGTGTCTAGTTTAAAAGGTAAAAATTGCTAGCTCTTGATATACATGCATTCATAAAGATCTAATTGTATCTTGATAAACTGAAAGGAAGAATAAGTTAGATGAAAGACACTGGATTGTAGGAAAAAAACTGCTGAATTACAGCAATTTGTATACTTATAAACATCATAATGGAATTCAGCAAATGTGTTATATTGGGGAAGAGGTTTTGCCTATATTTCCACAGGTGATTAAAGAATGTGGGTTCCATCAAAATTGATAAAGATCTGATCTGAATAAGAGAAACTTCCATATAAAAGTTAAGACTCCAGGATGACACAAAAAACTCATCTGTGCTCATGGGGACAGCTCAAAAAACTGGTTTAAAAAGGACAGACTGGCAAAGTCTGGAAGTCCTTGATGATGAAATGGACATTTGCTGAAGGACAGATAATCAGGACTACAGTAATGAAGGATCATTCTGTCAATGGATCTTCATAATGACAAATGACTGTTAATGTTTATGAGATTGATAATTATTTCTGTTATAATAGTTAAACTGAAATTTTTGGCTTAAGCAGAAAAATGAAGATGATAGTTGCAATGAATACAGTAACTATCAAAAGTCTACTGGTAAAATATAATAAATTTTAGCTGAACAAAAACCAGACAACAATAAAATATAGAAAAATAAGTTCATATATGCTGTAAGTTACATAATTTTAGTTGTTACCCTTCCAGTAAAAATATATGATTTGAATCTATTGGTTGTCGTAAATTATAGTTATTATTTTAATAAGTGAGCAAAAGGATCTTTTTAAAAAATATTTATTTATATTTTATTTATTACAATTTATTCACTTTGTATCTCTGCTATAGCCCCCCCCCTCTGTGTTCTCCCAATCCCATTCTCCCTCCTTTTTCCTCCCATGCCCCTCTCCCAGTCCCCTGATAGAAAAGGTCCTCCTCCCCTTCTCTCTGACCCTAGGCTATCAGGTCTCATCAGGACTGGCTGCACTGTCTCCTCTGTGCTCTGGAAAGGCTGCACCACCCAGAGGGAGATGATCTAAGAGCAAGCCACTGAATTCATGTCAGAGGCAACCCTTGTTCCTCCTACTAGAGAATCCACTTGGACACTGAGCTGCCATAGGGTACATCTGAGCAGGGTTCCTACGGTATCTCTCTGCATGGGCCTTGGTTGGAGTATCAGTCTCTGCAAAGACCCTAGATCTATTGGTTCTGTTGGTCTCCTTGTGGATCCTGGAAGAAACAATTCACAGAAAAGTAGATTTACTTGCTTTTCTCTCTATTATTTGCAAACTTTAAAGCTCTGAGAAACATTTCAGCAGTTTTGATTTAAGGTTTTCTTTGTTTACAGAGGTTTCAGTGGTTCATGGTTCAGATGGCACTGGTTGATTTCAGGTATTTAATGACAAATCCAGCATGATCATATTGGAAAATCATTTCTGAATGTTTTAGGAAACCTTAAAGTTTACGGATAAAGGGACTACAAATAATAAGTGAGTTTCAACATACTATTTCTCCCTTCTGAGCACACTTTCTCCATTAGTAACAGCTGATTCAGTATTATTCATTGATATGAAGCAATTATACATTGATTTTAAAATAAAGTTAATGTTTTACCTTAGGCCTCATCTGTATTTATTATTGTCTTGTTTTTGTAACTTTTAAAATGACTACTAATGTCAATGAACGTTCTTAGTTCTTTTGGTCTTATTGGGTAGATGTTTCAATTCCCTCTTTACTCTAGAATAAGCTAAAATGATATAATTAAAAATAGAAAGTTCTTGATTCTCTCTCTTCATTTGTGTGTGTGTGTGTGTGTTTGTGTGTATTCCGGTTATACTTTGATATAATTATAGTTGAGTTAATATTTTATGCATATACATTTATATTTGTTTCACAAAAATTCTAAAACCAAATTTTTTTTCTATATGTGTAATTTTGGATCAACAGAAATATTTTAAAGACAATATTTATAAATCACATCATGTAAAAAATACCATATTTGGTTCCTTAAAATGAGAAAAGAAATGACAAATGGTAGCAAATGACACTAAATGGACACTCAGCATTCAGTTCCTTTCATCCTGGATAATGCAGCTGTTCAGAACCAAAGCAAAACACAGCAAGAAAATATGAGGTATTTTTGAATTCAGTAATTTTCTATCACCATGGGACTTTCTAATGGCTCTTGACATTATATCTGAAAGTTCTAAATATCATTGTGGCTGAATCTTTTATGAACTATCCAGTCTGTTGGAAGCAGAGACAAATGAGGCCATCAACCCATAAATGATTTCTATTCCACATGGTGATTTAAAAATGAATTTCAGCTTACATTTGAGGATCTGAATAAAGAAACACTTTTCTCCACAGATTCCTCGCATCAACATGGACAGTCAATAATGTGCTGCTGCATTTGAGAAATGCTTCAAATTACCCAAGATGTAGAACTTGGCAAGAAAGAAAGTTGAAATAACTTTGTAAGAGTGAGGATCATTTTAAATAATTTTGTTTGGTAAAAGCAATAGGAACTTAGAGATGTAGTTTATGATAATTTAGGAAAAATATCTACAAAATATGTTTTAATTTTTACTAGTCAACTATATCTTCAAAACTTTGTTTTGGAATATGGCGACATTCTTCATTATGTTCTCCAATATCTGACACTGACATATTGTTAGTTTTTATAATTTAAATGACTACAGATTTCAATTTTGTGGCTGTTGAAAAACTGTTTACGTGAGATGATGATATAAGAATTCACATAATTCCACCTTACTGCTACCTCCCATTATGATCATTGATTTTCCTGCACTCAATACAGGATGGCTTTTATCATTGCCAAGTTACTAATTTTTATGCTCTTTCTTACTGCCAAGTCTTCTATAGTTTCTCTGGGTCAATTTTAAATGTTATAAAAAAGTGACATTTATCTCATTGTGGTTATGCACATTGTGATTTTCACCTCAACTAGAATTCTGGATTTACCTTTTGTTTGTATTATGATTTTTCCTTCTTACTTTCAGCAGTTACAACTTACAACTTTCTAACCACCAGGTCCCATTTTAAACAGTCATTTTTATTTTAATTATTGATACATTTAAAATTTTCCATAAGTTTAGTTGAGTTTCGATAAAAACATTTATATTCTCTCAAATACCCCATTTTAATGTCAATACACATTGATCATTTTTACAGTAAATTAATATATACTATAAGTTTAAATGTTGAACTTTGCCAATTAAGTACTTTCTAGATGTAATTGTAATATATATTCAAGCAATTATTTATAACTTATTACATAAAATAAGTAATATGCTAGGGAGAGTCAAACATTCCTCCAAAACATCCTATGAAAATCAAAGCTCCCTCTTTTTACTTTAAAAAGAAACTTCTGAAAATTTATATACTCTTAGAGTATCAGGCACTTTTATTCCTGCTACCACAAAAATAAAGTAAAATAAAAGTAAAACTAATAAAAGCAACTTACAAAAGGGCAACATTTGACTCATAGTTTGAGGTTGTGTCCATGTCAGAAAAGTCAAAATGGCAAACATTTACCATGTTGATTCCTCAGTCAGGACACAGAGAGAGGTGAAACCAATGCTTAGGTCACTTTTTTCTTTTTATTCAGATCAGGAGGACATAACCTGAATAGTGCTGTCTACATTTAGATGAATCTGTCCACTTCAATTCATATAGTCTAGAAAGTATCTCATAGGCATTCCCAGGTGTCTCTTTCCATGGCACGTCTCAAAATTTGGAACTAACATTCAAATTTACTCTCATAACCTCACAGACTTCACTTCTGCCTTCCAATTCTTCAAACTTTCATTATTTGAAGACAGCATAGGTGAGATACTATAGAGCTAAATTTGTAAAAGTTCACATTTGAGGAAAGCTGTATTTTATGATTTTCAGCTCCTTACCTAAAAACGTACTTTTAACATGCAAATATTACCTCAGAACATGAACATCTTCAGTCACATATCATATATATTTTAAATTTAATTTATTTTAAATTTATTTATTTTTTTATTAATTAAAATTTACTCACTTTGTATCCCAGCCTTCCCTCATCCCCTACAAATGCCACCCTCCTTCCTTCATTTCCAACCTTGCCCCTCCACAAGTCCATTTTAGGGAAGTACTTCTCCCCATCCCCCAATCCCTAGACTATCAGGTCTCATCTGGACTGGCTGCATTGTCTTCCTCTGTGGCCTGGTAAGGCTGCTCCCCCCTCAGAGGGAGGTGATCAAAGAGCAAGCTCTAAGATCAACAATTAATATATGGGACTTGATGAAACAGAAGAGCTTTTGTGAAACAATGGACACTGTCATCCGAACAAAACGACAACCTAAAGACTGGGAAAAGAACTTTAGCAGCCCTATATCTGACAGAGGGCTAATATCCAGAATATATAAAAAACTAAACAAGTTAAAAAACAACAAATCCTGTCAGAAATAGTCCCTGTTCCCCTTACTATGGGAAACCAATTGGTTACTGAGCTGCCATGGGTTACATCCGAGCAGAGGTTCTAGGTTATATCCATACATGGTCCTTGGTGGAGTGTCAGTCTCAGAAAAGATCCCTGTGCATAGACTATTTCTGACAGGAACTCAATGGCAGGCTCTTTGACCTCCCCATCCCCCCAAGGGAGGAGCAGTCCTACTAGGCCACAGAGGAGGACTTTGTAGCCAGTCCTGAAGATACCTGATAAAACAGGGTTAGATGAAAGGAAAGGAGGTCCTCCCCAATCAGTGGACATGGAAAGGGGCAGGGAGGAGATGAAGGAGGGAGGGTGGGATTGGGAGGGAATGAGGGAGCAGGATACAGCTGGGATGCAGAGTTAATAAAATGTAACTACTAATAAAAAATTATTTAATTAAAAAAAAACAACAAATCAAGTAATCCAGTTAAAAAGTGGAGTACAGAGCTAAACAGAGTATGCTCAATAGAGGAATATCCAATGGCAAAGAAACAAAGAAATGTTCAACATCCTTAGTCATCAGGGAAATGCAAATCAAAACGACTCTGGGATTTCACCTTACAACTATCAGAATGGCTAAGATCTAAAACTCAAGTGACAACAACATGCTGGAGAGGTTGTGGTCAAAGGGGAACCCTCCTCCATTGCTGATGGGAATGTAATCTTATACAACCACCTTGGAAATCAATCTGGCGCTTTCTCAGACAATTAGGAATAGCACTTCCTCTAGATCCAGCTATACCATTTCTAGGCATATAATAAAAAATATGCTCAAGTATACAACAAAGACATTTGCTCAACCATCTTTGTAACTGCTTTATTCTTAATAGCCAGAAGCTGGAAACAACCCAGATGCCCTTCAATGGAGGAATGGATACAGAAATTGTGGTACGTTTACACAATGGAATACTACTCAGCAATTAAAACAAGGGAACATGAAATTTGCAGGCAAATGGTGAGAACTAGAAAAATATTTTATATTATTTATTACAATTTATTCACTTTGTATTCTAGCTGTGGTCCCTCATCTTTTCCCAGTCCCACCTTCCCTCTCTGTTCTCCCCCTATGCCCATCCCCTGGTCCACTGATAGGGGAGGTTTTCCTCTCCTTCTATTTGATCCTAGCCTATCAGGTCTCAATAGGGCTGGCTTCATTGTCTTCCTCCATGGCCTGGCAAGTTGGCACCCTCCCAGGGAAATGTGATAAGAGAGCCTAGCCTGTTGCTGAATTCATGCCAGAGAAAGCCCAGGCTCTTCCTACTAGGGAACACACTTAGAGACTAAAGGTATGGGCTACATCTGAGCAGGGGTTTTAGATCCTCTCTATTTTAATCTCCAACCAATCCCTAGAATTTTAACTCCTTTCTTCTTTACACAAAATTCCAATTTTAAGAGTTTCTCACTACATTGAATATAATTATACTATTTTGATTTCCAATTTAAGAATTTTTTATTCTATATTTTCTGATTATTTTTCTTAGTATTCTATTTTTCCTTTTTTAACTTTTATTAATTACACTTTATTCACTTTGTATCCCCCCATAAACGCTTCCTCCTCCCCTCCCAATCCCACCTTCCCTCCCCCTTCTTCATGCCTGCCCTTCCCCAATCCACTGATAAGGAAGGTCCCCCTCTCCTTCCTTCTGATCATAGACTATCAGATCTCATCAGGAGTGGCTGCATTGTCATCCTCTGTGGCCTGGTAAGGCTGCTCCCCCCTCAGGGGGAGGTGAACAAAGAGCAGGCCAACCAGTTTATGTCAGAGGCAGTCCCTGTTCCCATTACTATGGAAGCTACTTGGACAATGAACTGCCATGGGCTACATCTGTGCAGGAGTTCTAGGTTATCTCCATGCATGGTGCTTGGTTGGAGTATGAATCTCTGGAAAGACCCCTGTCTTCAGACTGTGTCTCCAGGAACTCTTTAGAGTTGTTTCCAGGAGCTGATTCAAGGTGGGGACAGGAGTCAAACTTGGCGTGTGCTAAGGGCACAGTTATTATTTGAGGGCACAGCAATGTCTCCCACGCTAGCTAGGGAAGGAGCTTATCAGCATAGTATTCTATTTTAAAATATACATATATTGTATTAGTTTTATTTTTTTGCTTTCTTTAATTTTTTATTTATTGCAATTTATTCATTTTGAATTCTAGCTGTAGCCCCCTTCCTCGTCCTCTTCCAATCCCACCCTCCCTCTCTCTTTTCCTCCCTTTCCCCTTCCCTAGTCCAAAGATAAGGGAGGTCCTCCTCCCCTTCTATCCAACCCTATCCTATCAGGTCTTATCAGGACTGGCTGCATTGTCTTCTTCTATGGAGTCAGGTAAGGCTGTTCCTTCCTCAGCAGGAGGTGATCAAAGAGCCAGCCACTGAGTTCATGTCAGAGACAATCCCTGTTTCCCTTACTAGAGTACTCACTTGGACAGTGAGCTGCTTTGGGCTACATCTGAGCAGAGGTTCTATGTTATCTCCATGAATGGTTCTTGGTTGGATTATCATCCTCAGAGGAGACACCTGGGCCCAGATTATTTGCTTCTGTTGCTCTCCCTGTGGAGCTCCCGTCCCCTCCAGGTCTTTCTATCTTCCTCTTCTTTCATAAGATTCTCTGCACTCTGCTGAAAGTTTGGCTATGAGTTTCAGCATCTGCTTTAATACACTGCTGGGTAGCATCTATCAGATGCCTTCTGTGGTAGGCCCTGTCTTGTTCCTTGTTTCACCATCTTCTGATTTCTATCCTCTTTGCCTCACTGGATGAGGATTGAGCATCTTACCCAGGGTCCTCCTTCCTTAGCCTCTCTTAGGTGTACAGATTTTAGTATGATTATCCTATATTATATGTCTAATACCACTTTTAAGTGAGTATATACCATTTGTGTCTTTCTGCTTCTTGGATACCTCACTAAGGATGATCTTTTCTAGGTCCCACCATTTGCTTGAAAATTTTATGATTTCCTTGTTTTTAATTGCTGAGTAGTATTCCATTGTATAAATTAAATGTACCACAGTTTCTGTATCCATTCTTCAATTGAGGGGTATCTGTTTTTGTTGTTGTTGTTTTTGTTTTTTCAGATTCTGCTTTTACAAATAAAAATGTTCTGAACTTAGCTGTACAGATGTCCGTGTTTTATTCTTTAGCATATTTTGGATATATGCCTAGGAGTTGTATAGCTGGATCTTGAGGTGGCACTATTCCTGATTTTCTTAGAAAGTGCCGAATTGATTTCCAAAGTGGTTGTACAAGTTTACATTCCCACCAGCAATGGAGAGGTGTTTGCCTTTCTCCACATCTTCTCTAGCATGTATTGTCACTTGAGTTTTTGGTCTTAGCCATTCTGATGGGTGTATGGTGAAATTTCAGGATCGTTTTGATTTGCATTTCCCTGATGACTAAAGGTTTTGAGCATTCCTCTAAGTGTATCTTCTCCACATAATTATTTAATAATGATTACTTTTAGCCTCTGTTATACTTCAATATTATCGGAGGTTGCCTTTAAGTTGAATATTTGTTTGTCCAAAACATAATCATTTACTAAAACTGCTAAATATGTAGTAAAGCAGTCTATATTTTAGAAAAATTAGCTGCATCTTAATCTACTAGAAAGGTTTTATTCCCTTAAGTATCTATGTATCTTTGGGTTTATTTATTCATTTATTCATTTATTTATTTATAGGAGAAAAATTCCCCCAAAACAGAAAACCAAAGGACTTTGGTTTTATGTTTAAGACTCAGTTTGATATGAATATAATTTAGAAGAAGTCAAATGATTCTTGACTTTCAATTACAGTAAGATAATGAATGCCTAAAACACTACGGTAAACAAACAAAAAATTTTTAATTATTAAAGAAGAAAATGTACTTTGCTTTTTACTTTTATATCATATTTGAATCTCTCTCAAGCGAGTGTGTGTTTGTGTGTGTGTGTGTATGTGTGTACAAATCAGGGACTAGTTGTGAAAGTGCCTTTTCTCCTTCCATTATGTGTGTCTTGAGGATTAACTCAGGTCACGAGGCTTATTGGTGAATGTCTTTATGCACTGAGTAACCATTCTAAGCTGCCATGTGTGCCTTAATTTCCAAAATTATAAGTCTGAAAGGTTTGTTTGAAGTCGTTAATCAGTTTAAATTGGTACACCATAATGATAACATTAGATTTATTTTGGGCCCTTTAAAATATCACATTAAGAAATTTTTACTACACTAATCCCGTTCTTGTAACTTGATTTTAGTACTCTTCAGGAATTCTGTAGTTCAGGATGATTATGTTAACCTTTGTATGTTAAATGTCTCCCAGTGGATCACATATCAAAACCCCTTTCACTAGTGATGGGCAGATTGAGAATGTGGAGCTTATTTCAAGGAACTAGCATCACTGAAGCAGTGGCTTTAGAGAGGTTAACTGTTGTCCCCTTGCCCTCTTTTTCTCTGTTTTGTTTTCTGGTAGTTGTTAAGATAAAAAAAAATTGCCTATTCCACACCCTTCAAAAAGTTGCTCAGCCTCACCAAGGACCTACAGTGATGAGGAAATTGATCGGAATTGATACTTCTGAAAATGAGAACAATTGTTTCATTTTCATCACTCATGTTCCTTATCTTGAGCACTTTGTCACAGTAACAGAAACTTTATTCATATCTAACAGTCCCTGGAAGTCTAACACATTTTTGAACATGGTAAGCAGGTCTTGTAGTAGTTTTTCTTGTTTTCTAAGTGCATTAAATATGAATTTTATAAATTGTGTGCAAATATACTATATATATATAGTTCATAACTATAATGCTTCTAAGTGGTTCAAAATTCTCAAAGAATTATGAAGAATTGGAATAAGATATGCATCATAAATCTACAGGCAAACATTTCTATATCATAGAAATATATAAGTAATAATAACATATATTATTTTCTTGTTACTATTTCTTTTTTGTTTCATTAATTCAATTATTTTTTATTTGACAATAGAAGTATGTATGTATATGGGTTTTGCCTGTCTGGCACACATGCAGAAGTCAGAAGATAACTACTGAAATAGTTTTTTTCTTCTCAGAGATGGATTCTGGTTCCAGAAATCAATTCGTCCTTCTTGGCAGGAAAGGCTTTTCTCCACTGAGCCTTCTTGCTGACTCCATTATTACATATGCTTAAGCTCTAAATTTTATTTCTAATTCCTTTTGATTCGTATAAGAAAGGCAGAATGTATATTTTTTTGTTTATTTATTTACTTGGTGGATGCAGTTTGGCATAGTGGTAAAATTAAAGAATGAATTTTATTTCAGTAGTGATTTTGAAAGTATGATAACTCTTATCACAGATATTTTATTACTGAAATTAAGTAGAAAATAACATAATTGTAAGTATTTCTTATTAAGGAGTTACAAAATACATTTTTTAAGTAATAAAACACTACTTTTAGTTATTGTATATTTCTTAGGTTTTTCTCATAAGCACATGCATTTTGATAATTATGCAATATTTATTTGAAATCACCACTGAAATATGATAACATCTACACATTGGTTGATGATTAACATTAAAATAAGTGTATGATATGTTTCTTAAAAACTTATAATATCATATTTTGGTATTTTTGCAAAGCTAGGATCTGAGGTAATAAAATTGGGATCAGAAAAGTCAGTTCTGAGGTCATTAAGAATGTACTCAAAGTCCAAGAAAATTTCAGATACTTAGGAATAAACCAAAGCTGGAGACTCAGGCTTTTAAGACCCATTAAGTATTTATCGGGTATTAAACAGAAGCTTTTGGCAAGATGATTTGCTGCAAGGAACCCTGCTTCAGTGCCTCTATACAAAAATATCTTTGCAGATTTGATTGATTTATTTAAGGTGACTTTGTTTTGTTTAGGAAAAGTAGTAACATAATTTTGCTGTCTAAGCTGTTTTATTTATTTATTTATTTGAAGATAAAGTTACATTGTGTATTTAAGTACTGGCAAATATACAAAGAAACACAAAGGACAGGATGTAGCTTTAAAAACTATTATCTTGTATTACTTTTCTTCTATTCAAGTTGTAATAATGTGTTCATTACTACAAATTTCGATGAGAAAATAAATTTATATTATAGCTATGATATCTTGTGGCTAATAAAATGTCACTGATGAGTTTAACAACCAATAAAAACAACTATTGACATAATCATAGGCCGTTTATGAACCATTGAGTAACTGCCACCATGCTAAAATGTCACTAGTGAAATGAATATTGTTTCTCTCATGCATCCCTGCTTACCTGGAATTCTATGCCCTAAGAGAATATGTCAGCAGAGACAGAAATTGCAGTGTACCAACACTGGGTACTCTTACTAGAGAACAATAATCTTCAGATTAGCCAGTCTTCTAGAGGTGAAATAATAATATTACTGTGAATAAGATCAATGTAAATCTCACACTACATAAATGAAATAATCTGCTTAAATAATAACTAATACTCTACATCAAACAAAAATCACATTCATATAAATCACCTGTGCAGTGTTCTTTAGCATTTCAAATTTCTACCTGCTATGCTCGGAAGACACATTCTGAAAGTACCAATAACTTAAAAGGACCAATAACTTTATTGTATGATTAGTACATCAGGAGGGTTGAGTGTAATGTGAATTTGCAGCAGGTGAAGAGTTGTATTTTTGTGTTAATTAACATGTAAATATCCATTTAAAACCTGATCACCCACCTTCCAATAGCAGCCTAGAAAACATGGGTGTGGCAGAATGAAGGCTTGGCTGGATTAATATCTTCTCTAGCTTCCAATTTACCTTACTCTATTTTGGATTGTGCTTATTTCTTTGCTCACACCAGAACCAGAGTTTCCAAGCTCCTCTTCTTGATCTCCTACCAGCAACTTTCCAGTAACCCTACAGTTTGAGGTGCCAGAGAGTACTGAGACATCCAGTCCGGTGCTGACCAACTACCAGGTTCTAGCCCTCCCATATAAAACAGTCACTGCGGCACTTGTCAGATTGCTAAAATACCTGGCCTTAGAAACTGAGCAGTGGTGGATTATTAGTCCCTTAAGTGTGAGATGGCTGTTGTTTCACTTTAAGTATAAGCTGATCTGTTTCTCTTGTTTTTCTCCAGAGTACCCTAAAACACACATGCAGATAATTTTACTATATAATATTGGCATAGTACCTGTGGTGGTTTGAATGAAAATGGCCCCTTAGGCTCAAAGGAAATGGCACTACTGGGAGGAGTGGCCCTGTTTGAGTAGGTGTGGCCCTGTTTGAGTAGGTGTGGCCTTATTGGATTAGGTGTGGTTTTATTGGAGTAGGTGTGGCCTTGGAGTAGGTGTGGCCTTGTTGGAGTAGGAGTGGCTTTGCTGGAGTAGGTATGGCCTTGTTGGGGTAAGTGTGTCGCTGCAGTTGGTTGATTGGTTGGCTTTAAGGTTTTAAATGCTCACATGTTGGGTACTTGAGCATACTTTGGATATATGCCTAAGAGTTGTAAAGCTGGATCTTGAGAGAGCACTATTCTTAATTGTTTTAGAAAATAGCAGATTGATTTCCAAAGTGATTATATAAGTTTACATTCCCACCAGGGATGGAGGAAGGTTTCTCTTTCTCCACATCTTATCCAGCATGTATTGTCACTTGAGTTTTTTATCTTAGCCATTGTGATGGGTGTAAAGTGAAATCTCAGGGTCAACTATGTTCGTAGAAGCTTTATTCTTAATAGCCAGAACCTGGAAACAACCCAGATGTCCCTCAGCTGAGGAATGGATACAGAAATTGTAGTACATTTATACATGGAATACTACAGAGCAATTAAAAACAAGGAAATTATGAAGTCTTCAGACAAACAGTAGGAACTAGAAGAAGTCATCCTGAGTGAGGAATCCCAGAAACAGAAAGACACACATGGTATATACTCACTTTTAAGTGGATATAAGACATATAATATAGGATAAACATACTAAAATCTATCCACCTAAAGAAGCTAAGCAAGAAGGAGGACCTTGGGTAGGATGATCAATCCTCACTCAGAAAGGCAAAGGGGATGGGCATTGGAAGAAGGAGAAAATAGGAAACAGGACAGGAGCCTACTACAGCAGGCCTCTGAGAGATTCTGCCCAGCAAGGTATCAAAGCAGATGCTGAGACTCATAGCTAAACTTTGGGCATAGTGCAAGGAATCTTATGAAAGAAGGGGAAAATGAAAGACCTGGAGGGGACAGGAGCTCCACAAGGAGAGCAACAGAACCAAAATATCTGGGCCCAAAGGTCTTATCTGAGACTGATACTCCAACCAAGAACAATGCATGGAGATAACCTAGAACCCCTGCACAAATGCAGCCCATGGTGGCTCAGTGTCCAAGTGGGATCCCTAGTAGTGGGAAAATGTACTGTCTCTGACATAAACTCAGTGTCTGGCTCTTTGACCACCTCCCTCTGAGGGGGAAACAGCTTTACCAAGCCACAGAGAATGACAATGCAGCCATTCTGATGAGACCTGATAGGCTAGGGTCAGATGGAAGGGGAAGAGGACATCCTCTATCACTGGTCTTGGTGAGGGGCATGGGAAGAGATGAGGAAGGAAAGGTAGGATTTGGAGGGGATGAGGAGGGGGCTACGGAGGGGATACAAAGTGAATAAATTGTAATTAATAAAAAAATAAAGTAATTAAAAAAAAAAACAAATGCTCACACGAGGCCTAGTGTCTGTCTCCTCTCTCCCTAATGTTTGCCAATCCTGTTGTAGAACTCTCAGCTCTGTCTCCTGTACCATGTCTGACTGCCTGTGGCACCATGTGTCCTGAAATGATGATAGTGATCTAAACCTCTGAAAGATAACCTAGGACCAATTAAATGGTTTCATTTATAAATTTTGCTGTGGTCATGTCATCTCATAACAGTAATAAATCACTGACTAAGAAGGTACATGTGGTAACCTAATATGTAGTTTTGCAATATATAATATTCATCACAGTAATTTTGCTTTTAGTCAATAAAAATAATTACTGAAAATTAGGTGTTTCAAGCAATAACAGCTGTGAACATAGCTGGGAGTATGTCATTTACATATTATGAGGAGACCCCTGAGTGATATGCCCAGCACTATAAAATAAAGAGTACTCATCATTTGTTGTGTCTTTACTATTTTAATTTCATAAAAAAGATAACATGCTGCCTTAAAATATTTTTTCTCTCAAATTTTATTTTCACTTAATTTGGGCTATTTTGATACAGAATTAAATACACAGTACCTCTGTAAATGATACAATTAAAAGGACAATCTTCAGCTTTATAGGAAAACACACATACGAAAAAGTATACAACAATCATGAGTAATAAAAGAACTGCTGGAAATATCTGTTCTGATTTCTCCTGTTCCTGCCTAGAAATTGTAATGCTAATAACTCCCTTATTTCTCCCTCATATTTCTGTCCAGGAAGGAGTCATTAATTTAGCTTTCTCCATTCATTTGAATATTAACAAGTAAAGACACCGATGTGCGTTTTGAATCCCTTAGAAAGACTCGATGAAGGAGAGTCTCAACTGTCACACCTCAAGCCTCCATGCACCTGGAAGATAGCAGATTAGTCATAGCTCCAGTTGCGGAACTGCAGGTAGGGTCACCTCTTCACAAGAAGATGACAGAGAACAAAAATTGACTAAGGAAGTTTAGAGTAAAAAGACCCTCCCCCCCCAAATAAAGTACTCAGCTTCTCTCTTGTCTACAAAGTATACATGTCCTTGGGCTTCTTGGGAGCCTCCTTCTTGCCACATCTCAGAGGTGAAAGAAGTGCTCTGATTCCTTGTTCCTAAATGATTTAGGATTTAAAAATCCAATGATTTTTAAATGGGAAGTTGTAGTGGCTTGAATGCAAATGGCCTCTTGTAGGCTTGTAGGAAGGGCATTATTAGTGGTGTGTCCTTATTAAAGTAGGTGTGGCCTTGTTGGAGGAAGTGTGTCATGGGGGTGGGCTTTCAGGTTTCAAATGTTTCCACCAGGCCCAGTATCAACCTCTCTTCTGCTGCTTGCTGATCCAGATAGAAAACTCTAAGCTCTTTCTTAAAGACCATGTCTGCCTACTGCCATGCTTTCCACCATGACAATAATGTAATAAACATATGAAACTGTGAACAATTCCTAATTAAATGTTTTCCTTATTAAGCAGTGGAAACCCTAACTAAGACATGAGTAGTGGTGGTAATAGAGCAACACTGAAGCCTCATTAAGGGATAATTTCTGGTCAAGTGGATAGAATCTCTGGCGTGAGAAGAGGCAAAATTCTGGTTCCCTGAGACAATCGACCTTAAATAAGTATTAGACAATATGCATCTATTATTTATATTAAGCTTACTATATATAAACATATATATATATATATATATATATATAATGAACATAAATCTATTAACAGGACATATGCATGTAAGGTGCACATATGAACTCTCATAGGATGTGGCAATGTTCATGGATGGGTTCAAGCCAGACAGGGTCACAGCACTGAGAAGCAGTAGCAGACACACAACCCCATCCTTAACCAAGAAACTGTCTTCAATAGCTACCTGCAAGCAGTGGAATAATCAGGTTTTGCGACGGCAACTCACTTGATATTTTAATCAGACTTTAGGACAGGTCACTTACCTAAGAATAGTTTGTCAAAATGAAGATAATTTAGTGTTATTTTTATAGACTTTTGGTGTCAGTTTGCTTTGCTTGTGATTTTTTTTTTTTTTACACTGGTGATTTATTTATTTATTTATTTTTTCCCAATTTTTTAAATTTAACTTTTATTAATTACACTTTATTCCTTTTGTATCCCCCATAAGCCCCTCCCTCCTCCCCTCCCGGTCTCACCCTCCCCCCCTTTCTGCATGCATGCCTCTCCCCAAGTCCACTGATAGGGGAGGTCCTCCTCTCTTTTTTTTCTTTTTTTTTTTTTTGTTCTTCTCAATGCAGTTTATTCAGGAACCTTGAACAATCTTCTGGCCTGGGGAAAGCCAGCCCACAGCTTAAATAGCCTCTGGGTAGCCAACCTCAGCGTGCCTCGTGGGCAATGCAGATAGGTCCACATACACGGAAGCAAGCCAGATCCTCAGCCATAGCCAAATATGGAGTTGTTTGTGACAGAGAGCACTCACCATTGGGAAGGTGGAAGGCGGAAACCAGCTCCATCTTTAAGGCGTGGCATTACGCAGCTCTCTACAGTTTCCCCTTTTTGTTTTAGACGTGTCAGGCAAGAGTAGAGGTCTGATATCTGATATTAGAAATAAATTGGGACTTTGTACCAATGTGAATTTTTGTTTTATTGGCCTTTTGTTTGTTTATTTTGATTTCCAGTTTAGTCGCAGCAGTTGTTTCAGTTTCTTGCTTTTTGGGTATTGTCTTCTGTTTGTTTTTGACTTTTTCCTGGAAAAGAGAAACAGAAAATAAAGGTTTAGCTAGCATGTTGGGAGGATCTATGAAGAACCATGATAAAAATATTGTCTACAATTCTCTCCGATTAAAAATAAAATGAAAGAAATAAAAATCACTGAACCATTACAGAAGTTAGGGGGATGCCTGCTGGAATTATAGATTCCCACTACTCTTTCTGTCATTATATGGATTCTCAGGATTTGAATTTAGATCCTCATGCTTGTACTTCAATCTTTTGCTTTACCCATTGAGACATCTCCACATTTCAATTAATACTTTTTTTTTAATACAAGAAATCAGTCAATAGGCTCAATATCACAGTAGAAATGAAGAAAGAGGGGTTGAATTTAATTATGTTATCTAAAACTGTTGAGTGCATAGAAGTGAATGAGTATAATCTAGGGATTGTTAAATGCACATAGCAGTCCATTTCCTTAGAACCTATAAAGAAATGAAAATTATTTGGGAACAGAAAAGTATTCGAAGTGACTGGGGTGACTATTATTAACTGTAAAATAGATTAAGAATGCCCACGAGACTGGTAGAGCAAGACCTTGTACTGGGAATTCCAGACAGTGTTAGATCATAAGCACTATGGAGTCATAAATAACTTTCTTCACTGATTAAAAATTTGAACACAATGTATAAGCTAAAGAAACTGTAAAAAATAAAGACTTATCTTGGACATATACTTGTCAGGTCTTCCCTCTATAGATCCTCTCTGCTCTCCTCTGTGACGTGGTGAACAGCAGGGTTTTTCACACACATTCTCTTTACTCTGAGATTCTACCTAAGCACATAAGGCCAAATGTTCATGAACTAAGGCTTCTAAAACTGTCCGACAAAACAAATTCTTAATTTCCTTAGGTATATTTCATAGTAATTCAAAGTCTATCTAATAAAGAAATGCCTTATGAATTATTCCAAATGTGATAAAATTATAATTAAAAGAATCAAGAAGGCAAATACTATCCATATTAAGTAAATGTAAAGAAAATAACATTTAGACAGAACACAATTAGTTTGCTGACAACACATTATAACAAAGAGATGATTTGAGAAAGCATTAAAATAAGAAACAATATTTGAACTTTTTCTTGAGTCTTTTTTCCTGAAATGAGGCATAAAACTAAGCCAAGCAAGGTTATCTTTGACCCTTGACACTCTAGACACCTATGTGCTAGGAGCTATGCCCTCAGAGGGAAAAATGCTTCATTGAATGCCAAAGAAATGTCAACAATCCTTTACACTTTGCTCCTATTTATGACTGTTGAATCATAGCCTTCATCATTTTCTCATTATGTTCTGTATGACTGTTCATGAATAAACTACTTCCTGATTCCCAGGGCCTTCATTTTGAAAACTTTTCTTCACATAAGAAGCAAGTATATTTTTGTGATTTTTTTCTATTAATTTTTCTTTATACAGCAGTATATTAGTTATGTGCAATCTAATGTTTGAGGATAATATTTTGCTTTTTTTCTTCAATGCTGAGGAAAAACAGGAAGATATTTATCTAGAAAAAAATAACTGGAGACTTACTGTATTTACATTATTTGAAGAAAAAAAAAAGGATCTGTCAGGGCCATTTCACAAGTGAACTTTGAGTACTCCCAAGAATAAATCTCACTATGCTAACTTCCACATCCGCAGCCAGGAGTAGCCAATAGTTCACCAGCTAGAAGTGGCCCTTTGTTAGTTTTCTGCACGCATAGTGTGATGCCTGTTCTGGGTTTTCAATTTGACTGCATCTGAAATTAACTAAATTCCAAATGGCTGGGCATACCTGTGAATGATTTTTCCTAATGCAATCATTTATAGCGGGAAGGCACACTTCTAATCTAGATAGTTGAGATAGGAAGACACACCTTTAATCCAGATCTTTTTCAATCTGGGCATTATTATCTATTGGCAGCCTATATGAATAACATAGCAGAAAGACTCTTGTGCTCTCTTTGCCTGTTTGCTCTCACTCTCACCAGCAAGTCCATTGCTTCACTGGCATTAGAGCCTACTTCTTTGCGATGCTGGCATATACAGAAAACAAGGGAGACATCCAGCTTCCCAGATGGAACAACTATTGCATTCTTGTACCTTTCATCAGAAGACAGCCATAGATTTTAAAGCTCGTCACAGCTTGTAAGCCATTGTAATAAATTCCATTTCTACATACATATATATTCATTTGATAAATTTTGTTCTTCCAGAAAACTCTAACTCCTACAGACATTATTCTTATTTATTTCACTACATTCCATTCCCTGAACCCCATAGGGGTTCATAGCCATATCATAATATAAAATTCATTCAGTCCAGCTTCAAAAGTCACCAAAGTCTTTCACAGTCTCAATATCATTTAAAAGTCTGAAGTCTCTTTTGAGACTCAAGGCAATATCTTAACTGTAATCCTCTGTAAAATTAAATCAAAGAGCAGATCACATCCTTCCAACATACAATAGCACAGAATATATATTATCATTTTAAAAGGGAGGATGGGGAGAATCTCCAAATTCTGCAACTCTATGTCTGATATCAAAACACTCTGCAGATCTCCAGCCCTTTTAGCTTTGTTAATTGCAGCTGCTATCTCTCTTGAGCTGATTCCATACTCTGTCAGAAGCACTGCTTTTGGTAGTTATCCTTAGCCTCTAGCATCTCCATAACTCAATCCAAGATTTAACATCATGGATACATGCAATGGTCTTTTAGGCCACCTTGTAGGGCCATCCCTGACACACGCCTGGCTTCAGAGGTTTCCTTATATGTGAGGGGAAATTCTCTAACTTCCATTTTTCATTCTAAAGCCAGAATCAGGTGGGGAAAGCTGCCAAGTTCTGCTGCTTCCTGGGTTGAGAAGCTGAGCTCCTTCTTTTATTGCATTTACATAAATTTTCCTTTGTTGTTGGTTTCCTTTGTTACTTAAACTTGCCTTTACTTCCATTGTGCAGGTTGGCTGCTTATCTTTGTGGTGATTTGTCCTGACGGCACCATTCCCTTTATTCCCTTTATCCATCTTTAAACTTTTTATCTTTTGGAATAGTGGACTTACTTCCAGCATTACATTTGGATGCTACTTTTCTCTGTAAACTGTACATTCTATATTTCATTTTTGTACTGCTTGCTCCTTTTCATTGCACATTTGCATAAAACTGATAACTAATAACCAAACAACATAGTCAGTACTAGACTGTCTTCAAATCTCCTCTGTCGGAGTCATTAATCCAAAACACTTCAATTTAGCCTCCAGAAGAAATTTATGACAAAGGCCCAAAGCAGCCACATTCTTTACTAAAATATCACAACAATGGCTTCTGGGCCACTTACTAACATTCCTCCTCTCTGAAAGCTTTTGAGCTGAGTGAACATAATCTATAGCACTACTATTGTCTATGGTCCTACTAGGATTTTCTAGTCTAAAGTCTCAAAGTCAACATTCTGGCAACAAACAGCATGGTCAAGCCTGTCACAGCAATTTTCTAGGTCCCTGGTACAAAATTATGTCTTAGTCACTGTTCTATTATTGTGAAGAGACAGGATAATCAAGGTGACTATCATAAAGGTAAGCATTTAATTGGAGAATTGCTTAAGTTTTAGAGGGTCAGACAATTATCATCATGGCAGGGAACATAGCAGCATGTAGATCAGATCGACATGGACTTGGCATTGTGGGCTTTATATCCTGATACATAGTGACCTAGCGAGAAAGAGAGAGACAAAGACAAGGAGAGAGAGAGACAGAGACAGAGAGACTGTGCTTTGTGTGCGTTTTTGAAACTTCAAAGCCCATCCTCATTGATAAGACCACACCTACTCAAATACAGACACATCTATTAATCCCTTTATTGCTTTCACACAGTTCCACTCCAGACTAAGCAATCAAGTATGTAAGCCCATGAGTTCATTCTTGTTCAAATCACCCACATACATTGCCTCCTCCCATCCTCTGAAGTTACTAACTCACAGGTCATCCTCTGTTCAGTGACATCTGATTATGGTAAGTGCATTGGTTAATTCAAAGTAAAGCATTTATTCATTTTTCCCTGTTAAATTAGCATTTTACAATCAGCTCTCAGTGTAATTTTCATGGAAGGAGAACTACACCCAACAGAATGGAAAATGACCTTTTGTCTAGATGTTACCCTAAGTGTTAGCCAGACTCAGTAGAAATTCTTGGCTTGTACTGTTTACCATAGGTTCAAAGATCCATTAAGGTTGCTGAACTTTTGTTTGTTTGTTTGTTTCTTTTGAGAAAAAAAAAAAAAACAAAAAACCTGAGATTCATATACATGCCTTTTCTTCTGTTCTAAGCATATTATTGAGGTAGTTTGAGGAGGAATGGCACCGATAGACTTATGTGTTTGAATTCTTGGCTTTTAAGGAGGGGCACTGTTAGGAGATGTATCCCTGTCGGAGGATGTGTGCCACCGTGGAGGTGAGCTTTGAGATCTCACATATTCAATGCTAATGTATATCCTGTGCTAACATATGTTGGGAATATGTGATCAACTGTTCTATTTTTATTTTAGAGGGGATTATAGTTAAGATTGCATGAGTCTCAGAAGAGACTTTGAATTTGGGGCTTTTAAACAATTTTGCAGCTGTTATAGACTATGGGGACTTTTGAACTTAGACTGAATGCAGTTTGTATTATGTTATGGATATAAGTGTATCAGGAAAAGGAATGTGGTGGTTTGAATAGGAATGGCCCCATGGAGAAAGGGGAGAAAGGGAGGGGTTGAGAGGGGAGGAGGGAGGGAACTAGAGGAGGGATACAAAGTAAATAAAGTGTAATTAAATATAAAATAAAATTAAAATTAAAAAAAAAAAACAAAACTTGGCCGTAGGGAGTGTCGCTCTTAAGAGGTGTGTTGCTTTGGTGGAGTACGTATGGCCTTGTTGGAAAAAGTATATCACTGTGGAGGAGGGCTTTTCGGTCTCACATGATCAAGCCAGGCCTAGTGAGGAAATCTCCTGCTTCCTCCTGACCATGACATAGAACTTTCATTTCCTTCTTCAAGCCCATGTCTGCCTGCATGCTGCCATGTTTCCTGCCATGACAATAGTGGACTAAACCTCTAAAGCTGTAAGCCAGCCCCAATTAAATGTTTACCGTGATAGTAGTTGCCACGGGCATGGTGTCTGTTCACAGCACTAGAAATCCTAAAGGAGACACGATTTATCATAAAAACTACATTTTTTATATGAAAACTTTATTTCCCATACCTTACTACCATTGTATCTAGAAAGTTTATCTTTACCCCAAAACATTAATTTTCTTTAAATTTAACAAATGTATTAAGAGTTTACTGTGCTCAAATACAAAACAATATTGTATATTGTTGTTTAATTATGTGTCACATTTGATTTCCCACAATTTATAATTTATATGTTCTTAAGCCTTATATCATTCTCCATATTTTTAGAAAATATATTTAAATATATAATTTACTTCTAAGTCTTACTCTGAAAAAATTATACTTACATGTTATTAAATTAAATAAAGGAATATGAATGGTGTGTAAATTATAAAATACATATTTAAATACTGCTAATTTAAAAGAAAAGAAAGTTCAGTGAAATAAAGTGCTTTAAAACAAAAGCAGATTTAACTGAATATTATATCTCAAATTGTCTTTAGTTGTAATATTTATTCTTTTTACTATACATTGTTGTTGTTGTTTTCCATGTGTGATTTTTTCTTTATTAATTACACTTTATTCACTTTATACCCCCCTGTGGTTCTCTCCCTCCTCCCGTCCCAATCCCTCCCTTCTTCTACCCTCTGCATGCTGTTGTTGTTATTTTATGTTAACAAAATAATACTTCCCTATGCTAAAACCTAAAGGAAAGAATAAGGTTCAAAATATCTGTGAAAAGGTAAAGTAAGTAATGTATGTTGTCTTTCTCACCTAATATCTATGTGCTATGACTAATTTTATTGGATTCCTCTGAAGAACATTGTTTGTGAGTTGTCAGTTATAATAGAGGTTAACTATGTATGACCCTTTGCATATAAGATTTATTTTCTCATTTCAAACTCACTTCCTCTGAGGATTTCCTTTTTAAAGGAATAAAGAAGTTTATTACCATTGGACAGGCTTTTCTGATGGTGTGAATCTACTGTGTGACACATAATTTTGTTGATCCTGTTAGATTTTTTGCTGAGATATTACTCGCTTTTTAATGAGAACTCAGACACAGTTAAAATTTCAATATATTTAAATTCTCCGAGAGGCTTTGAAGGATACATGCAATTATGCTAACGGAATCATCAAGTCCCTCTTGCAAAGAGGAGGCATGAGAAATATCTCAAGCATGAATAAGTTGACTTCTCAAAATTAAAGGAGAGAGATTTTTTTCATATTTTTCAGTGTTTAAGAAGGTTGGCAAATCTCATGAATTTCATTTAAAACAAATGATACAGTAAATTATACTCTGAAAAAAACTTCCTCTATTCTTTCACAGAATGGAATATATTACTAGCATGCTCCAGTGAATAATATAGAAAAGAGTAGCATAATGTGACTTGTTAGAGACATTCCCTAGCGAGGTTCAATAATATCCAACCAAGTGGGCAGAAGTTATTTAATGCTGGCACAAACATTGGGGACATCTTTCTGAACTGTAACATAGCATAAAGACAAGCTGAAACTGGCATTTCTAAATAAGAACAGCATAAAAAAATCCATTCTTTAAATCACTGGGGAAAAGGAGCAAAAATGAAGCTTGCTTTTTGATTCTTATTTGGCTTGTGTCCTTATAAGCATTGAAATGTGTAATCAGAGAATGGAAGTGTGATGGGTTGAAAGAACACATTGTTTGTGTATCAGTTCTTTCTTTTATCCAGAAAGTCAATTTCCAGGCTATGCTAATTAACTATCAGTATCCCATTTGGATGTTCTAACAACCCACCACGTTGTCCATTTCTGTAAAGGAAGTTACCAGCATAGAAATAGAACAGGATTTAGAGAATGAACTCATAGAGGGAGACTAAATTTGTAGTCTCCAAAATTTGTTGTGCTTATTTGAATATAAGAATCAGAAGTGACATAGGATATATGTACTTGGAAAGTATGATTCAGGCATCATTATGCTTTGGCTATGACATAATAAGAAGTTAATTACAGACTAAGAAAGATTAACCATGAGTGGAGACTGGTATGTGTGAACCCCAGGGCTTATAAAAATTAGTTTGCCCAAGGTCCCACAGCAAGTAATTGTTGGAGACACATTTAGGTTTATCTCTAACAATAAAGCCTGTGATCTTACCCTATGGATTATGCTTCAGTGTCTGCAAAGCATGTTAAGTTATACTTCCTTTCTACTCTAATGCCAGCAAATGAAATGACAATAACAAAAATAGAAACCAGGCTTAACATGTAGAATTTGAATGGTACTCCATTTTGGGGATTGAATAGTAAATTTTTATTTTACTTTATGAAGTGAAAATTGGTTATATTTTATTATTTATAGGTCATATCCAAAAGACACATCAATAGACTTAAGAGAAGAACACAATAGACTGGCCAACAGCAAATGACTAGCCCTGAAAACATACATACAACTTCAAAGGAGCAGATAACAGACCAAACAGGTTTTATGTAGGACTATGTAGGTATATGCATAAGCATGCATGCATACAATAATAATTCATGAAATCAGAGGGCATTATTTTAAATATAGTAAGGAGGGGTAAATGTGAGAGTTGTGCTCAGCTGACTATAAGAATCATAAGTGACATAGAATATATGTATATCATAGAAAGTATTATTCAGACATCATTATGATTTAGCTATGGCATATTAAAAATTAATTACAGATGAAGATTTAAGTTTTGAGGAAGGAAAGGGATGGGAAATTTGTAATTGTTTTGCATTCTCATAAATAAAAAAGTAAAGATACATAAACTACAATTTTATTAAGGATAATTATTGTATCTGTTTGAGTGGAATATGAATTTAACAAATTGTGAATGATAAGCATAATCTTTTAATATATAACTACTTTAAGTTAATGCAAACGCAAAACAGCCAAGATTTTATTGAGATTAATAGTGATTTTAAAGGTGCAAATGAGCAAGCAAATATCAAAATCAGCTACTGTTTTAGCCCTCTATTGCTGTGATTAGAGGCTGTGATCAAGGTTACTTATAAAAGAAAGTAATTAGGCTCATGGTTCCAAAAGTTTAGGGTTTATAATGAAGAAGCAAAGACAGTCATGGCTAAAGTAAAGCAGCTGATAACTCACGATCTACAAAAAGAAAACATATAGTACAGTGAGAACAGTGAAAGTATTTGAAATCCCAAAGTGTACCTATTCCCAGTGACAAACCTCCGCAAGAAGGATTTCTCTTCTAAGTTTTCTCAAACAATGCCATCAACCGGCAAGCAAATATTCAAACAAATGAGTAGATGAGTCTCATTCTCATTTAAATCCCACTCCCTGCACCAACGAACCAGGCAAAAACACATACCAGAATGCAAAATGCATTTGTTCCCGTTTCAAAAGTCCAAGTCTCTTTTGAGAGCCAAGATCATCTCTGAATCGTTACCCCAAGGAAAATCAAAGGCAAGATATGAACTTCCAACATACAACGACACAGAATATATATTGCCACTCCAAATGGATATATGTGTCCATAGGGAAGGAATCAGTATTCCTTCAAAGAAAATTTGAAATCTTTTAAGGAAAAATGTCACAAGACGTATCTAATATCAGAGGGTATTTATGGATCCACTCTTCGGACTTTGCTACCTGCAATGTATTGTTTCTTGGACTGTTTTCAGTCCCTGATGTAATTTTCCTTTGAATATATTTCTTGGCTATGCCCCCTTAAACAGCTAAGGGTCTTTACCAGAATCCAGACTGCAATTTCACATTTTCACATAGTTTCTCGGGGACTCTTTCTGACTCACAGCCTTTACAGAGGAACTGCCCTTCTGTATATTGTCTGACCTTAACAAAACCACAGAAGCCTAAGAGGATACTTTACAGTTGGAGTTAGGCATTATAATGTTTTACATTATAAGCATATTTCATTTACACAAGACTTTAATTTTTACTTACTTTAGGGTTAAATTCTTATAGGTGTATCAGAAGAGTAAAGGTTAAATAAAGTAAAATCTACATACTAAATATTAGTGGATTAAAATTATTTTTGTATCATTCACTTAACTATGGTGCATATTGAAAACCTCCTGTTGACCACACAATAGAATTGATGTCATGGCTAACCAGTAATGATATTTGACAAATGAGAGGACTGAAGTAAATATGTAAAAAATGAAATATCTAAATAGATCAAGAGAGAGAAGACACAATTTAATAAAACTACAGATGAACACAAAGGTATCAGAACTGATATTAATTTTTATATTAATTTTTATCATCCATTATTAACAATGTAAAAAGATGGTAATTTAATTTTATAGACAAATATTTTAGTATTTTAATTTTCATAAATCAATTTTATATGTGGTTACCACAAAGTTTTAATTTACCTGTATAATATATTTTGATAATATTCATTCCCAATACCCACTCTTGTCCACTCCAAATCCCATTTCTATTCCTATAATATTTTGAAGTAGTTTATTTGTTTTCTTATTTGTTTATGTGTTTCATTAGCTTCAGAATCTTGGGTGAAATGTTATGCACATAAGCATAGTCGCCTTATTAAAGGCTACCTTCTGAAGCAATTATCTCTATCTCCCCCCCAGCAAACATTAGCTGCTAAGAGATCCTCTTGTGTAGTACCTGATAGATGCTGTGAGGTCAGGGATGAAGATGTCATCCTCTTCCTGGAAGACAGACTTCAACAAAACCACACCACTCATTGTAACTATCATAATGTTTCTGTTTGCACTTCTATGATTCTAATAGAGACCCAGGCAGGGATTATATAAATATGAAAAATCCTTTCTATATGTCTCATTTATTTAACTAAAAAGAATGTTATAAATTATATATAAAATATTTTCAATCACTATATAGGAATTATTATTACTATGAACATAGTAAAAGAGTGGCCTTCTTATATCTAAACAAATATTTACAGAGAAGTCATTTGGTGAAGGATTTCTCATACAATAGATTTTACTATAGAACAGTTATTTTAAACACTCCTAATTAAATGTATAATTGAGTCATTACAATTTCATAATAATTTACTAATGTCATAGTTGTGTAGATAGCTCACAAATAGGGTTTCCTGCTATTTAATCTTTTTTTTTTTTTCCCAGAGCTGAGGACCGAACCCAGGGCCTTCTGCTTGCTAGGCAAGTGCTCTACCACTGAGCTAAATCCCCAACCCCCCGTTATTTAATCTTTAACTACATGATATAATTTATGTTTTTTGTGCAAGTTTATATTTTATTGTTATAGTTGTCAATTATTAATGGGAGAAGTATTATGAAGTCATTCATTTATTTAATTTTGCATATAGGTGAATAATATGCATCTTAAAAGCTTATTCAATCATTTTATATAGAAAAACTCGCTTGCTTGTCTTTTCTTATATCATTTCAAGATTTTTACTACATGTTTATTTAAAATATATCCCTGAAATCAAATTTCTAAAAGAAAATTTAATTAACCTAGAATGCAATGATAGGGTGGGACATCCTGGTTTGGAATGGCAGGGGTTGGAGAGCAGAGATGGGCAGGAGAGGACTTGTTACCACAAGGAAACATGAACTGGACCTAAGAAATGACTAAAAGCAAGTATAATGTGGGAAATCTGAATAGGAGGAAACTATGTGGCCTTGGAGGTTTAGGATGGAGTAAATATTACCCAGCGTTGTACTCTAGGTTAATTAAAAAGAAGAAGAAGAAGAAGAAGAAGAAGAAGAAGAAGAAGAAGAAGAAGAAGAAGAAGAAGAAGAAGAAATCAAAGTTTCTTTTTAAAATTAATTAATTATTTTTTATTGATTACAGTTTATTCACGTTGTATCCCTGCAATAGCCCCTCCCTCATCCTCTTGCAGTCTGACCTTCCTTCCATCATCTTCTCCCATGCCTCTTCCCAAGTCCACTGGTAGGGGTGGTTCTCCTCCCTTTCCTTCTGTCCTTATTCTTGCAAGTCTCATCAGGTCTGGCTACATTGTCTTCCACTGTGGCCTGGTAAGGCTGCTCCCCTCTCAGGGGAAGATGATTAAAGAACCAACCACTGAGTTCATGTCTGAGACAGTTCCTGTTCCCATTACTAAGGAACCAACTTGGACACTGAGCTGCCATGGGTTACATCTGTGCAGGGGTTCTAGGTTATCTCCATGCATAGGTCTTGGTTGGAGTATCAGTATCAGAAAAGACCCCTGGACCCAGATTTCTTGGTTCTGTTGCTCTCCTTGTGAGTTATGTGAAAAATATTTATGAGAATTGTTTTCTGATTATTATGTTTCTACACTCTAATATCAAGAATAGCCACCAAAAGGTGATAGAGCCATGACTTCCTTCATCTTGTTCGTGTGGCAGTTACTTTAGGTTGGACACAGAGCTGACCACCCCACCTCTCACCCTGTTTACACCCCACAATGGAAAGTCCCTTAGAATATCACTCAGCCCCAATCCAGGACCTTGGAGTCAAGATGCTTAAGGTAACTGCTTTTTTGCTCTGTAACGCCACCTGCTTGCTCTATTTGATAGTTGTGCTCCTTGTGCTCCGTGTGAACTGTTTCTCTCTAGCAGTTACTGGGTGACTTAAAAAAGGCTCTCAAATTTGTGCTCTGTTCTTATTGAGTTGTCCTTGGGCATTTACCACACAAAAGTGTGGCCATGGTCCACACTTTTATATCTGCAAGAATAAAAGTGAAGATCTAAGAAATAGAAGCATACTAGGACAGGGGGAAGAAATAAAGTTGAAGTTATAATGAAAACCCTGTTACACACATAAACACACACACACACACACACACACACACACAAAAACAACCTTATTTTCATAATTTTTCCTCTTAAATTCAAGTATCTCTCCAATGATATTTTTTTATCTGATCATATTTCTTAAATAGAAAAAGGGGCAATGACAAATCATATCTTCTTTTAAGTGTGCTTTATATATAAACCCTTTTTATGTGAATCTACTTTTCATATATTACCCACTTCCACAGTATTTTGATGAACTTTTTATTTATATGAACTTGTATATTTCAGAGTTATCACAAGATATATTACAAAGATATAGGCTAATAAAATGATAGGAACTGAATGTTTTCTATCTCAAATGGTGAAAACAGAGATGGTGGATTAGATCAATCAACAAAAACCAGTTCCTGAGTCATTTACTAACAACATAATCAATATTTTTGACCAATGATGCTACTAAACAGTTCTAGTAAAGGCTGTTCCAGTCTCTACTCCTGTGTATTCATAAGCATTGCATGTATTATGTATTATAAGACTAAACTGTTTGCTATATTAAGGAAATAGGATAAATATATGATTTATACAGAGTATTTTTTAACTATTTCAAATGTCAACTACCTTTTCAAAAATTCTCTTTTTGATCACCTTGAGTATTTTTTTTTCCTGTGAAAACTGAGCCAGGAAATTTCTAAAACTGCTTGAAGTAAAGATATTTAGGGATAAATTATCCAAATGAGATTTTTTTTGACAGTTTTAAAGCTTAGCAGTGACAGGTATAGAGCTTTTAATATATTCCAGTCACCTTGGTGTAGCAATTTACAGTTTTAATTTCTATAATTCAGAAAATGTTTAATGCAGTCCCTTTAAGAAAACCAAAGCAATATCACCTTCTTATATCTAGAAAAAAAAATAGAGTTTAAAAGTTAATTGTTCTAGGACCTTGGTTAACCCTTGTCCATAAAAATAATTACTCCAAGACATTTTAATATTTCAAAGCTTAGGCCATAGCTGGGCAGACTCTCCGCTAGCTCATGTAAAACAATCCAATCAGCTAGCCCCATCCAGTCAAGGAGCTAGCTATACTTTCCAGTCCCATAGTCACATCTGACTCCTCTCAGGTCTCCTGGGAAAAAGACCTTCCTCTTTCTTCTGCCCGGAGTTCCTTTCCGCCTCTCAGGAAGTCTTGCCTTCCACTTCTCTTTGTGCCCAGCTGCAGGCTGTCAGAAACTTTTATTATCCAATCAAGAATAATTTGGGATGCAAAATTGACTCAATGTCATTTAGGATACATAAGAATTTGCCCACAGGATAATAAGGAACTTGGGAGGGGCAAGCAATTAACATTTGGATATATAATAGCTCCAGATGAACCACAACATTTCTCTCTTTTTATCTTAAGGGTCTTTTTATATTAATAATAATTAATACAATGGTAAATATGAAACAGTTATGAAAACTATAACCTGTACTATACATTCCTGATGTTCAACCCAATGAATTCTGCAGTTTAGGAAAAATATTCTATTATCTATCTTACTTTGGTGCTTTCAGAGTTTTACATCTAAATTATTTTCTATCCTTATTTGCACGGCCAAAGAAAATAATCTTCTTAGACTTAAAGCTTTTTCGTTGTTGTTTTTCCTCATGTCAGGGATTCTCTGTGTAACTGGTTGTCTTGGACTGGCTTTGTAAACCAGACTGGCCTGGAACTCACAGTGATCTGCCTGCTTCTGCCTGCTGGGATTAAAGTCCTGTGCCACCACGCCTGGCTCTAAAACATCTTTTTAAATTAGTTAAACAGTTTAAACAGTTTAGTTGTAAAAGTTTAACACTTTAGTCTGCAAATGCATCAGAGACTTGAGAAGGAATATATATTACCTAAGTAAGTAGAGAGTGCAGACAAGCAGCTTACAAAACTATAGAAGTGATAGAAACAGTTGACTACCTAGACAATCCCAAAATTTTCCATAAGGTTGGAGCATTAATCTTCAGCCTTTTGGCTCAGTAAATCTGACAGACATTTTTGTGAAGCAGAAAATATGAAGGAGTTGCTTACTCCATCTTGGCAGAGTTGGGCAGTTAACTTTGCCTGTGTCTAAGTTTTGCCCATTTCAGACAGCATTCTGACTGCAGAGGGAATAGGGCATTTTCTCTGCTTGGTAGAAGTCATCTCCTAGTGAATATTTTTTGAGGCTTATTTATCTTCTTCTAAATTAAATGGGGTGCTGCCAAGAGATAACATTTCTCAAGTTAAAATGCCTTGTATTAATAAACAAACACACAAACAAAATACAAAAAAAAACCCAAACAACTTTAAATGCCATATTCTCTAGGTCTCTGAGGCTTTTGAAGACTATCTATCTATCTATCTATCTATCTATCTATCTATCTATCTATCTATCTATCTATCCATCTTTCTATCTATCTCATATATGAATAGGAAAACATTCTTGTTTTTTCCTATTTATTATGTTTAACATAGGAAGCACATTTCTGTGAAAACTAGACTGCTTTCTGACCTGACCATGAAGCTGTTTGACTAACCATTAGTTTTCATTATTTAATTATACTAAACAGTTTGTAGTAGCAGTCTGGAAAGTTTGAAAGTAAATATTACATTTTTAAATGAGTTGCAAAGGTCCAATACCTTTTGTAAGAGTTAAAACATAATTATGTTGTAACAAAAATACCTTAATTGAACCAATATGTGAAGAAAACCTTAAATTTGTATTAATATACAAAATTCTTTATCAGTATAAGATTACTAGATTATAAAAATGTTTTTCTTTTTAATTAAGAGTGGATTCAATAATCTATCCCTTTTCCTATTATTTCTACATATTCCTATATGATATTCCTAAATACATCCATTACCCAATAGAATGACCAAAACCTAACCATCCCAACATGAGGGAATGGGGCCATGGTCTCTTTTTTTTTTTTTGACACAATTACTGATATTTTATTATATTTTCCACATAAACTTTAGACTAAGACCTAAGAAAATTACTAAAACAACTGATAACATTTTTTATTACCTTCTATGAATTGAAATTATATATAACTATGTATATTTATTTATATATGCATACATACATGAATACATACAAATATACATACATACATGTAAAGGGAATCTCTTGTGTACTGTATGGGAGCATTACCTGTCCATAAAAAGCTTATGGTCTGTTAGCTGATGCAGGAAATAGGAGGTGGGAGTTCCTGCAGAAACAGATGCACTCTGGGATAGAGAGGTGGGAGATTTGCCCTGGACTCTGAGAAAGACAGACACGTGAAACTAAGGAGAGGTAACCAGGCATGTGGCTCACATAGAATAGGATAAACATGTACTATAAATTATGAGCTAGCCAGGGAACAAGCCAAAGATTATGGCATAGACATGTATTTATAAATAACAAAATCATTTTGAAAACTGGGGTGTTGGTGAAAAACCTGTAGTTATATATATATATATATATATATATATATATATATATATATATATATGAGAGAGAGAGAGAGAAATCTATGTGTTTTGATACTACAATAAGGTCAGATAAAATTCACAAAATGAAAACCATCTCAGCTTATTCCTTCTTTTTATCAATATAAACATGTAAATTATTTTCCAAGACAAAAATGTCTGTAACTGGCATATTAAGTAAATAGACAAGCATGTGTTTTCTTCCTGTGGTGAAGACACCTGATAGACTAGATTTATTTTAGGCACATTTTCAGAAATTTCTGCACTGAATCAGAACAAATTTTATAAAACTTTTTAATCTTGCTCAAGCTCAGTTATCTTCTATTTAAATAATTTTGCACAGGTGGGCCATGGTCTCTTAAAATTACTTCATACTGATTTGGGACAAAGGATTCCTATTTGGGGGCCAAGGAAAATTGGGGAAAACGGTTAAGTAAGCTAGAAGTAACATTAGTTGTTCAATCTAAATGCTGAAAAAAACGCAGGATTAAGTGAAGTTCAGATTGGAACTGTCTGAATGGACCAAATGTGTTAGCTGCTTTGAAAATGTCTGAAAGTACGTTTTGCTGAAACAGCAACGGAAGCAGCAGTCTGAGGCTGGATCATGCAGGATGCTAGAACAAATGTGTCAGTGTCTCAGCCTCCTGGAGGATGAGTCCTGTCAAGACCATCTCCATTCTGTTGGTATTTGATCCTTTTATCTGTAAATATATAATGTCCCACAAGTAACATACAGTTCTGTAATTATAATGTGCATGGGATGTGCAAGGTGCACAGATCAATAAAGGATGATTTTCTGCTCTTTGTATAGGCAGGTGAAAGACTTGTCATTTTTTTTTAAATGTATTTATTATGTATACAGTGTTCTGACTGCACATCAGAAGAGGGCACCAGATATCATTACAAATGTTTGTAAGCCACATGTGGGTGCTGGGAATTGAACTCAGGGCCTCTGGAAGAACAGACTGTGCTCTTAACCTCTGAGCTATCTCTCCAGGCCCAAGACCTGTCATTCTTTAAGCCCATCTGTACTGCACACCAAACTATAATACCATTTTAATCTATATCATTTAATGGAGTATCATAAAAAGTCCTGAAGATTTTTCAGCCAAAGATTTATTGGGCATGCATAGTTGATGTTCTGTTTGCAGATATTTTTATGACCCAATCTGCTCCAGAGTTGTTCCATATAGAGTGATTAATATATAAAATACCAGTTTTGTCTTCTTATTTTGCTCTTCTTCCTGTCTGCAGCCAGCCAAAATTTTCAGGTGGTCTTTCTCTATAAATCTGATATTCAATAGATTGGATGGAAGACATAACATTTATTTTCCTGTTGGAAAAGAAATATGAATGTGTGTGTGTGTGTATTTCCCAATAGAGAACATCTATCTAATTGTCCATATTTACATAGTGTATAATCAATATATATGTGTCTATAATTTTTTACCTCTAGGACTGTAAGTTATATCTGGAACACTTTCCATGCTATAATGTCCAGACTGTTGTGCTCTTTTAGCCTTATTGAGTCAGAGTTACTCTATGTAGCCCAGGCTGTCTTGAATTTGCTCTGTAGCTCAGGCTGGACTCAAACTCACAAGTAACCAATCTGTCATTGTCTTTGTATTGGCTCAAGTATTGGCTTCAAAGGCATATATTAAATTATTTTAATTACAATATTTAACCTTCTATTTTTCTAATTTAATTTAACATTTTCCCCTGTATTTCACTTTATTGAAACTTCTTTCCCTCCTAGTGCTCAAGCACAATTTTAAGCATATTGTACTTGTTTTGGGGTTTGGTTTGTCATTCTCTATTTCAAATGAAGCTGAGCTCAGTTCTATCATGGGAGCCCCGCATCCTAAGGAGACGACTTGCTTGCTCAGAGCAGGGTGTCACCCCTTTCTCTCTATATACATTTATGATTGCTGTGTATGTATCTTTTTGATCAGAAAGTACATTAATATTTATTACTAAGCAAAAACCAACATAGTAACTTTAAGAGAAAAATGTGTCACTTTGAATTTAAAATTGTCCTTTGTAAGTGGCTTAATCTTGTCAACAGGGAGTCCCACCTTAATATTATTCTGTAGACATGGGTGTTTCTAGAATTCGCAGGGATAATCTTGTGCAGCCCTGCTCAAATAGCTCATCTTTTCCAAACCATTTTAACTGTATAATTTAGAAAACAACAAATTTGAACTGTCATGATATTCTGAATTTACTTAAAATCTTTAAAAAATATCCTGTTTTTAGTAATGCCAAACAATAAAAATATCCTTTCTATTTCCTGCTATTAGGAAAAAACAAAAACATTCATGCTATTGAAGCAAAGCCTTATCTATTATTCCTTGGAATTTAGGTGTTTCTCTACTGTAGTGGCAGGCTCTTAGCAGAAAGAGCTGACTAAAATTTCACAGCCAGAGAGTTCTGAGTTCCAGCTGCCATAAATTTCCACCTTTTCTATCCAGAAGAACCCTTTTTCCTTTCTCTATTCTTATTGCTTGTAAGTTAGCATTCCACTTCTCATTTCTCCCTTTTGAAATTTCTTAGAGAGGGCACAGAAAACTGTTACCATTGCTGCATATATTGTAACCAGCTCCATAATGACAAGTAAAACAAAACTATACAAAACCAAGCGCCTTCTGCTACACTGTTTTCCACTTCACCCACAGCTTTATGCTTAAAACTTTCTCTAGCATTTCAGAGGCTTTGGTCTGCTTTCATTCTTTTTTGAAGAGACCAGAAATCATGTCTGGGTGGCCTGACTTTTTCTTTTCTTTTTTTTTTTTTTTTTTTTTTTTTTTTTTTTTTTTTTTGCCTTTCACCTGGGCCTTCTCAGGCTGTAAGTTTGGATTCTAATTGCTGTAGGCTGAGCACCATTTTGTTGTAGGACCTTGGTGGTCCTATATCCATAAAAATAATGACAACACTAAGACCTTTTAATATTTCAAAGCTTAGGCCTTAGGTGGGAAGATTCTCAACTAGGTCATCTAAGTTAATTTGACCACATAGCCCCAACCAGCCACATTGCTAGCTATACCTTAAAGGCCGTAGTGCCATCTCCTCTCACGTCTCCTGGGGTAGGAAAAAAAAAAAAAAAAAAAAAAAAAAGCCCTTCTTTCTTCTTCCCAGAGTTCCTTTTAGCATTTCTCTCTGTATCCAGCTGTTGTTCCTGAATCACGATACCCCAAAAGACCATCACCCGGAGCTGAGTCGGTTGTAAACCACATGAGGATCTTTTTATCACAAATTACAAGCTACAGCTTGGGCCCACACCCCCCATTGCCAAAGCAGTGAGAGCCGACAGCCCTGTGCTCAGGTCAGTTGGGTGATTTAAAGTTTCCATTTCTTCCCAGCATGCCCAAGGCAGGGGCGATTCCGGACTGGCAAGCATCTATTGGTCAAAATGCTACATTTTTAATTGATTGGCTATAGGAAGGTCACCAAACCATTAATGATCTGGTGTCCCTCCCTAGGGGGATGGGCCAGTTTCCTAGCAACTGTATCTCTAGTGGGTGGGGAAAGAATGCAGTACAGCAGGTTCTTCCCCTCAGTGCATTACTGGACCTCACCCAGCTAATTCAGGCCTAAAACTTTAATGTTTAATAATAACGGCTGATT
The DNA here is from genome assembly GCA_010120015.1 of Rhombomys opimus. Taxonomy (NCBI): domain Eukaryota; kingdom Metazoa; phylum Chordata; class Mammalia; order Rodentia; family Muridae; genus Rhombomys; species Rhombomys opimus. Next base: position 1,227,474 of record REGO01000468.1, on the reverse strand, counting down.
TTTAATCTTTTGCTCTCTCACAGCTACATGCTGTCAGCAACTTTTATTATCCAATCTGGGATAATTTGGGAGGCAAGGTTTACACAGTGTCATTTTGGATACATGAATATTTTCTCCTAGAACATTAAGGATCTTGGGGGCAAGCAGTTAATATTTAAATACATAGTAGCTCCAAACCAATCACAGCTGTTACTCACCTTGTCAAATATTACATAGCAGCAGTGGTCAAATTAATTACTTTTGGAAGTGTTCAAAGCAGGAGCTTTTGTGGGATTTGTTTAAGATGTGTATATAACTGATACTTCTACATTAGATAGTCCAGATAAACATGTATGTGTCCTTGAATAAACACACACACACAAACACACACAAATTCAGTGAACTTCCAGAGTATGGCATTGCATTCTATTGCAGTCAGATGCACTTTACATGCAGGATTTGTGTTTTAATGAAATTTTCATTTATTAACAATGTCTTTTTTATGTAGCAGAATATTATCTGTTGCTTTTTAGAATCTCAATAATATAAATAGTAATTTTTTCTTACTGTTATTCTTTTCTAAGTGTAACTCTATGGTGAAGATACCTAATGGTTAATAAGGGAAAGGCATCCAATTTGGCTGAATGCAAAGGCACAACACTTTTCTCCTAAGTAAGAAGTAGCAATGACATGAATGAACGTCTGACAGAGATGATCTGCAAAATAGCTGGTACTCAGAGGTGGTAGGGATGCTGTGAACAAAGAGAAATTGGTTATATAACAGAAAGTAATGTATTTCTAACTTAGACACTGATATTTAGCAAGAAAAATTTCCTCTATTTATAATACTCTCAGGGGCCTCCATCACCAGGAAAATCTTGCAGTTGTAGCTATGAGGTAGTTCAACAGTTTTCTGAGAGTTTCATTCCAATTTTGTGAGATGCCCTCAATTCATGAGTATAGTTCTCTTTAGAAAGGAAACCCGCATCATATCCTTCCCCTAATGCACAGAACTTAATATGATACATCTTGGTGCCATCTTGTGACTGGAGTCACTTTTACATTCCATTTGCTCTAGAGTCCCTTAAGCCCTTCCTCTCCCCATTCGTGGAGGCCCACAATAGCCCAATATAGTCACACAGGAAGCTATAAGATTGCAAATGTGGCTACACACAGCCTTTCAAATGAAAACTCGTATATTTCCTGCTCTATGGGAAACAGGTGTTCCAGCATAGCAGAGGGACCACATATATTGGCAGGACAGCCTGTGTTGTCACCACTATGTACTTAAGAATTTATCTACTGATCCCACAACCAACACTTAAAAAACTATGACAACAAACCTCTGCTGTTCCCCAAATAAAGTTTAAAGGGACAGCATTATGTGTCCCATGTAGCCAGTGCTTTAGTTTCTATTACCATATCCTAATTGTCATTGACATTTGCCTCCATGGAGAATGAGACCACAGTTTTCCTACACCCCACACACCAAACTATGGTCGTCACAGTCACTGATGCTCTATCACTGCGGCAACCAGGAAAATTCTTTGGCTAGTGTCATTGCATTAGGATGACTATCATAGCCACTCTCACTCATTTCTGTTAAGCTTGAGGACAAATTTCTCTCTGAGTTGTGTGTTGATGTCTTGATGCCTTCACCTCAACTATAGTTACACTTGAAGAAAAACCTCTGAACAGATAGCAGTTTAACTACTACACTTGACAACTGCAAGGTCAGATCTGTCATTGAAACTCATATCTGCACTTTGTTTTTCTTTTCTTTTCTTTTCTTTTCTTTTCTTTTCTTTTCTTTTCTTTTCTTTTCTTTTCTTTTCTTTTCTTTTCTTTTCTTTTCTAGACAGTTTCTCTAGATAGCGTTGGTAGTCATGGACTCACTTTGTAGTCCAGGCTTGCCTTGAACACATAGAGATCTGCTTCCCTGCCTCTGCCTCTCCAAGTACTGGGAGGGAGTACATGTGTGCAGACACTGTACAAGTCTGTAGTTCCTAATGACAAAAATTCCTCTGATATCTATGCCTCTCATATGATGCTTATAAGCATTCATTACTGTTTTCTCTAGGTCTCACCTCTCTTGTGGGTCACATTCACTAAAAAAGAAATCCCTACTTTACAAATATCTGCAGTCAGACCATTCACTCAGTCTCCTAATATTGGCTAGAGCTCAACAAATCACACTTAAGAAGAAGATACTTCTATGTGCAATAAAAAACAAAGCCAATACACTGTGCAACCATGTTACCATGACCCATCTAAACACTTGCAATAAAATTTTTTATTATTATTATTGTTAGTTACATTTTATTAACTCTGTAGCCCAGCTGTATCCCCCTCCCTTATTCCCTCTCAATCCAACCCTCCCTCCCTCATCTTCTCCCTGCCCCTTTCCTAGTCCACTGATTGGGGAGGACCTCCTTCCCTTTCATCTGGCCCTGTTTTATCAGGTATCTTCAAGACTGGCTGCAAAGTCCTCCTCTGTGGCCTAGCAGGACTGCTCCTCCCTTGGGGGGTGGGAAGGTCAAAGAGCCTGCCATTGAGTTCCTGTCAGAGATAGTCCCTGTTCCCCTTACTATGGGAAACCAATTGGTTATTGAGCTACCACGGGCTACATCCGAGCAGAGGTTCTAGGTTATATCCATACATGGTCCTTGGTGGAGAAAGAGAAAAGAAAAGACCCCTGTGCCCAGATATATTTGGTCCTTGTGGAGCTCCTATCCTTTCCACGTCATACAAACTCCCCCATCTTTTGTATGAGGACCCGGGGTAAGATGATCAGTCCTCACTTAGAAAGACAAATGGGAGGTGCATTGGACTTAGGAGAAAACAAGTAACAGGACAGGAGCCTACCACAGAGGGCCCCTGAAAGACTCTACCTAGCAGTGTATCAAAGCAGACACTAAGACTCATAACCAAATCTTCGGCAGAGTGCAAGGAATCATATAAAATTTATTTTATATTAATTACAGTTTATTTACATTTTATCCCAGCTGTAGCCCCATCCCTAGTCCCCTCCCAATTCTATCCTCCCTCCCTCATCTCCTTCCATACCTCTCCCCCAGTCCACTGATCGGGGTGTTTCTCCTCCCCTTCCTTCTGACCCTAGCCTACCAGGTCTCATCAGGACAGGCTGCATTGTCTTCCTCTGTGGCCTGGTAAGGCTGCATGCCCCTGAGAGGGAGGTGATCAAAGAGGAGGCAAAATTTTGATTAAATCAGTTACATTAATTTGGAAGAATCACCAAATAACTGCAAATGTGTAGACATCATTGCAAAACAACAAGAACATACAAATGAAAGATGTGTGACACCTTTACATGACCTCAATTATTCTCCAGGATTGGACTTTAAATTAAAAGTAATTAAAATAAACTTGAAAAGGAATTTAAAATACTGACCCCAAGGAAGCACATTGAAATGCAAAACAATGCAAAAGCACTTCAATGAAATGCAAAGTAATTATGTTGATGAGAAATTTAATAAAGAAATATTAAAAATGAACCAAAAAGAAATCTTGAAAATAAGAAATTCAATTAATGAGATAAAAATTCATTTTGTAATTTCAACAACAGACCAAGAAGAAAAATAATTTATAAATTCTCATTTCCTTCTTTCCTTTCCTTTCCTTCTCTGTGTATTTGGAGTTGGGGCAAGGCTCACAAGTGGATGAGTATGACTGCATCCAGGACAAATATCAAGGTCATGTCCTTACTTAGATATTTGTTATGTCTTTTAGTAAGGCAAATTCTCACTACACATAGAGATCAGTAGTTTCAGAACAAAAGTCCCTTTGCAGTATCATTAACTTAGACAAGCTTTTTTCAAAGGAATATGAATTTTCACAAACAAGAGTCTTGAATAGGGATTGATGATTGTTCTTGGGACAGTTTTACTATAATTTCTTGTTAATTGCACTACTCTCTAAGTACTATGCATGCTTTATGTTAACCCTCATTGCTAACACCTTTGAATTCAACACAAGCTTCCTTCTTCACCTAACTAAAGACTGTTTCTGGTTGCTACTCTTCCTGAATTCTCTTACTGTATATTTGGATAAGAGCAGTGAGCAATAGGAATGACATAACTTGAATGCTATACTGTGTTGATATTCTTCTGACAAACTAGCTACACGTGGCAGTCTCACTGAGTTCTCAGGATATAGTTATTATGCAAAAGATTCTTCTCCAGAACAGCACACGAATGGCCTCTAGTCCAATACCAGAGACACAGTCTCCCTAAAACCCTTTGAGACAAGTCTTCACTACCCCCTTTCTATCAGCTTGCTGATCTTTGACCTACTCACCCACAGAACGCCCATTAATATTCGATTACTGCACAATTGCATACCCGAGCTTCTCTAGGCAGGAGGTTCAAGCTCCTCCACTTTGCCCCTTAATCTGATTTTTTTTAATTGTTAATCTGATTTTAAAGGTCTAAAATAAGCATGGTTAGATTTCTAAACACAGTTGGATGTTCTAACACAGCAAAAGTCTGATTTCTCAAAAGCAATTTTCTGTATTAGTTACTTTTTGTCATTGCTAAATAAAATACATGACAAAAAAACAAACTTAATGGAGTAAAGAGTTCATTTGGATTGTTTCTTGAGAGTGTAGTCCCCCATGAAAAGGAGGAGGTAAGAGCAAAGTAAGGTGCCTTGTCACATCCCCCCCCCCATGCTCTAGAAGTGAGAGATGAAGCCTAGCACTCAAGTCAATTATTTTCTTTTATTCAACATAGAAGCCTAGCTTTTCGGATCCCACCCAAATCCATTATATGTTCTTCCTCAGCACATCAGATTTAAAACACCACCACACACAGACTAGTATCTTAGGGTTCCTATTGCTATGAAAAGAAACCATGACTATGGCAACTCTATAAAGGAAAACATTTATTTAGAGCTGACTTAAAGGTTCACAGGTTTAGTCTATTATTACGGTTAGAAGCATGGAGGATTGCAAGCAGAGAAGTTGCTGGAGGGGTAGCTAAAAATTCTATATTTGGTTTGGCAGGCAGCCAAAAGAGAGATATTAGGCCTCCCTCGAGCATCTGAAACCTCAAAGCCCACCCTCAGTGACATGCTTCCTCCAACAAGGCCACACCTACTCCACTATGGCCACATCTCCTAAAGTAGACACTCTTTACGGACATATGAAAGTTATTTTCATTCAAATAACCACATCTGGAAGTATTTGTCCTAGATTACTTTAAATCTATTGTTTCTGGTTACCAAGATTAACCAATTGTACTGTTTTAAAATGACATTATTTCATGTAATACTGATGTTTCCACTGAAATCTCTTAAAGTTGGTGAATAAATTTAATAAAGTTATAAATGCAAAAATCAACATTTAAAATGCTAGTGTTTTATATATTAATGGCCAGTTTGTTGAAAAATGAAACAAGACATTGTGTACCTAATAACTACCAATTATAAAATCTGTAGGTATGTATCTAAACAAGAAAGTGAAAGACTTCGTAATAAAAATTCAATACATAAAAAAATAAGTAAAGAGAGATGAAAAAAATTGGCATTTGAAAATAGAAGAAAATATTGTGAAAAAAGCTCATATTATGAAAGATGATATACATATTTGTTTCAATGATTCTCAAAATACTAGTTGAATTCATTAAAAAAAATGAAGCAGTCTAACATACACAATTATAAAGCATCTGACAGCCATAGCAGTCTTGAGAAAAAAAGAAAAAAAAAACGTGGAAATACCACAGTCCAGACTTTAAATTATACTTGGGTTATGACACTCGTGATAATGATCTTTCAGGTGTGCATATTTTCCAGACTTGTAAATTCATGGAGGCTTCCACTACAATTTCAAAGCCAAGCCTGAGAGTACAAATGATGTGTTATGAGGTCAGAGATCTCCAAACATTTCTCAGCAGGACAATAAACTATAAAATTATAACGAAGACTGATGGAGGATGTGAACAGTATGTACTGCCTATCAAGGGAAGTTTCAGAAGCAAGAAAAAAATGCCCAAGGGAGCAACTATATGTCCTACAACTACAAAACCATTCGAGCTGCAGTGGTACAGCACTCTGGGACTCATCTCAAGCCAAGCTCAGTCCTAGATTCTGAACATGAGTTAGGCAGTAATGCTTGTCAGGTTTCGTTAGGAGGGTGTCTAACCTGGATGTCCCTAGGAATGCAGGCAGCTTGTGTAAACTTTTGATCATCATAGTTAAATTTGTACTGCCAATCAACATAAAAAATAAAGAAACACATAGATTTTTTTTATAAATTTTGTGAAACATGTTTTCAGTACCCATAGTAGGTTTATAGTAATTTTAGACAATTAGTTTATTTTTATTATTAATGCAAATCTCTAAATTTTGTAAATACACATTTTTAGGGAAGTGAATTAATTGCAAACTCTTTCTGTGTTGAAATGATTAAATTTTGCCTACAATACAGAGTTAAGACTTAATTAAAGCTAAACGTGACTACAAACGATATCTCAAATAAATATTTAGCCACACAAAAACATTTTGAAAGAATATATAAATTAAAATATGTTTGATTATTACATTTTTTATTATTATTTCTTATTCAATATAACATAATATTATAAATACCATTAAGATACAAAATTAATAAACATTCTTTGAAGACAAGTTTGAGTGAGGTTCATTCCATTATTCATATTTTGACATTTTGACAACTAAATACAAATTGACAAGATTTTTCATTAAATGTGTATATTTTGTTCTGTAATAGTATTTATTTACATAGTTGAAATATAAACATGTGTTAGATCATTCTTTCAAAATACATAAGTATAGTTTTTATATGAAATATTTATAAACTGTTGTCTTAATTGGGATTTCTATTGCTGTGAAGAGACACCTTGACCAAAGCAATTCTTCTAAAAGACAAATCAAAACATTTATTTGGGGCTAACTCACCTTTTCAAACATTTAGTTCATTATCATGGTGGAACTAGGGCAGCATCCAGGCAGACATGCTGCTGGAAAAGGAGCTATGAATTCTACATTTTAATCCACAGGCCGTAAGGATGAGACTGGAATTCCACACTGAGAGGAGCCTGAGCATAGGAGATATCAAAGCCCACCCCACAATTAAACACTTCCTCCAAGAAGGCCTCACCTACTCCAGTAAGGCCACACATTCTAGTAGTGCCACTCCCTTTGGGCCAAGCATTCAACACAGAAATTTATGGAGGCCAAACTTCATCAACCCACCTGAACCACATTTCTAGTCTCACTCACTATTCAGCTATTACTATTAAGTAGAACTAACTTTATTTTGCACAGAGGGACAAAACATACTGACTCAAACTGTCAAAAATACTCTCTTAAATCAAAGCTTATCTTATGTTCTATAAGGTTCAATGATACATTTAATTACACTAGAGTTTTATATGGTTCTTAATTTCATGAACTCATGAAAGAACATCTGGTGCTCTATACACAAATCATATTTTTATTTCTCATTTTTTGACTAACAAAATTGATTTAAGGGTGACAGTCTTACTCTCATGTGGATGGACTCCTGCTTTGTTATTGGATGAACCAGATGGTGTGTAGGTAACAATCAATAATGCACTATTTAAATCTCTCTTTCTCTCTCTCTCTCTCTCTCTCTCTCTATATATATATATATATATATATATATATATAATGACAACTATATTAACAAATTTTAGCACTGTAAATGAGGCCAGTTAGTATTTAAGATTTTTCAGGAGTGGCTGCATTGTCTTCCTCTGTAGTCTGGTAAGGCTGCTCCCCTCTCAGGGGGAGGTGATCAAAGAGCAGGCCAATCAATTCATGTCAGAGACAGTCCCTCTTCCCATTACTATGGAACCCACTTGGACATTGAACTGCCAAGGGCTGCAACTGTGCAGGGGTTCTAGGTTATCTCCATGAATGATCCTTGGTTGGAGTATCAGGCTCAGAAAAAGACCCCTGTGCCCAGATTTTTTGGTTCTGTTTCTCTCCTTGTGGAGCTCCTGTAATTCTCCAGTTCTTACTATCTACAGCTTCTTTCATAAGATTCCCTGCACTCTGCCCAAAGTTTGGCTATAAGTCTCACCTTCTGCTCTGATATCCTTCAGGGCAGAGCCTTTCAGAGGCCTCTGTGGTAGATTCCTGTCCTGTTCCCTGTTTTCTCCCTCTTCTAAGTCCATACTCTTTGCCTTTCTGAATGGGGATTGAGCATCTTATCCAGAGTCCTCCTTCTTTATTAGTTTCCTTAGGTATACATATTTTAGTATGTTTATCCTATATTATATATCTAATATCCACTGTTGTATGAGGTCATTAATATTTACTATTGATATTCTTTTAGTAATGCTGCTGTTAATCCTAAACAGCTGTATAATCAAATCACCATACAGAGACTATGATTTATTTAGTTAACATAGTGCTGTTCAATAGTTACTCCATCTTAAACCTCCAAGCCCTCATAGCTTCCTAACATTTAGATTCCCACATTATACTTGCTTTTAGTGATATCTGAAATCCAGTTCAAGTTCATTTCTCCATGTCCTTCCAAGACTCAGCTCTTGAGTCTGCTATCCCAGTTCTCTCCTGCCCTTCTCTCCTCCTCTGCCTCCCACCTTCCTGTCCTCTGGCTCCTCCCTCTCTTCCTGCTTCCTTTCCATTGTTCAACATTGTGGCTAATTGCTTTATTTTGGCATGTTTACACAAAGTTGAGACAGGTGATACTTAGAATAAGTATCATAATGCAATGTCCGAATTAAAACCAGAGAGTGGGGGAGAGAAATCAGCATTTGAATGAACAAGGGTAAAGTGTATACATTTTAAAAGAACATTATACCAACAATCCACTTATGAGTTATTATATACCCTGTGAGTCTTTCTGCTATGAGACACCTCACTCAGGATGATCTTTTCTAGTTCCCACCATTTGCCTCCAAATTTCATGAATTCCTTGTTTTTTATTACTGAGTAGTATTCCATTGTGTAAATGTACCACAATTTCTGTATCCATTCCTCAACTGAGGGGCAACTGGGTTGTTTCCAGCTTCTGGCTATTACAAATAAAGCTGACACAAACATGGTTGAGCAAATGTCCTTGTGGAACTTTTTTAATGCATCTCATTATTATTATTATTACTATTATTATTTACTATTTATTTGCTTTGTATCCCAGTTGTAGCCCACTCCCTCATCTCCTCCCACTTCCACCTTCTTTCCCTCTTGTCCCTCTATGCCACTCCCCTAGTCCACTGATAGGGAAGGTCCTCCTCCTCTACTGTATGATCCTAGCCTATCAGGTCCCATCAGGACTATCTGGATCCTCTTTCTCTGTGGGCTGGCTAGGTTGCCTCACAGGAAGAAGTGATCAAGGAGCAGGCAACAGATTTTATGTCAGAGAAAGTCTCTTCTCCCCTTACAAGAAAACCCACATGGAGACTGAGCTGTGTATAGGCTACATCTGAGCAGGGACCTAGGTCCTCTCTATGCCTGGTTATTGAGTGACCAGTCTCTGCAGTCACAGCTGAACCCAGGTGTTTTGGGAACATCTTTACAACATTCTGATTACATTAACTTCATGTAAATGAGTAGGATATTTGGATAGTTTTATTTTATGAAGAAAACTGTGATTGTTTTTACAAAGCCTGAGCAATTACATTTCCACCAATAACGTAAGAATTTCCTTTCTGCATGCTTGGAATTGCTTGTTATATTTAATCTACTTTACAATAGAAATGTTTAATATAGTAGGTATCTTTTGTTGTGCTCTGTATTTATACTTTACTGATGATTAATGCTGTTTAGCATTTTTCTATATGGTTGTTTGTAAAGTGCTTGCTTTTTTGAGAAACATATACCTTAGCTCATTACTCATTTATTAAATTTCTCTGTATCTCATGGCATGAGTGTTGAGTGCTTCTGCCTCTGAATTCTATGAGGAAGTCAGTGTAAGATGCCACGTTTCTTCCTCTATTCATCTCTGCCTTATTGCCCTGAGGTATATTCTCTCACTGAAATGAAATGTCTCCTTTTAGCTAAGCTGAAAGGCCAGTGAGCTTTTGGAATCAATATATTTCTCCCCTAAACGTCTTTGGACTGCAAGTGTATTAAGCCTGGCCTTGTTATTTACTTCAGTGATGGAGATTTGAACTCAGATCCTTACACTTGAGTTCATGTGTGTTCTCTTCCTCAGTGAGCTGTATTTCCATTTTCACTTTTCTTATATATAAGTTCTACATTGGGATCACTATACATAGTGATTTGTCATTGTATTTAGCATTCTGTTCAGTATTAAAGAAATAAATACTAATTTTATGTGAAAATAAACTATGTAGGTACTTGAGACATTTACCTATGATACTTGGACATTGAGCATTATAATATCCTGCCAAATTCTAAGATCTAGCCAATCTATAATTTTTAATTTATCTTTGTTTTTTGTCTTTTCAGAGTAAAGTAGCTTGTTACAATTAGTTATATAATTTTAAAGTTTGTATTGACATTATCTTTCATATTTCAACTCTGTATTTTGGCCAGTTTGAAAACTGTGGAAATAATTTCACATTAAATGTGTAATCAATCATGTATCCGCATAGTCTATTTTCACTTGGTATTTCCACATTTCAAAATATCAATAGTCAGCAACAAATTTTCTAGAAGACTAAATGTATGACTGCCGTTTGTAACTATTTTTAAAAAGTTTTATTTATTTATTATTTATTAAAATTTATTCATTTTGTATCCCCACTGCAGCCCCTCCCTCATTTCCTCCCAGTCCCACACTCTCTCTTTCTTCTCTCCCTGTGCTCCTCCCCAAGTCCACTTTAGGAGAGTTCCTCCCCTTCGATCTGACCTTAGCCTATTAGGTCTCATCAGGAGTGGCTGCATTATCTTCCTCTGTTGCCTGGCAAGGCTGCTTCCCCTTCCTGTCAGGGGGAGGTGATTAAAGAGCCAGTCACTGAGTTCATGTCAGAGACAGCCCTGCTTGCATTACTAGGGAACTGAAGATCAAGCCTTTAATGTATAACACTTTGAGGAGATTTTTCTTTTTTTTTTTTTAACACATAGATGGATTTATTTTTTAAATGAAAACAAAAGGAATTCTCCACTGACACCTACGAATGGCATCTAGAGCACCACAGAAACAGGTAACTTGTAGCAAGAAAAAAGCAAGCTCTCTTGACCCTGGTAAGAGGAGAAATTCCAGTTGAAGAGATAAATACAAGTAGGAGAAGTGGGTTGAACATTGAAATCAGCCTAAGGAGCATGGGATCACCAAGCACACTTGGAAAACAGGGCCTGCCTGGATGACAAAGACTCTTAAACTATACCTATAACAAGGCCTGTTAGATTCCTAAGAGAAGAATCACTTTTATTGACACTGATGCCGACAGAAGTGACCTAATCCTAGATAGACAAGCACAGCATAAAAAACAGGAAGCATGATTAAAGTAAGGCAACATGACTCCCTTGACAGCACTAACTCTAGTAATGAATTATAAAGAGAGTAAATGGGAGGAAATTACACAGATTACAAAAAAGATGATTAGACTAATTCTCAGAGAAACCAAAGACAGGAATTACCTTTATCCTGTGCCTGTAGCTTTTTGTGGTGTTTGTTCTGGGGTCCTGACTTTTCCAACATACTGAGGATTCTACAACAACTTAGGCCTCTCTTTCTCAGCTTCAGGCAATAGCCTCTTTGGACCTCCTGCCACATACTTCTTCACCTTATCAACTTTGTGGAAATCTCAATTCTAATAACAATGACAGATGCTTCTGAACTCATGTTTCTTACCCACAAAATTGAATATTTTCATATCATTGTACTCTCCTTCACAACATACATGGATAAGAGCAGTGAACGCTAGCACTGCACTGCCTGAATGGTATACTTTGTTTAAATTTACTCAATCAAACAAATTATTCCATCAGTTTTAGATTTAGCCCACTCATATTCTTAGGGCATGGAAGAAAATTGCCATTTGTTGTTGTTAATATTTTCTTTTTTAAAATTTTATTTTATTAATTACACTTTATTCATTTTGTATACCCCATAAGCCCCTCCCTCCTCCCCTCCTGATCCCACCCTCCCACCCCATTTTTCACACATCCCCCAAGTCCACTGATAGGGGAAGTCCTCCTCTCCTTCCTTCTGATCTTAGTCTATCAGAACTCATCAGGAGTGGCTGCATTGTCATCTTCTGTGGCCTGGTAAGGCTGTTCCCCCCTCAGGGGGAGGTGATCAAAGAGCAGGCCAATCAGATTATGTCAGAGACAGTCTCTCTTCCCATTACTATGTAACCCACTTGGGCATTGAACTGCCATGTGCTACATCTGTGCAGGGGTTCTAGGTTATCTCCATGCCTGGTACTTGGTTGGAGCATGAGTCTCCGGGAAGACCCCTGTGTTCAAATTTCTGGTTCTGTTGCTCTCCTTGTGGAGTTCCTACCCACTCCAGATCTTTTTTTTATATGTAACTTTATTTTTCTTTTTAGTTACATTTTGTTAACTCTGTGTCCCAGCTGTATCCCAGTCCCTCATTCCCTCCCCCTCCCCAACTCCCTCCCTGCTCTCCTCCCTGCCCCTTTCAGAGTCCACTGATAGGGAAGGACCTCCTCCCCTTTCATTTGACCTTGTTTTATCAGGTATCTTCAGGGCTGGCTGTAGAGTCCTCCTCTGTGACCTAACAGGACTGCTCCTCCCCTGGCAGGGGTGAGAGTGAAGGAGCCTGACCTTGATATCCTGTTAGAAATAGTCCTTGTTCCCCTTACTTTGGAAAACTATTTGGTTACTGAGCTACCATGGGCCACATCAGAGCAGAAGTTCTAGGTTATATCCATAGATGGTCCTTGGTTGAGTGTCAGTCTCAGAAGAGACCCTGTGCCCGGATATATTTGGACCTTGTAGAGCTCCTATCCTTTCCATATCATACTAACTCTCCTTTTTTCATATGATTCCCTGCACTCTGACGAGGGTTTGGTTATGAGTCTTAGTGTCTGCTTTGAAACACTGCTAGGTAGAGTCTTTCAAATGCCTTTTGCAGTAGATTCCTGTCATACCTTAAATGCACGTCCCATTTGTCTTTCTAAATGAGGATTGATCATCTTCGCCAGTGTCCACTTTCTTGATTATCTTCTTTAGGTGTGTAGATTTCATTATGTTTATCATATCTTGTAGGTCTATATAAGTGAGTATATACCATGTTTGTCTTTCTCCTTCTGGGATACTTCACTCAGAATGATCTTTTCTAGATCCCACCATTTGCCTGCAAATTTCATGATTTCCTCCTTTTTGATTGCTGAGTTCCATTGTGTAAAAATACCACACTTTCTGTATCCATTCCTCCGTTGGTGGACATCTGGGTTGCTTCCAAGTTGTGGCTATTACAAATAAACCTGCTACAAACATGGTTGAACAAATGTCCTTGTTGTGTACTTGAGCAACTTTTGAGTATATGCCTAGGAGTGGTATAGCTGGGTCTTGAGGAAGCACTATTCCTAATTGTCTGAGAAATCGCCAGATTGATTTCCAGAGTGGTTGTACAAGGTTACATTCCCACCAGCAGTGGAGGAGGGTTCCTCTTTCACCACAACCTCTCCAGCATGTGTTGTCACTTGAGTTTTTCATCTTGGCCATTCTGATGGGTGTAAGGTGAAATCTCAGGGTCATTTTGATTTGCATTTCCCTAATGGCTAATGAGGCTGAGGATTTCTTTAAGTGTTTCTCTGCCATTCGATGTTCCTCTTTCGAGAATTCTCTGTTTAGCTCCGTTCCCCATTTTTTTAATTGGATTACTTGGTTTGTTGCTTTTCTGATTCTTTAGTTCTTTATATATACTGGATATTAGCCCTCTGTCAGATGAAGGGTTGGTGAAGATTCTTTCCCAATCTGTAGGCAGTCGTTTTGTTTTGATGACAGTGTCTTTTGCTTTACAGAAGCTTTTCAAGTTTCATGAGGTCCCATTTATTGATTGTTGCTCTTAGAGCTTGTGCTGTTGGTGTTCTGTTAGGAAGTTGTCTCCTGTGCCAATGAGTTCTAGGCTGTTCCCCACTTTTTTTTCCAACTGAGAGGAGATTTTTCTGATGCATTTAGCCCGGGCAGATTCAGTGGACTTCTAGGAGGCAAAAACAGATTCTAAACTATGAGCAGTTAAAGTGCAGTAGTGTTGGAGAAAGATATCTAGACTACTGTTTTCAAGGTGGGGGGAGGCACATCTGATGTTAAAAGGAAAATAAAAATAATGTCCTCTGAAGGAGGATCTATAACCCTGTTCGAAGGATCCTTAAATGAAAGTGGTAAAAATGAGATAAATTAAGCAGTTACTATTGTTTTGAAACTGGAGCTATAAACCTAAACTGAATTACATCTTTTTATTCTAATTTCATAAAATGTAAGGTTGTTACAATGCAGATTAGAGGGCCCCAAAGTGAGATATAAATATGTTCTTCTTGAAAATTTTTAAATAAATTTTCAAATTTTACATTAATTACATAAATTTAACTTGTAATAGCTAAACACAAAAAAAACTGGTTTTAGGCTTTGATGGAAGATTTCAAACAGTTTTTCCGTGTTTTTATTTTTTTCCTCTCTAGATATATAGTAAGAACCACGTAAGGAAAATGGTCCCAGACATTTTCTTCCAAATATGAGAAGAAAGTTGTGCACATGAAATCTTAGTCATGTGGTTACATGAACTGGATATGATGCAAACACCAGTTACCATGTCAGTGTGGATGGGAGAAACAGATCAAGGCCCTACTCCAGCTAAATAAAGAGCTGGATGCAGTTAGTGGCTGGTGAGAGGGAATGAGTCTTCTGGAGGATTGAGCTACCTGACTGACCATACAGGCAGAAGAAATCAACTATGAACACATACACGTACTAGCAGAATATATATATGTGTATATATATATATATATATATATATATATATAATTTTGTTTAATTAAGTTTATATATTAAGGAATTATAAAATATGTATAATATATATTATATAATATAGTATAACCTAAAATCGTGTTACTAACATAACATAACATTAATATATTGCAAAACTATATATATACTAATTTATGTAATTTTAGAAAGGTAATGAATTTGAGAAAGAACAAGGGGCCTGGAGAAGATGGATGCAGAAAGGGTTGGGAGAAAATGATGTAAATATAGTTCTCATGCTAAAAAATACTTTCTTACACATAAATAAAGAAATTTATCCAGAATATATTACAATTTTAAATCATCCCTTCAGGCTTTTGTGATAACAGCTTGATTATCAGCTGACAAGCTAATAGAAAAATAAGTGGGCTGTTTTTATCAATTGGTATTTTTATCAGTAGATTAATAATTTCATGGAAACTATGGGAAATGGTGATAAGTTATAGTCTACTTGGAAGAAATGAGTTATAGGTTACTTGTAATCACATATAAATTATGTATCTTGTTCCCAGGCCTCTTCTTTATCTTTTTCCTTCGTCTAGGTCCTGTTCCTCCTCTTCTTCCTCTCTCTCTTCCTTCTGCTCTGTTCTATCTCTGCCATCTCTATTTCTAACTTTATCTCTATCTAGCTCTTCCATCCTAGCATGGTACAATGTAAAAATGTTTCTTATACCATAGAGCAATGCATGAAAGAAAGCATAGATTGAAATCTGTTGCCAAGTGTTGCAATAAACTAGTCATCCTTTAATTGGATTTCCTCCAAGTATTATATTAAGTGATAGAAAGTTGACCAACACTGAGCCTATATTTATGAAAAAATTGATAAGTGGATTGCTAAGTTTATGAGCTTTAACATGATGATCTATATTTTAGTCTACAACATAATAAAAATGAGTAGGAGTAATTTATCATAAGAAGACACTATTGAAAAAGTAATAAAATAAGCTGTAAAGTTACTTATTAACTTACTTATTTTCCATGGTCCCAGAGACTGAGCTGAGTCAAAATGAATGCTGACCAGATGCACTGGACGGCACTGTTTGCTGGATATTGTTCTCCAGTCTAGATATATAAAGAGTAAATTCAAGGCATGTGAAGATTTTCCATAGTTTCATATTCTCTTTTATTCCAATCACGTTGTTAGTAATATTTGTGTGTGCATGGGGTAGGAATTAAAACTATAGAAGAAAACAAAAAAAGAGAGATTTTTCAGTGCTACAAAGAATATGAGGGGAGCAGTGTGACGAACTAAATAGGCAGAATAGTACATTTATATTAGACACAAGAGTTAAGTACAATTCAAAAGAGCAAGACTGACCAGAGAAGTAACATGAACTTGCATTTTTGATGCAGAGTGCGTTGCATGAAAAACTGCTAGGAAAGTTTGAATTTTCTAGACTGACTATGAAGGTGGTTGTCATAGGATACCAGCTTCTTTTTTTCTTGTTTCTTTTTTATTCTCACATTAAATACATCCTGACTACAGCCTCCTCTTCCTCTATACCTCCCATGCCCATGCATTTCTCCTTTTCTCCAAGATCTACTGCTCCTGTTTCCCTTCAAAAAATACCAGGGCTTCCAGTGATATCCACTGACCATAGCTTAAAAACATGCCATAAAACTGGGCACAAATTCTCCTATTGAGGCTGGATGAGGCGACCAAGAAGGTAGAAATAGGTACCAAGAACAGGCAAAAGACTAAGAAATACCCCCCCCAACACACACACAAAACCACAAATGAAACAACCACAGCACATATTAATTGGACCTAGCAAAGAACCACACAGGCTCTGTGATTGTCACTTCAGTCTCTGTGAGCCACTGTGAGCCCTACTTAATTGATTTTGTGGGTCATAGTCTTTAGGTGTCTTTGAGTTCTCTGGCTCCTACAATTCTTCCTTCTCATCTTTTGTGGGGTTTTCTGAGCTTCATTCATGTTTTGGTGTGTGTCTTTACATCTGTTCCCATCAGATGCCAGAGGAAACCTTTCTGTTGACTTTTGAGCTAGGCACTGATCTGTGAGTTCAGCAGATTTTTTTTTTTCTTTTTTTGATCAGTCGTGCTTGGTTCTACTCTAGGTTTCTGAGCCATCCAGAAGTCATGCAGCTTTCTCTTTCTAGCTGACCAGGTAGTGTTGGGCATGGGCCACCCCTCAGTAGTTGGGCTTTAAGTTAGACCAGAAAGATATTTGTTGAACAACCAACAAGCTCTGAGCCACCATTGCTCCAGCCCAGCACAACTTGCTAGCATGACAGGTATTGGTGGAATATTTTGTGGATTGAGTTGAAGTCCCAGTCTCACCATTGAAAGCCTTGCCTGAGATATCAACTTCTTTAGTTTCAAATTAAAACTACTATTTCTCATTCTTCCTTTTAAATCTGTACATGATCAAAAACATGGTTAAATGTCAAATTGGTATAGTCCATACAAAATAGTACATCGATTGTCCTATATATTTTGCAAGTAATCTTCTGGAACATCCATGTGTTGATTTTTTTTTTAATTTCTTCACTTCTGTCCTCTCCTCCCAGGCCCACTCTCCCTCATCCCTCTATCCCTGCTTTCATACTCCTCAGAAAAGGGAAGCCACACCTACCCACCTAAACACATGAAATCTCATCAGGACTGAGTGCCTTATATTTACCTGTGGCCTGGTAAGGTAGCCCCTCCAGGGAGCAGTGATTGAAAAGCAAGCAATGAGGTTTATGTCAGAGAAAACCCCTGTTCCCCTTACTAGGAAACCCACATGAAGACCATTAGCTGCTTCTGAGTAGGGGGGCCAGGTCCAATCCCTGCATGGTCCTTTATTGGTGCTTCATTCTCCATAAGTCTATGGTCCAGGTTAGTTGCCTTTGCTGGTCTTCTTGGGAAGCTCTTGTCCCCTCCCTTCTGTTCTTATCCTCACTCTTCCACAAGATTCCCTGTACTCTGCCCAATGTTTGGCTATGAGTCTCATCATCTGTTTAGATCTGGAGTCTCTCAGGGAATAGCTATGTTAGGCTTCTGTCTGCAAGCATAGCAGAGTATCATTAATCATGCCAGGGGTTCACTGTTTCCTATGGAGTGGGTCTCAGGTTGGGCCAGGCCTTGGTTGGACATTCCCTCAATCTCTGCTCTATTTTCATCCCTGCACATCTTATAAATTTTGGGTCAAAGCTTTTGTGGGTAGGTTGGTGTTAGCCTTTCTTCACTAGGAGTCCTGTCTAGTTAGAGGGTGTCTGCTTCAATCTCTATGATGCCTGTTATTAGAATTCCCAGCAAAAGCCATCCTCATATCCTCCCAGGAGCCTAATCTGTTACAGGTCTTCAGCTTGGCACCCCCTCTGCCATGGTTACTCTCCTCTCTGTAAGACGTCTGTCCTTCCAGCCCTGCTTACCCCAATCTGATATCCACCCTTATTTCTCTCCACACTCACTCTCCTACCCTGTTCCATCTCTTCAAATATATAAAATAATATGTGATAAAGCTGAATAAATTGGAACATCCACATAACAAGCACTAGTAAATCGGCACCAGTAAAATAGAAATCAGTGAAATAAGAAATATTAGTACATTTTTTTTTTTTGCATTTACTATATATGTCATTTCTCACTCTGCTATGTTGGTCCTCGACCAGTCTATCTATGGTTGCCAGGTTTTATTCTAAGTTCACATACCAGGGAAGCTCCCTAGCTAGACCAATGCTGTAGATTAATATGTTAAAAAGTCTAAGATTGCAAGACAGATAAGAGAATTTCTATGGTCAATCAGTGTTGGTCAAACTGTGAACCAGTATATAAAATTCTCCTATCTGTTTCTATGATATTCTGTAAGTTATTATCTCTGTGTGACAGTGTAATTTAGTTCATGAACTGAGTTTTTTGCTACAACTTGGATGCCAACTGTGGTTCAAATCACAGGTGACCTGCTACTATGATTTTCAATTCACGAATCTTGAAAATAATTTGCTTTTATTTTTATGTCATCTGCCTTAATATTGAACAAGAGATATTAGATAAATATTAACCTATCAACCTTAAATTATGTTTCAAGAGAGTGAACTCATAAGCGATTGTCATGTTTACACACAGAGTCAAGCAGGAAACTTATGACCAAATGGCACATAAGAGCGTGATGATTAGGTCAGTGCTTTCAGCAGCCTGCAAATGTGGCAAGTGTTGATGTTTCAAACTGTCTTGCCACTTGGTCCACTTGGCTTTACAAGTTTAACAACACATACAGCATTTTAAATAAAGTATAAATTGTCAACATTTTGCTGGTGAAATATTGGCATTAGTGCCTAAATCAACTAGGTAAATTATTCACTCATGCAAAGGAGGTGCTATATTGCTTACATTTATGTCCTAATACTGAACTGCATGCAAGTTCTCTAGGGTTGATAATAACCACTGTATTAAAAATCCAAGAGTTTCATATGCCCAATTATTATGCATAGAATATATTTGTAAGCTACTTTCTGTCATAGACCTATGAGTTTCTCTATTTAAAAAAATACACTTTTCCATTTATATATAATCTCTTAGCAGTGATTTTTTTGGGGGTGGATTGAGACATTATAATGATGTATGTAGTTTTAAGTACTATAGTATGCACTAGCAAGACTATTTCTTCAAGTTTTAAGTCTGCATTCATAACAGTACAGTTTGGAGTACCATGACAATCCAAAGAGTTGAGCTTTTATTTTTATTAAATCTATATTTTTTATATTGATTACAGTTTATTCACTTTGTACCCCAGCTGTAGCTTCCTCCCTCATAACCTCCCAATCATACCCTCTCTCCCTCATCTCCTCCCATATCCCTCTCCAAGTCCACTGATAGGGGAGGTCATCCTCCCCTTCCATCTGATCCTAGCTTATCAGGTCTCATCAGGACTGACTGCATTGTCTTCCTCTGTGGGCCTGGCAAGAATGCTCCTCCATCGGGGGGGGGGGAGGTGAGTAGTCAAAGAGCTCACCACTGAGTTCATGTCAGAGACAGTCCCTGCTCCCATTACTAGGGTACCCACTTGGAAACTGAGCTGCCATGGGTTACATCTGAGCAGGGGTTCTAGGTTGTTTCCATAAATAGTCCTTGGTTGGAGTATTAGTCTCAGAAAAGACCCCTGTGCCCAGACTTTTTGGATCTGTCGCTGTCCTTGTGGAGCTCCTGTCCTTTCAAGGTTTTACTAAATCTCCCTTCTTTGTATAATTCCCTGCACCCTGCCCAAAGTTTCGTTATGAGTCTTAGCATGTGCTTTGAAGATGCACTGCTGAGAAGAGTCTTTCAGAGGCCCTCTGTGGTAGGTTCCTGCACTGTTTCCTGTTTTCTCCTTTTTCCAAAGTCCGTTCCGTTTTTTAAAATTATTTTTAGTTTTATTAATTAAAGTTTATTCACTTTGTATCTCCCCTGTACCTCCCTTTTTCCTCCCCTCGCAACCCCCCCTCCTCTTCCCCATCCGTGTCCCTTTCCCAGTCTGCTGAAAAGGGGTCCTCCTCCCCTTCCCTCTGATCCTATTCTATCAGGTCTCATCAGGAGTGGCTGTATTGTCTTCTTCTGTGGCCTGGTTAGGCTGCTCTCCCCTCAGGGGATGGCGATCAAAGAGCAGGCCAATAAGTTCATGTCAGAGACACTCCCTGTTCCCATTACTATGGAGGCCAATTGGATACTGAACTGCCATAGGCAACCTCTGTGCAGGGGTTCCAGGCCATCTCCATAAGTGGTCCCTGGCTGGAGTATCAGTTTCAGAAAAGACCCCTGGGCTCAGACTTTTAGGATCTGTTGCTGTTTTTGTGGAGCTCCTGTTTTCTCCAGATCTTACTATCTCCCCCTTCTTTCATAAGATTCCTTGTACTCTACCCAAAGCTTGGCTATGACTTTCAACATCTGCCTCGATACCCTGCAGAATAGTCTTTCAGAGGCCCTCTGTGTTTGGCTTCTGCCCTGTTCCCTGTTTTCACCCTCCTCCGATGTCCATACTCTTTGCCTTTCGGAATGGGGATTGAGAATCTTAGCCAGAATCCTCCTTCTTGATTAGTTTCCTTAGGTGTACAGATTTTAGTATGTTTATCCTATATTATATGTCTAATATCCACTTATGAGTGAGTATATACTCTTTGTGTCTTTCTGCTTCTGGGATAGCTCATTCAGGATGATCTTTTCCAGTTCCCACCATTTACCTGCAAATTTCATGATTTCCTTGTTTTTTATCGCTGAGTAGTATTCCATTGTGGAGATGTACCATAGAAAGTTCCATAGCTCCTGCTTCTCAGCCCATCAAGTAACTGAACTCTGGCCTCTCACTGCAGAATAACCAGCTTGGAGAGAAGTGATTTCTTCTCCATTCAGCAAGTGTCTGCTCCAGTGATTTGCAGCAGGCTTGATTTGGTGTTGGTTAAAGGTATGGGGTGGCAGTATAGAATTGCTGCTTTGTGCTCATCGACCACAAAACAGTTTGGGGTGTATTAGTGAGAACAGACAGGTCTCACCATTCCTTTGTCAGAGACTGTTTAGTTTTCACTCTGGGACCTAATTTATATAAACTATTGTTTTCAGTTCATTTTTGTTTTTCATATCTCTGGAACTCTGAACATTTTATTATAAACCAGGGATTTTATTTTATGTAGGATTATAAATTTTTCTTTTAAGAGTTCTTAAGAGATTTAACTTTTTAAAAATACATGTTTGGTGTAAGCTTGAAAAATATCCTTTTTTTTTTTTTTTTCAAGTTTTCAATATGTATAAGATCTACTCGGGGATAAGACTCACAATCACTGAAATCCTGTTTTACAGTTTTTAAGTTATATTGGAGATATTTGCATTTTAACAGTCAAGCAGATGTTTAAAATGAAATACAGTTATAATAAATTTCTTTTAATTAACAATGGATGTGTTCCGGGCTGATTTTGTCTCTCCTAGTGGTAGGAAAACTGTGAAGAGGTATGTAAAGAACACTTAATTTCTTGGCACTTTTACTTAACAATCTGGCTTGTGTGCATTAGTTCGAGTTATCTACCCATATAGCTGGTCATCTATATGAATTTCTATAACTTAATTTATGTATTAGGTAATTTTGTTTGCGATAATAAAGAATACAAAAGTAAAATAGAATTTGAACTGAGAACAAGAACAGATCCATTTGTTACTTCTCATAGTGTAGTTATAAATAATAAAGATATCGACAGAATGAAAACAAGCACTTCTTGATCAAAATGTTGTTTTTGGGTCAACAAAACCCTACCTGTCTAATTAAACACATAAAATATTATGGAAGGGCATAGAGCACCATTCATTACTACTGGGAGTGCTTAACACCAGTGATATGTAAAACAGGAACCTTTCAAATCACATCACAGAGCAGGTTTGGTGATAAAACTCTTACAGCTGCAAAAATTCAAATAACAGCCTTAATTTCCAGTGCAACTGACCATTAATGTGGTGTCACTGCAGGAAGTTTTCTTTCTCAAACTATTGCCAAAGGTAGACTTTATGTGCCATCTATGCTTGTTTGCACCACCAAATTCTAATGTAGCGTTTGAGTGTTTCATTTTATTGCTGTTACTGAGGACAAGTCATATATCCATGTACTAGTTTAAAGGAAAAAAGACAGCATTTTTAAAATCCTACAGATGGAAGCTTTTTCTGATTTTTACTTACCATCAGGACTTGAGATTAATACAATCAGTCCTTTTCATATTTCTTCAAATATAATGCTGCTTAACAAAAATGACTGGCTTTCTCCCAACATATTTTGCACCTATTCAGGTACATCTGTCAGCAACCCAAAAGTTTCTTTCAGTAGTTATGTTACCCTACACCTCTTGTATAAGCCATCAACAATTCCTTTGAAGTATGGTTACAAAATTTCCAGAAACACAAACTGCATGCATTATAGCATATCACTAACATTCTATATAAAACAGAAATTTTATAAATTTATTTATCTACTCTATCCCAATTTCTTTTTTATTTTTTTACAGAAATAATGTGAAAAATTTTAAATATAAATAAAACAATAAAACACACTCTTTTCGAGTTAGTACGATGTGGAAAGGATTGGAGCTCCACAAGGACCAAATATACCTGGGCACAGAGGTCTTTTCTGAGACTGACACTCCACCAAGGACCATGTATGGATATAACCTAGAACCTCTGCTCAGATGAAGCCCATGGTAGCTCAGTAACCAGTTGGTTTCCCATAGTAAGGGGAACAGGGACTATTTCTGACAGGAACTCAATGGCAGGCTCTTTGACCTCCCCCCCCCCCAAGGGAGGAGCAGTCCTGCTAGGCCACAGAGGAGGACTTTGCAGCCAGTCCTGAAGATACCTGATAAAACAGGGTCAGATGAAAGGGGAGGAGGTCCTTTCCAATCAGTGGAATTGGAAAGGGGCAGGGAGGAGATGAAGGAGGGAGGAAGGGATTGGGAGGGAATAAGGGAGCGGGATACAATGTTAATAAAATGTAACTAACAATAAAAAAATAAAATTCAATTAAGAAAACAAATGCACAGACCCTTTTCATATACGTAACTATTTATGTATAAATTGAAGTCATTTTTTGTGATTAAAATGATTTCAAACATAAATTACAGTGAAAATATTTCATATCTTTAAAGGAAATGATGCAATTAAAATGGCAAAGCCAGAAACACAGGTAGTAAGAAAAGGAAGGGGTTAAAGCAGGGTAGGAAAGACAAGTTGACCACATAGGTAACATGGCAGTCCTTTGAAAATCAACAAAGCCATTCTTGGCAAACTGCGACTGTCTCTCAGAAGTCACCACTACCAGTTCTTGCCTCCGCCACAATGAACAATGCTGCAGGAACAGAAACATTAACTGAGAGCTCATATCATCAATAGAATGCAGAGTCACAGAGATACGCTGAAAATGGTGCAAGTGTTCTTGAGACATTAAAGCCTACCAACCAGTGACTAATCTCTTCTGATAAGGCCACATCTCCAAATCCTTCCCAAACAGTTCAACCAAACTGGGGACCAAGTCTTCAAATATATGAGCCTACGAAGGTCTTCCATTGAGAGCAATATACACCATCAACCTGGGGAACATGTGCAGGCTATTATTGCCCTTTCATATACATGCAATGAAAAAGACAGTTGTGTAAGGATACAATATAAAAAAGTTCCCTTCCCTGTCTTCTCCTGCTTCCAGTGTCTATCTCATTTGTCCTTTGGAATGGGGATTGAGCAATTTCCCTAGGGTCTTCCTTCTTATTTATCTCCTTTAGGAGTATAGATTTTAGTGTGTTTATATTATATGCCTAACATCCACTTGTGAGTGACTATATACCATGTGTGTCTTTCCGCTTCTGGGTTACCTCACTCAGGATGATCTTTTCTAGTTCCCATCATTTGCCTGCAAATTTCATGATTTCCTTGTTTTTAATAGCTGAGTAGTATTTCATTGTGTAAATGAACCACAATTTCTGTATCCATTCCTCAGTTGAGGAACATCTAGGTTGTTTCCAGCTTCTGGCCATTACTAATAGAGCTGCTATGAATACGGTTGAACAATGGCCTCTGAAAGACTCTACTGATTGAGCTATCAAAGTACAGGCTGAGATTCATAGGCAAACTTTGGGCAGAGTGCAGGAAATATTAGAAAGAAGGAGGAGATAGAAAGACCTGGAGGACAATGGAGCTCCAAAAGGAGAACAACAGAGCCATAAAAACTGAGCCCTAGTGGCTTTGAAGAGACTGATACCCCAACCAAGGACAATGCATGGAGAGGACCTAAAACCCTGGCTCAGACATTGCCCATAGACTCAGTCTCTAAGTGGTGCCTTCATAAGGGGAGCAAGGTCTTTCTCTGACATCAGTTGCAGGCTCTGTGATCACATCCCCCTGGGGGAGGGTGCATCCTTGCCAGGCCACAGAGGAGGACAAGGTAGCCAGTCCTGATGAGACCTGATAGGCTAGGGTCAGATGAAAGGGGAGGAGGACCTCCCCTCTCAGTGGACTAATGGAGGAGGATAGGGGGAGAAAAGGGAGGAAAGGTAGGTTTGGGAGGAGATGAGGGAGGAGACCACAGCTGGTATACAAATTGTAATAAATGATAATAATAATAAAAGAAAAAACATATATGTCTCTGTATTCAGGATGAGACCACTAAGACCATCTTATGGAGAAAGGACTAGATATGAGGTGACCATTGAAAATGAAAGTTATTTCCTGGTAATCTTATCTACTGAATGGCCTCTATGTGGTTTGGAACCATTACACCTACAATAATGTTTTTATTTCCCTAATTCAAACCATACTTTTGCACAAAGAGTCTGATATCTCAAAAGACCTAGTACCATTATAATTAATCACACCATGCTTGCTGTTATACCCTTCTACTTTTGCAGGGATCATGGGGGGAATTACCATAAATTGAGATTTAGTCCATCATTATTTAAGTAAAAAATACTTATCTCATAACATGAGCAAGACTTCCTAGAAGTGTATTTAAAGTCCAGTATGTAGAATACTGCTCCTCACACTAGGAGTAGCCTACTCTTATCTCTCTTTAGGTTGATTTGCTTAGCTGTACTAACTAGGTGTTTTGCTAAATAGACTTCACCCAAACCACCTAAACTGAAGTTATTCCTTAAGGAAGACATGAGCAGAATGAGTGCCACAACTCACACATTTACACCCCAGGTGACCCAACAGTCCTCTCCAGATTGTTTGCCACAACCTACTACATGTCTGCAAACTCATCCAATACATTTTTAGCAAGCCAGCTTTTTCCACATCTATATCATCCCAGATACAACGAGCAGCTCCATGGGGCAGTAGCAATACTGCCTGTTAACAAACTCCTCAAAGCCCTTTTGTTAACTTCAACCTGTCAATCAAAACTAAGCTTGAATGTTATCATTTTTGAGAGACTTCTCATTTTCACCCAAAAATAAACAGCGACATAGCGGCTATCAAATAATAGAATTTTAGTTCTAAGCACATCAGATATAGTACGTTTTTATTTGTGAGATATACTGTATAAATTGATTTTAATTTCATTTCTTACTATCTGTGTCTCCAAATAAGGTGTTAGTCTCCACCAGTGTATTAATCAAGAAATTATCTTCCCAGTCTCTGAAAGAGGTAAATTCTAAGAAACCTCTATATCAAGAAAGGAAGTTTATCTAGTGGATAATACATAAGAAGCACTTTGATTTTTGCACATTAGGCGGGTAAGAGAACAAAACAGTGTATTGTATTTTCTGAACACATCAACGCTAACAAAAGGAGTCAGTTTTGTGTGTTTGCCTCCTGCTAGAGAACAATGAATGCTCATTATGAACAAATAGCAAAGTTTGAAGAGCATTTGAAAGTGGAGAAATGAATTCCTTAGTCTAATCTGAGATTTATAATTTCATTTACCTCTCACAAAGGTGTCAAGAGCATTCAGATTTTGCTTGAGCAAGATGACTAGATTCCTTGTACAATCTCATTAGATTTCTGCTTAGGAATTTGTCTTTTTTAATTTGACTACTTCCTAGTTCATGAAATGCCCCATGTAGAACTTGTCTGATCAAACTCTATATTCATTTCCTTTTGTGTGTCTGTTTCAAAAGACTTAATCACTTCTAATATTAGTTCAACCCTAACTTGAAGCCAGTGCAGACAGGTAGAGCTGCTTTAAAAGAAAGTGACTGAGAGCCTATTTCTTGAAGGTAATTGCAAAATAATCAGATTTGGAGAAAGAGGTGGGTAAATGTTCAGCTGGCTGGGAGAGGTAATGACATGTGCAAGATGCCGAGGTGGAACTTAATGAGTCATATACAGGAGTGAGACAGAGGTTTGCTTGCCAAGGGGAAACAAGACTTCCGATAACGTTTCTATCTTTCCGTTTTCTGATTTATATTTTCTATTCAAATTTCCTCTAAGAAAATGGAGAATATGTGCGTGCGTGCTTGAGTGCGTGCGTGTGTGTGTGTGTGTGTGGTTCCTTTTGGATTTTTATATTTTGAGGTTCAATACTCCAAAATCATTTATATGTGAAGAAGCTGCCTCCATGTTCTTGCAAAGGAAACTGTTTCACACAATCTACATTGTTATATTAATGAATCACTCGAGCAGGAGACAGCCATCATTTTTGTGAACTAGCTACAGCAGGTTTCTCCATTCTCATTACAGTAGAGAAGATTTGATGATTCAGTTCACATCCTGCAGATAGCAGACACATACATAAGAGGTAGCTGAGCTCCTGGACTCCAGGCAGAAGGTGAAACAAATGCATGAACTCTATGACAGATATCATTTATACACACTGCGTTAACTACTATGCCAGGGTTCTCATTGCCTCTTGTATATGCAAGGCACTTTTCCTGAGTATGTATGTGAATATGGTTTTCACTGTCCCAGTAAAGAAAAAATAGTGAGCTTTCAGATCTTTTATTTTCTGAACTAATCTTTCAGGAAACAAGGTTTAGTTTATGTAAGAGTGGAGATTTTATTTTAAATCTGAAAAAAGGAAATATCTTTACAGCAATTTCTTTTTCACCAAACTATACTCAGTTATCATGACTGATGTTAAATATTGTTAGAATTGCCTGCCTTCATTTTGCATTTCTCCTGTGGCAATTCTAAAGTTCAAGTATCTCAAATGTGGCAGCACTTATGTAAAACTGACATTTCTTCTAACTTCCTGAATAAGAAAGCAGTGGAAGAGTAATATTGTCAATGCTATTATCTACTTATTTATTTTTACAACAAAATTAAACTTTAAACATTTTCTTTTTCCAATTCTTCAAAATTTTTGTCTTATAAGAGAGTTTGGTGCATTCGGAAGATGTAAGCCTTACTCTTTACATAAGCAAATTACTGCAATTGATTCTGTTTTCCAAATTAATTATTGTAACATGTTCTATCACAACTGACCCATATTCTCCTTTATACTAATAAAAAACCAATGTGTTGATACCTTATACATGCAAACATATAATTAAGGTAATAAATAATGAGAATTTACAACTGAAATTACTGGGACAAAAGCATTCTTTAATGTTAAATTCAGACAAGTGATTAAGTTATTAATTTCCTAACTCCATTATTCTTATCTAATATTCATATTTTACCACTTCTAAATTTCTTTTTTTACTTTAATTTTATTTTATTAATTACACCTAATTCACTTTGTATCCCCTCATAAGCCCCTCCTTCCTCCCCTCCAGGTTCCACCCTCCCTCCCCCTTCTTCACGAATGCCCCTCCCCAAGTCCACTGATAAGGGAGGTCCTCCTCTCCTTCCTTCTGATCTTAGTCTATCAGATCTAAGAACAACAATCAATAAATGGGACCTCATGAAACTCATGAAAAGCTTCTGTAAAGCAAAGGACACCATCATCAAAACAGAACGAATGCCTACAGATTGGGAAAAAATTTTCACCAACCCTTTATATGACAGAGGGCAAATATCCAGTATATATAAAGAACTAAAGAAGCTGAAAAGCAGCAAACCAAGTAATCCATTTAAAAAATGGGGAAAAGAGCTAAACAGAGAACTCTCTGTAGAAGAATATCGAATGGCAGAGAAACACTTAAAGAAATGCTCAACATCATTAGCCATTAGGGAAATGCAAATCAAAATGACCCTGAGATTTCACCTTACACCCATCAGAATGACCAAGATGAAAAATTCAAGTGACAACACATGCTGGAGAGGCTGTGGAGAAAGGGGAACCCTCCTCCACTGCTGGTGGGGATGTAAACTGGTACAACCACTCTGGAAATCAATATGGCGTTTTCTCAGACAACTAGGAATAACGCTTCCTCAAGATCCAGCCATACCACTCCTAGGCACATATCTAAGTTTCTTAATACCATTCAAAATTGTTCAAATATGTAATTTATACTCACTTTAGTGGCCGCAACATCAACTTTGAATAATCTTATTTTCTTTTATATTAATTGGTTTACCTTCATAAATTTTAGTAAACAATGTTTAAGCATAACTTGGTACAAATGGTCCTTTTATGAGCTGTATAATAGCTATCACTTATAAATTCTGTGTTAACTGCAGTGTTAAATATGTGCTTCACTCTCACAATAATTCACACCATTGATTTCAAGTTCCAGTCAGTTTCCTTTACATGACAACTTTCTGTTTCCAGATAGAAATTTTAATTTTGTGATGTATCAGTGTTCTAAGATTCTTCACAACAGCCTCTGTTTATAATACCTTCTTCAAGTTTATTGCAGACTTCCATTATTCAACCTTCTGTTTTTTTATTTTTTGAAAATCACTCAACATATTTAACCAAGTAATATCTTTAAAATATTGGCACAGGAGAAAACTTCCTGAACATAATACCAATAACATAGGCAGTAAGATCTAGAATTAATAAATGGGACCTCATGAAACTGAAAAGCTTATTCAAGGCAAAGAACACTGCCAATAGGACAAAACAGCAGCCTACAGAATGAGAAAAGATTGTTATCAACTTCACATCTGCCAGAAAGCTAATTTCCAAAATATATAAAGAACTCAAGAAACTAGATATCAACAAACCAAATAACCCAATTAAAATTTGGGGTACAGCTCTATAAATAGAGAATTGTCAACAGGAATGTCAAATGCCTAAGAATGCATTTAATGATATATTCAACATTCTTAGTCATCATGGAAGTGAAAATCAAAACAATTTTGAGACTCCATCTTAGTGATCCATCTTAATGATATATTAGACTCCATCTTAATGATATATTCAACATTCTTAGTCATCATGGAAGTGAAAATCAAAACAATTTTGAGACCTGTCAGATTGGCTAAAATCAAAAAACACAAGTGACAGCTTATGCTGGTGATGCTCTAGGGCAAGGGGAACACACTTCCATTGCTGGTGGAAATACAAACTTGTATAGCCATTTTGGAAATCGATATGGCTCTTTAGAGAAAATTAAGATTTGATCTACCTCAAAATCCAGCTATACCAATATACCACTTCTTGGCATATACCTACCACAAGGATACTTAATCAACTATGTTCACAGCAGGCAGAAACTTGAAACAACCTAGAAGTCCCTCAATTGAAAAATGGATAAAGGAAATGTACATTTGCACAGTGGAATACTACTCAGTGTTAAAAAAATAAAATGACACCATGGAATTTGCAGGCAAATTGATGAAAGTGAAAGAAATCATCCTTATTGAATTAAACTATACCCAGAAGATAAATATATTATTTACTCACTTATAAATAGATATTAGCTACAAAGTAAAGGATAATTATATTCAATCCCAGACCAAAAGAGACTAAGTAACAAGGAGGACTTAAGGGGGAGGACGCATGGATTTCCCAGGAAAAAGGAAATGTAACATGTTTTCTGGGTGGGTTGGCAGCAGGTATGGAAGGGAACAGGAGGAAACAGGATAGGGGCTGAAGGGAAAGAATACTGGAAAAGACAACAGAAATTGCTGGATGGGAGGTCATTTCCAGAGTGAAACAGTGCAATGGAAACATTTAGGAATCCACATGAGTTAGCTTAGGAAATACTCATGGAGGAGATATGGAGCTGAACTGACCATCTTTTGTAACCAGGAAAGGATTCCAGTGGAGGAATTAGGACACCAACTCAGTCAGGAAACCTTTGACCTACGATCTGTTTGCCTGCAATATGTGCTGGAATATGGGTGGAGCAAAATTTGTGGGAGTGACCAACCATGATTTCCTCCTGATTGAGACCCATGCCACAAGAGGGAGTCCACATCTGACACTGTCTGAAGAGTCTGGAACCAGAGACTGGATAGCCCAGAGACCTCGGATAGAAAAAATGGGACTTAGAACAAAAAGTGAATGAAATGCTTACTAATGATATTCTGCTTCAGCTGTCAAAGAGAGCCTGGTATAATCATCATCATTGAAACAGATGTAAAGACCCACAGCCTAACCTTAGGTAGAGCTTAGTGAATCCTATGGAAGAGGGCGAGAAAGGAAGCCAGAGGGGTCAAGGACACCACAAAACATGGAGCACAGAATCAACTACGCTGGGCTCATAGTGGCTCATAATGGGTCATAGAGACTGAACTAACAATCAGGGTGCTTGTCTGGGTCTGACCTAGTTCCTTGGAATGTAGGTTATTGATGGTTAGCTTGTTGTTCTTGTGGGACTGCTAACAGTGGAATCAGTGGCTGTCTCTGACTCTTTGCTTGCTTTTGAGATCCTTTTTCTCCCACTGAGTTGACTTCTTTTGCCTTAATGAGAGTTGCCTAGTCTTATTGTACCATGATATGCCATGTTTAGTTAATGTCCCTGGGAAGCCTGCCCTTTCTAAAGAAAAATGAACGAAGAGTAGATCTGGGGAAAAAAGTAGGTGACAGGGATGGAGTGAGAGGAGAGGAAGGAGGGAAAACTGCAATTGGGGTGTAAGATATAAGAGCAAACTGAATGAATGAATGAATCTTTAAAAAGATTCAGAAAGTAAAGAAAACATGAGAATCAAGAGAAGTTTGTAATTCATAAATTCTTTTTCTAGAGTTGTATCTCAAATAGTAGCAGTGTGCTTGGAACTGTCAAGTTGTAGATGGAGTTCCAGGGATATATGCTTTCATTTATAGTCATTTTTTATTTGGTGGGCCTTTTGATTATGCATATACCTTTGTGACAACCATGTTGCAGTGAGTAACTGCTACTTACACAGGTACATTCATAAACTTATTGTACTTTGATGGAATCCTTTTTATTCCACAATTTGTTGGTGGTCTTTCTTGGGTAAACAGATGTTTGCTCATATCTCCCTAGGAAAAGCCACACAATGCACTCATTAACTGAACAGAACAAGGTAAACAAAAATGAATTAGGAGAGGAGGCCTCTGCAGTGGGTGGTGAAACAGGGAACAGATTGAGCCATATGAATGGATGAAGTGACTGAGGCTCAAATCTTAGCTTGTTTGAAATAGTATGTGTCCTTGATCATTAAGTTAATGATAAGAAATTCAGTTAACGTCTAGCCTTCTGGAAAGTGAAGGCCCTTGGAATGAATGCTGCTGGCACAGATGTCTTTCTCAAACTTGGAAGATGGGGACATGGTCCTTGAAAAAGTAAGTCTATCATGTGAGTATGGAAATCTCTCCAAACTATTTATGAACTACACAACATTTTCTAGGCTCTGAAAGTAGAGCTCATGGGCAGGATTTAAAAACATTATGATGTCAGTAGCACAGTTTTCATTGTAAATCATAAGGCATTCAATTGAGGCTCATCTGTTTCCCATGATAGAACTTAAGGAGGTAAAGAGGTAATTGTGATGGAAAAAGACATCTCTTTCATGTTTTAGATTTCTGTTTTGTTAAATTATAATCTTACCCATGAAAGTCATGACTTGACTTTCACTGATCTGACTTAATACTTGGTTTATCCATGTGTTCTGTTTCTTTTTAATTGTTTCCTTTTGAAATTATCTATCTGCCTAATTCAAATTTACAAGTTTCTCAAGCCTCTATAATTAGAACATTGTCTGAATTAATGATTCATATAATTAATCTAATAAGCACTTATGTCAAGAAATTATGTGTATTCACAGATTGTATTAAAAATATTCCCTTGGTTGGCAAGATGGCTCAGTAGATGAAGGTGCTTGCCGCTAAGACTGAATGCAAACCTGAGTTCAGTGTGTGGAAGCCACATGTTAGGAGTAGAGAGAACTGACTCCTGGATGCTGACTTCTGGTCTTCACTTGTCTGAGGTGGCATATACATGTGTATACTCACACATAAAGAAACGAAAAAAAATTCCAAATGTAAGAAAAAAGATTTTAAAATTGTAAATCAGTATACTTAAAAATAAGCTTTTTACTACTCAGTAAGCAATTCTGTATTGTGTTGTTAATGCATTTTGAATGTGGAATGTCCTTTATAAAATCTTTTTCGTAGTCCCCAGCTGTATGGCCAATGCAGGACAGTTTGGACACTTCGGGAAGTTAATCTCAGTGAAAGAAGTAGGTTATTGGGAGAAGAGCTATCTTTGAATTCCTGTTCACTCTCTGCTAGGTAGAGTCTTTCAGAGGCCCTCTGCGGTAGGCTCCTGTCCTGTTACTTGTTTTCTTCTACTTCCAATGTCCATCCCATTTGTCTTTCTAAGTGAGGATTGATCATCCTACCCTGGGTCCTATTTCTTGTTTATCTTCTTTAGGTGTACAGATTTTAGTATGTTTCTCCTATCTTATAGGTCTAGTACCTACTTATAAGTGAGTATATACTGTGTGTGTCTTTCTGATCCTGGGATAGCTCACTCAGGATGATCTTTTCTAGATCCCACCATTTGCCTGCAAATTTCATGATTTCCTTGTTTTTAATTGCTGAGTCATATTCCACTGTGTAAAGTACCACAATTTCTGTATCCACTCCTCCTTGATGGACATCTGGGTTGTTTCTAGGTTCTGGCTATTACGAATAAAGCTGCTATAAACACGGTTGAGCAAATGTCCTTCTTGTGTACTTGAGCATCTTTTGGATATATGCCTAGGAGTGGTATAGCTGGATCTTGAGGAAGCAGTATTCCCACTCTCTGCTTCCAAAATGCAAGTACAATGATTGCCATTATCAACCAGACAGTATTACAGTAACACAACTGAAATTATTATTCTAAACATTTAAATAAAAGTAGTGCAAATAATTTTCTTTTTAAAATTGTTTACATTAATTAACATTTATTATCCCAGTTGTAGCCTCCTCCCTCATTCCCATCGAATCCCACCCTCCCTCCTTCATCTCCTTCCTTGCCCCTTTCCACGTCCACTGATAGGAGCAAACTGTATGACATCTTTTGAGAAGAGATAAAACCTTTTTGTATTGACTTTGCACACTACTAGCTTGCATGCTTCTATGACTCCAACAACGAAGAATGTCGTTCTGCATCATCTTTCGCCATCAGAAAAGCTTCCCTGTCTTGATGCCACTGCTTCTCTGATGTACCTACCTATGTATTTTAATATTGTTTTTATTTGTGACTTTTTTGCTTTATTAAAATATTTTAAAATTTAAAACTGCTTAGACATAGAAACATGGAATTTGGGTAACACAAGTCTGTTCCTGGGCCATAGTCACTCATAAAAGGTCCAGAGAAAATTTCCTATGCCACCCCGTCTCTCTCCACGCACAAAATAGAATAAATTTTCCAGAATTAGAATGATGGGAAAACCATGTGTAACTCTGTGTTTTTCAGTCAGTTTTGAAATAAAAAATTTTAATTAGAGTGTATTGTGTCATCCTATCATTTCATGAAAAAAATTAGATTTACTAATTTATTTTATTCACAGTGAAACATATATGTAAACTTCCCTACATGGAACTATAAAAAAACAATTATTTCCAGCCATAAAAAATGAGAATCAGAGCCTGAATATATATACATATATTCTATATAATTCTAATATGTACTCTAATATATATAATTCTAATATATATATTAGATCCAAGTTTGCAGATGAACCATGTTTAGTTCCCAGAAAACATATCAAATAACTACAATGTAAGTTACCTGTAACTCCAGTTCCAGGGAATCTAATGCCTCTGGCCTCAGTGGACACCTAAACACAACTGCATATAACTAAACACACACACACACTCATGCACACTTAAAAATAAAAGGATGAGTAAAAGAAAACTGAACATGATATGTTTTACAGATACATTCTAAAACTAAATACATAAGCCTCTTGTGTGTTTTTCTTTTTTTATACTCACAGAATATTAAAATGTTCATACTCATTATCACTTAGGTAAGAAAAGTTACAGTATTTTCCCTAAACATAACACATCAAGGGTATAACATCAAGAGTATAAACCTACCATGAATAAGTTATAACTGTTGCTGAGTTCAAGTTTGGGTACTGTAAGTGACAACATGGTTTAACATTAATTATACATCTACTACAGTTTAAAGTAATTCGTAGACTAGATCAGTCAGTGTCTACTGATATTAAAGTTATGCCATATAACTAAATCATCAGTAAAATGTTGTATAGTCCTCAAATTATAATATTGAATAATTATAATAATTATTCAATTTTGCAAATTATGATTGAATAATCTCAGAGACCATAGAAGAGTAATAAATTTACTATTTAAATATTATGGAGTAGTTCATTAAAATTATGGAACTTTTATTAGCTCTTTATTACACTGTTAAATACAACTATTTGGATACATGTATTACTAAATTTATCATATATATACACATATTTAAAAATTCTCATATTTTTCCATTTTTTACTGTTTTTTATATACTTCAGTTTTACTGGTGAGGTGACAGTTCAAGTGCTTACTATGCCATGAATCATTTTCTAAAATCTGTGTTCAGTAACACTAAATTGATTATCATAACTGTGCAGAATTGTAGAGCCTTGTCCCAACAGATACATCAACAACACAACTGCAGCATCACAGATCATTGCAGAAGTTGCCTCTGAAATCTTTTAGGAGTCAAAGGGTAGGGAGTTAGCTGTTTACCAGCAATGTCAGATGCTACATCCATATAGTATCAACAACATGACTGCCTACATATGAGCTAATTACAGAGAACAACAATAGACAAGCTAATGAGAACTTGGAAAAGCTCAGGAAGCCTCAACCCCAATCAAAAAGTACAAAAGTTGAGTAATGCTGAAAGGAGGAGAAATAGCCTTTCCAGGATAAAAGCATACCAATTGGTTACCCGATGCCAAACAGTCTTTCAAATACAAACACAAGTAATATTGTACAGAGTGAGTGCCTCAGGTGGTTAGTACATATGTTCTCGGGAATACACGTGCGCACACACAGCTATGCACACACATACAGTGAGGGAGAGAGGCATATTACAAAAGTTAATTTAAAAGTGACCATGAATTTTTAAAAGAGGAAGCAGTGATATGTGGGGACATTTGGAGGGAGGAAAGGGAAGAGGAAAATAATGTAATTATATTAAAATACCAAATATTATGTTAAATAATTTAATATGTTTCCTTTACATTCTGTCATGGTAGAATAAAGATCAACAATTGCTCAGGTTCAGAGTTATTTTCTCCCCACAGACTCAGCTATTGAGCAGTCTTCAGCCTGCTATTTACAAGAATAACATTTTCTAAATTTCATGTTTATTGCATACTATATAAAGCTTCAAAGAAAGTTTACATGCCAAATGGCTGAATTCACGTAATTAAAAGATGTATTTCCTCAAATAGTATTTTATTATTTTGTAGTGAATAAATTGAAATATATTACTAGTAATCTGTAAGACTCAAAGACCTTATTATTAAATTTAGCTGCCATGTTATATAAAAATATATCATGAATGTTTGTATTGGTCTATAATTTAGAATAGGCTTAATTGCATGGTCTTTGCTCAGAGCTCCTAATAAGATCACAGGCCTCCTAAGGGGAAAATGTGAGGAGGAAACAGAGAGAGAGAGACCTCGCAGGCAAGCTTCACACTATGTGATCATGGCTTTGTCACAGGTATTTGAAAATATGATATGCAGCAAATTTTAGTTTTCTACAAATAGTAAATTTTATAAAGTCTGTCATACACCATTCCAATGCTACTTGTTATTCTAATGCATTTCCAGTCAAAGTGAGTAAGGTTAGCCATCATGATTTAAAGGCAGAGTCTCTTCTAGCTATAATAATTCCATATTTTTTGTATGATTTAGTAGCCATACTTAGGTAATGTCAGAGATAGTATCTTGAATTGTATTATCACCAATAATGAGTTATAATTAATGTTAACATGTGTCTTATAGATTACTTCAACATCCCAGTAAAAATAATGACACTTTCTTACTTTACATTGGGTGAAAAAATATTTTGTGTGTGTGTGTGTGTGTGTGTATATATATATACTTATGAATATTGGTCAATAGAAGCTCATTTTAGTAACTATATGCTGAAAATGTTTATTTATTGAATAACATTCTAGCAATTCTACAAAATATAATTTAGTGTTTTTCATTCATCTTAATTATTTAGCCCAAGAAAACATGTTTAAATATTAAACATTATTTTACACCTGAAGGTACCTGAACACTGAATCTCTACCTACTATATATATATATATATATATATAGAGAGAGAGAGAGAGAGAGAGAGAGAGAGAGAGAATAGATAGATAGATAGATAGATAGATAGATATAGATATATGGATATTATTATTATTTTTTTTTGAGACAGGGTATCTCTCTTAGTCTTGGTTATCCTGGACTCACTTTGTAGACCGGTCTGGCCTTGAACTCACAGATCTACCTGTCTCTTCCTCCCTCTGTGCTGGAAGTACAGGCATGGGCCACCAAGCTAGGCTGACAATATATTCCTAAAGCAATTTATTTTCACTTCTTACTCTGTCTCTTTCACACACACACACACACACACACACACACACACACAACTTATTCTCAATGCTATTAATTCAAAACATTCCTCAAACATGATGAACAGTCAGTTGTTGTGGTTGATATGGAGCTAATATGTATTCAAATCTTAATTACTTCCTGTTTATGGCTATTACAAATAAAGCTGCTATGAACATAGTTGAGCAAATCCCTCAACAGAGGAATGATTATGGCAATTGTAGTACATTGACACAATGGAATACTATTCAACTATTAAAAACAAGGAAATCAAGAAATTTGTAGCCAAATGGATGTAACTAGAAGAGATGATCCTGAGTGAGGTAACCCAGAAAGACAAAGACATTCATGGTATATACTCACTTATAAGCGGATATTAGCCATACACTATAGGATAGCCATCTAACAGACCTAAAGAAACTAAATACTAAGGAGAACCATAGGGAAGATGCTTAAATCTCATTGAGAATGGCAAACAAAAAGCAGTGGACACCAGAAGCAGTGGAAGAGAGGAAACAGGATGGGAGCCTATGATAGAGGGTTCTCTGAAAAGATTTACCCAGATCAAAGCAGATGCTGAGACTCAGGGCGAAACTTTGTGTATTGCTCAGGGAGTCTTATGGAGAAAGAGATGGGTGGGATTAGAGGGAGATACAGGGGACGAGAGCCCCACAAGGAGACCAACAAAACTAAAGATCTGCACTCAGGGGATCCTGCAGAGACTGATGCACCAATGGAGGACCATGCATGGAGAGGACCTAGACCCCCAGCTCAGAGGTGGCAGATGGGCAACTCAGATGTGGGTATCTCTGACATGCAATATGTTACCTTCTTTCTGATCACTTCCCCCTAATGGTACTGTCTTACCAGTTCACTGGGGAAGAAGATGAACTGAGTGTCTTTCGACTAGATGTGCTGGTTGTGTGAAAGGGCTCTCCTTTTCTGAGGAGTAGGAGAAGGAGGGTGAGGTAGGGAGGGTGGAAGGAGAGGAGGCGCTAAAACCAACTGAGCCATAAATTAAATAAACAATTGAATAAACAAATTAATTAATAAAAAGTTTCCCTCCCTCATCAACATAAAGAATCCCTTTTACAAAGACATTCAGGCTCAACTATCACAATTTCTAAATAATAAAATTAGAGATAAACACAAAGTATACAATGCATAAAAGAAAAACAGCATTTGTTTACATCTTTTTAGACAGTCACACAGAAAACTCACAGATCCTACTAACTTGGGCCCATAAGGCATCACAGAGACTAACAGGGCAATCAGGAAGCCTGCATGTGCCTGACCTAGGCTCTTTGCACATATGTTACAGTTGTGTAGCTTGGTCTTCTTTCTTTTCTTATTTTTTAATTTCTTTTTTTATTTATTACAGTTTATTCACATTATACCCCAGCTGTAGCCCCCTCCCTCATCCCCTATCAATCCCACCCTACCTCCCTCTTCTCCTCCTATGCCTCTCCCTATGTCCACTGACAGGGAGGTCCTCCTCCCCTTCCATCTGTCCCTGGCCTAAACCTCACAAAGACCCAACAAAGAAAGAGAATTTCAGGACAATCTCCCTTATGAACACTGATGCAAAAATACTCAACAAAATAGACACAAACCAAATCAAAAAACAAATCAGAGATATAATCCACCTATGACCAAGTAGGCTTTATCCTAGGTATGCAGGGGTGGTTCAATATACAGAAATCCATCAAAGTAATCCACCATATAAACAAACTTAAAGAAGAAAACCACATGATCATCTCCTTAGACGCTGAAAAAAACATTTGATAAAATCCAACTCTCGTTCATGGTTAAAGTCCTAGAGAGATTAGGGATACAAGGCACTTACCTAAACATAGTAAAGACAATATACAGCAAGCCTATAGCCAACATCAAACTAAACAGAGAGAAACTTAAGTCAATCCCACTGAAATCAAGGACAAGGCAAAGCTGCCCACTCCCTCCATATCTCTTCAACATAGTTCTTGAAGTCCTTGATAGAGCAATAAGACAACTAAAGGAGATTAAGGGGATACAAATCAGAAAGGAAGAGATCAAAGTGTCACTATTTGCAGATGATATGATAGTATACATGAGTGACTCCAAAAATTCTACCAACTTGGTATTCTTATGGTACTCCTATCAGTGCAAGTGGAGGCTGTCTCTGACTCCTTTGCCTGCTTTTAGGACTGTTTATACTCCTACTGGGTTGTCTCATCCAATCTTAATACAGAGAGTGGTGCAACTTGTTATGTCATGTTGGGTTGATATCTATGGGAGCCAGCCCCTTTCTGAAGAGAAACTGGAAGAGGAGAGGATGGGAGCTGAGGGAAGGGACTGAGAGGGGAGGAGGGAGGGAAAACTGCATTCATATGAAATACATGAAAAAACAAACAAAGAGACAATAAATTCCCAGAATGAAGGAGATCTGGTGGGCTGAACAGCACAGCCACCACCTAGGCTAAGAACCAAGGCTTCAAGTGGACCCATCCCAACATCTACCCCATCTGTGATCTGCTAGAGTGCCGTTCTTAGATACCAGTCCTGAGAATCAAAGTTATAGCATCTCCATGACACAGGACAACAGGATGTCTGAGGGGAACCAGAATAAAGATCCAGTATTGATAATGTAGCAGAAGCCAGACGCCTGGATCCAGACCAATAACTTACCACAATGAATATTTGCAGGTAAAGCTGTTTGGGCAAAAGTTGTTTGGACACACTGTGACACACTACAGATTTCACAGCAAAGTTTTTTAATGTTTTTTTTCTTCTTTTTGTTGTTTTAATTTTTTATTTTATATATAGAATTTTTCTGGCAGGGAGGTTGCAACATAGAGGGCAGATAAAGAGAGACAGGTTGAATTTCAGTTTTCTTAAAATGTAGTTTGACTTTGTTTTACCTGCATTTTCTACTTATGTGCAGATTCATATTTGGCAAAATATTATAAAATGGACCTAATTGATTAGCAAAAAAATCTAAAAACTTGTTTCTACTTTCTAAAGAGGCTTGCATTCTGAAAACATCCTTTTTACATTTACTATTAAAATATTATTTCATACCATAAATTCTAACTGTGCTTTTCTTCTCCCCCACGTCCTCTTAGAGTCCTCCACTTCCTCCTTTCCCACTTTATGTTCTCTTCTTCCTCCTTCTCTGTTACGTGTGTGTGTGTGGGGGGGGGTTTCTTTATTTGTTTGTTTATGTTCTTGTTTGTATACACTGATGGGCCCAAGCAGCTATGCTCCAGCAGCTGGGTTTCCATGAAAGGCTTTATAATCTGCCTTGATACTGTAGGCCTGAGTTTCTGTTTCCTGGTAATATTCCCACAGTTGCTTTGATCCTATTTCTATTTCTCAGAACATGAAACTGTTGTCCGTGAAAACGAGATACAACAACTCAATAATCTCCCTGAAAAACAGAAACAATAATTTAGTAACCGCCTTAAGGATTCCCCCAACTGCAAACCAATTAAATTAATGATATTGTTACCTGGGCACTTTTTGTTAGCGCTGTTACCTGAGCATGCCTTATCACTTGGACACACCACGACGTCCCATCCCCCATCCCCTAGATCAACATCAAATAATCAATTTATGACAAGTTTGCTTCTGCTAAACATGGACCAATCATGTAACCTGCAAGTTGGAAAGTCCTGTTCTTTGCTCACACCGTAATGAAAACCCAGCTATGCGCTTCCTTCCATAATCCACTGCATTGGTCATGGTCAGGAGTCTGAGCTTAAGCCTGAAATAAAGGCTCTTTGTTCTTGTATACATGGTCAGTGTTCAAGTGGTCTTTGGAGTCTTTGCGATATGGGCATAATAACACACACACACTGAAAACTATAATACACAAAGAAGTGATTAATGAGATTAAAATCTGGAAACAACCTAGATGTCCCTCAACTAAGGAATGGATACAGAAACTGAAGAGTGGTACATTTACACGATGGGATGTCACTTAGTAATTAAAAACAAAGAAATTATGAAATTTTTGCAGGCAAATTGTGAGAACTAGAAAAGATCATTCTGAGTGAGGTAGCTCAGAAGCAGAAAAACATATAAGGTATATACGCACTTATAAGTGTATATTAGCCTTATAATATAGGATAAACATAATAAAATCTATAGTCCTAAAGAAGCTTAACAAGGAAGAACTTAGGGAAGAGGCTGAATCCTCACTCAGAAGGGCAAACAGGATACACATTGGAAGTAGAAGAAGACCAGGAACAAGACAGGGGACTTCCACAGAGGTCCTCTGAAAGACTCTACCCATCAGGGTATCCAAGAAGATACTGAGACTCATAGCCAAACTTTGGGCAAAGTGCAGGAAACCTTATGGAAGAAGAGGGAGATAGAAAGACTGGTGTGGTGGTGGTGGCAGGAACTCCACAAGGAGAACAACAAAGCCTAAAACCCTGGGCCTAAGGGGTCTTGCAGAGACCAATGCGCCAACCAAGGACAATACTTGGAAAAGACCTAGACTCCCTGCTCAGAAGAAGCCCATATGCTGTTCAGAATACCAATGATCAGGGGCTGTCTCTGAGATGAACTCTGTGGCTGGCTCTTTCTTCACCTCCCCCTGGGGGGGGGGGTGTAGCCTTGCCAGACCAAAGATGAAGATGATGCAGTCAGCCTTGATGAACCTGATAGGCTAAGGTCAGATAGAAAGGGAGGAAGTTCTCCCCTATCAGGGGACTAGGGAAAGAGCATAGGGGAAAAGAGGGAGGGTGGGAGGGACTAGGAGGAGACAAAGGAATGCAGTAGGGATACAAAATGAATAAATTGTAATAAATAAAAATGGTTAAACAAAGGAGCATAAAACAAAAAGTTGAGAAAAATACCACTGAGTACATTTTGTGTAAGCCAACTACCCTTGGGCATGTGAAGTATGGTTAAATGTAGCCAGGGAGACTCCACTGAAGAACTCTAAGTATTCTGGGAGTCTGTGTTCAGTTTCGCCTGTAAGTGCTGGGACCAGCTCTTGTTTGAACTTGGGCATGCCTTATGCATGCTGTAATAATCTTTGTGAATCCATTTGTGCATTATATATTTGCCTCTCATGATCCCCGAGGAGAGAGATTTGATGAAGGCATTCCTTTTAGGGTTGAATAATCCAAAATCTCACATTCTCTTCACATTGTCCAGTTGTAGGTCTGTATGTTCGTTACCATCTAGAGCAACAATAAGCTTCTCTGATGATGGCTGAGCTTGACACTAATCTGTAAATCCATAATTTGAAAACATCCTTTTTATATGAGCAAGACTTATTTCACCAATTTTCCATCTTGGGTTACATGATTTATACATAATTCTTATAAACATTGGCAGTAGATTATGACATGAAATGTTGTCCAAACTAGCTCTTTGCCTCACTATATCTGCTGCTACTAATGTTGTCTGTTACTAAAAATTTATAGAACATATTGTAACAAGTCTGTCTATGTCTATGCTCTTCCCATTCATTCAAACTGCCTATCTCAAGGGAAAGATCTGTCTCTCAATCTTACTCTTTGATGTCTTTTGATACTTGTTGAAATAAATGTTACATGACAATTACACAATTGCATTACTTTAGTTTGCTTCATTCACTACTGTTTAGCCCAGTAGCCTATTTCTTTAATACATTTATTCTATCATTTTAAAATACATTTAAAACATTGTATTAGTTATTCCAGAAAACTTTACAATGTGATTTGATCATAGACACATTCTTCTCATTTCAAACTCTGTATTTTGATTATACTCACCCCTCCCCCAACTCTTCCAAGGCCCACATCCTATTCTTTATTCACTTTTTGTGTCCTCATTCATTTTCTAGTATTTATAGCATTTCAAGAGTTCTAGTGTGTCTTCTTTGGCACATGACTATCTGCTGGAACGTGATTACAGAAAATTAACTCTCCATTCTTCTAAAGCTGTCATACGTGAATAGTTCTTCTTGACCATCTACCTCATTCATGATGATATTTTTGTCTTGCCTGATCTTACACAGGTATTGTGCATGCTAGAATAACTACTCGGAGTTCATATGTGCAATAATCTTATGTCTTGAAAACACTGTTAAATTATAGTCTTCCAAGGCTTCTGGCTTTGACAATCTATTCACTTGGCACAGCTGGCTGAAGGATTCATGTTTACCCTGTCTGTTGTTCAAGCTGACAGTTCAGCTATATAACATTGCAGTGTCAAGTTTATAATCTGTGATAAAAGTTTGGAAAGTAAGTGGAGGTAAACTTTCATTGAAGCTGAAAACACTAAGCTTCACTTCCAAATATCTAATATGACTGTATTTATTTTGAAATAGTAGAAGTCTGAGTCTTGTTTGGGTTAAGGATAACTGAGCTTGAGCAGCCATCCAGGTAAAGGTTAAAGACAGATCAATTCTCTCAGAGGATAAATTCTTTGTGCCTAATTTCTGTGTAGTCCATGACAAATAAAAATTTAGTTTTAGTTTTAGTCTTCCAATGCAAACTACTGTAAGCATTTATAGTCTTTCTTTTTATATTCTCCCATTGTCTTTAAAATATAAAATACTGGAACAAAAATCTTACAGAGTCTAGGTCCACCGCAGAGTACCTAGACAAACAATTTTAATAGAATAATCCACAGTATGCTATGATATCTTTATTAGTTCCTTTCAATAAGAAAGTATGGCTTTAAGCCTTTATACTATTCTCTCAAATAGAATATATAAAATCTATTAAAATGGGAAGTCTGCACCTAAGGTATATATAAAGGAATACAAACATTTGGAATATAAAACACAATATTTTGATATCATTGAATGGGATTTTAAAAAGCATATTACATACAAAGCAAACTTAAGAATTGAGGCAATTTCTTGGTTTGAGGCTTGAATTATCTGGATAATTGCTTCAATTTTCCGTCTCACTACACATGGGAACACATACTGAACACACACATTTTCATACACTGGGAAATACAAGTATTTCTTTTTTGTATTCATGAGGGAAATATAAAGTGAAACAATAAAACTTAATAATACTAGAGGTAAGCTTTAGCCTGAATATTCTGATTACTTTTAGGTAGATATTGTAAAACTTCTACTCAAGTTTAGAAATTTGAATTCAAGGCGATATTTGCTATTAAAAAACAAATGGGTTTAAAGTATGCAATTGAAATGGAAGTGGAGCGCAGCAATCTGCAGGGAGGTGAAGGAATGCTCATAGTTCATTAAATAATGGGAGTCGTAATGAGG
The DNA here is from genome assembly GCA_010120015.1 of Rhombomys opimus. Taxonomy (NCBI): domain Eukaryota; kingdom Metazoa; phylum Chordata; class Mammalia; order Rodentia; family Muridae; genus Rhombomys; species Rhombomys opimus. The sequence goes on along the minus strand of REGO01000468.1, from coordinate 1,183,037 downwards.
TTTACACAAATCAAACAGTGTGTTAGGTAATTGTAATGTTGCTAGGTGGTGAACCACCTGTCAGGAAGCACTTCCAGCCGAAGGCTCAATCTGCTCTCCTGCCTCCAGACGATATCTAATTAGTGTAAACTTCAGCTGTGGCAAGCTACCAGAAAATAAAAGTTATTTGTGTGCTCCTTTCCTTCAAGAGTGAAGGTGAACAATTACTTTATTTTAAGTACTTTAATTTTTTAAGGAGATGTTTGATACACAGCGTTAGAAAAGGTACCTATGTAGTCAGTCAGTAGACAACAGGTCTAATTGGAGGATGTTAACATTATGAAAGATTCAGAGTGGTTTTCCAGGAATAAAGCTCACCTTTACCTGAAGCCGGAACAAAATGAAATGAGTGGGGAAAGGACAGGTGAAGAGATGAATGGTAGAAATACATAGAGGGAAGGAGTGAATGAGAGGGGCAGGGAGGGAAGAAGAAAGTTTAGTCACTATCATTGGAAATGAGATTGTGCTGTACTACATGTATCTACTATTTGAAATATTTTTAAAAACCGTCAACATTAAATATAACATATTTATTGTCCTCCCAAGCAAAATGTAATTAATTTTTTTTAAAATTATTCCTTATTTTTCTACAGATATATCAGTGTATTCTTAAAAATAAAACAAAAAAAATTTCAACTTAGAACTTTCACAATTGAAAGAAATGTAGCTTGCATTTTCAAAATAGAATCTCAACATGCTCTTTAAAAAGTTATGATGTTATGATGTGTCATATATATATATATATATATATATATACACATATATATATATATATTACCAATCATCCTTTGGAAAGGCAACCTTCTAAAAACAATGCTCTAAATTAATAATAAGAATGCTGACAGCACAAGTCCACAGATGGCTAGTGTGTATTAAAGAATCCAGAAGAAATAACATAAGGACCACATTATATGACCTAAATGTTCTTATTGTAGCTTAGTAGCTTATTCATGTTCTCTTGATCTTTTATCTATGCATTTTATTCAATTATCTTAATATTCACAACTGATAATAATGTAGTGATTGTTTCATACAAACCAACATCCTCACCTTGCTCTGCCTCCAAATAGATGTTCCTTATTACTGACTTTTGAATGATTTACTATTTCACATAACTGTGAAAGTAAAAAGAGAAGCCATTGAATTTGGACACACTTTCACATTTACTCTTTCTCCCTTGCTCACATTTTTCCTTCTTTTTATTTATTTTTTCTCCTTATAAACCAAAAACCTGACAATAATGAATTTGCTATTGACTGAAGTGTTGAATATATTATATTTTATTAATATGAAAGATGTCAAGCTTCAGAAGCGGATGATATTGGGGCATTGTTCCAGCCGTAAATGTAACTTTTTTAAAAGGTAAATTTACATGTACATTCAAAATATGCTGCTGTGTAGAATATGAGTAAGATATTGAAAGACACTGAAGAGCATAAATTTTCCTCTAGTAAGAATACAGAGTGTTTTTTACAATGACAATACAATTTTGAAGTTCATACAATTTGAATACCCCTCATTCTAAGACTTAGGGATCTTACCAGAAGAGGGTGCAGAAAAATTCTAAGAGCCAGAGGTAGTGAGGTGACTTTAAGGATTCAGTGTTTTTTGTGCACCACAAGGCAGATAGCCATAGGTACTGATAACTGCTGTGACTGCATCAGTAGTATCTACATGACCCCAGACCACAATTCCAGCTTCAAGTGGTCATGAAGTGTTGAGGAGCTCTTCGCATTTGCTTACTGGTTGGATAGTACACTTTTACTTTTTTCAGTGGATTGAGACTAGATATATCAACAACACTGAATAGCAGGCTCCATGACCAAGAGTAGTGGCCAACACACACTGGACTCCATGGTTTTAATTATTTTAGAGAAAGAAAGGAAAGAGAGAGAGACACACACACACAAAGACAGACAGAAAATATGAAGATGACCAAGGATATAAGGAAGATCTAGGGAGAAATTGGAGAGAGGATAACTATGATCAAAATTGTGAAAATATTAAACAAAACAAACAAAACACCAAAACCAGCTTCTCAACTAGAAATGAAACCCCTGCTCACCTCCTGTCTGCACACTGGGATTTCGGTTGATATTTCACAAGTCTTGTGCATGCCTTTATAACTGCTGGAAGTCCATATGTGTAAGTAGCCTGACATGTACAGAAAATGGTTTCCTTGTAGCCATCCCCTGCCTCCAATTCGTACACTTCTTTAAAGTGAACTGGGATCCCTGGGAGGAGGATATGAGATATGGTTGTCCCAGGAAGGGCTCAGTAGATGCCTTGATGTACATACCTTATTGTAGATGTGGATACCTTGTTGTAGATGCCTTGTTGTATATACCCAGTTGTAGATACCTTGTTCTACATAACTTGTTAATACCATGTTGTAGACACCATGTTTTAGATACCTTGTTCTTGATAACTTTGGTGGTGTTCACCATTGGAACAGGAAAGCCTAGTGTGGTGGCTGATTAGTATACTTTTAAATTGGCAAACTGAAACACTTTATAAAGAACTATGGCAGAATGAGAGCACTGGACAGTTTTGAAGTAAAGACCGCAGGTGTACTTTTAACTTTTTTCCTTTCAACATCTTCACACAGGGACAGGCACTGTTAAGGACTTTTGCTTAAGCATTGAAATATCATACAACTTATTTTCTCCTACTCTTTCAGGTGGAAAATGCACTCTAATAATCATTTCTTCTTCCATGGTGCTAGAAATACATGCAAATTATGTTAATCCTGCTTCTTTGACATAATAAAAAGTAATATAATAACCAGTAGATTTTGCTATAGATTATATTTTAAAAATAGTACTATTAGGCTGGGCAATGATGTGAAATGAATTATTGTATTAAAATACCTTTCTCTGTCCTTTTTAAAAGTATAAAACTATGAATATGAATTCATATATCAAGTGAACTGTGGATCCATTTGAAATGCACAGTAACACAGTATTATGTCTTACTTTTTAGCCAGTAAAGAATTTGAAGGATTGGACACTTCTTAAGAAGTCTCTGGAAAAAGACAGATAGCAGAATAATTGAATGTGAATGAATTCCTAAAGAAAAAGAAATGTGAAATGAAATGGGATTGCATCTGTGATCCATTTCATAAATGTAAAGCTGGCAGGAGAAAAGAGGGAGAAGTTGTGTTCAGGGTCTTCATTCCATGAAAGTTAAAATATTCGTGGAGGAGAAACAAGGTCAAATATAAGTAAGCAATTTCATAAAAATAGATGAGTCTACTCAAATAACTTTAAAATGTGCTTAGTGTCTCAGCAAATGACTTAAGCAATTGGAAAAAATACCACAAAGGATGCAGCCTGGACATTAGAGGTTCCTAGATACCCACATGGTATGTCAGAGCTCAGACTTAAAGGAACCTTTCTTGATGATATACTCTGCTCCCTTTCATACTATTTTCTTTGAACTGACAATTACAACATTTGTGTGTGAACTCGAAATGACTTAAACCCTTTTGGCTTGTCCTCATGCACAAGCACTCTCCACCAGTTCACGTCAATAGGCCTCTTTTGACCTAGATTCAGAGGTCTGCTCTGTGACTTCATATGACACTAAGTAAAAATAAACCATTGAAATCACTTTTTAACATAACAAAGGCTCTTTTTTCATTTTTTTCATTACTTATTTGTTTACATCCCTCCCTCTTTTCCCCTCCCCTCCTGTCCTCCTATGTTTCCCTTCCTTCCTCAGAGAAGGGTGTCCTCCCATGGACATCAACACACCTTGACATATCAAATACCACTGGGCTCATCTTTTTCTATTGAGGCTAGGCAAGGCAGTGCAGTTAGGAGAAAGGATCCAAAAGCAGGCAACAGAGTCAGAGACAGCCCCTGCTTCCGCTGTTTGAGCTCCCACATGAGGACCAAGCTGTACATTGGTTACATACTTGTGGGGGACCTACGTCTGTCCCATAGGTATTCGATGGTTGGTTGATTAGTCTCTTTGGGCCCTGTGCGACCAGGTAAGCTGGTTTTGTAGGTTTTCCTGTGGAGTCCTTGACCTCATTGGCTCTTTCAATCCTTCCTCTCCCTTTTCCATAAGATTCCCTGAGCTGTGCCTAATGTTTGGCTGTGGATCTCTACATCTGTTTTTATCAGCTGCTGGGGAAGACACTCAGAGATGATTATGTTAGACTTTTATCTGCAAGTCTAGGAAAACATTATTAAAATGTCAGGGGTAGACTCTCGTGGAGCTCAAGTTGGGGTAGTCATTTGTTGGCTAGGTCAAAGGTTTTGTGTTTGGGTTGGTCTCTGTATTTCTTCACTGAAAGTCCAGCCTGGCTACAGGAGGTGGCCATGTCAGGCTCCATATCACCTGCTACTAGAAGTCTCAGCTAGGTTCACCATCATAGACTCCAGGGAGCCTCCCCAGTCCCAGAGATGTCCCCTCCACACTGATTTCTGTTTTCCCTCACCCAATTTCCCCTCTCCACTCCCTCCCCCACCCAGCTCTTTCCCTCCTACTGCAAATGTCTATTTTATTTTGCCTTCTGATGAGAGTCAAGCATCTTCCCTCAAGCCCTTCTTGTTATTTAGCTTCTTTGTATCTGTGGATTGTTGCATGGTTATGCTGTACTTTATGGTTAATATCCATTTATAACTGAGTATATACCTTGCATTCTTTTTGCTTCTGGGTTACCTCACTCAGGATAATAGTTTCTAGTTCCATCCATTTGCCTGCAAATTTCATTATGTCCCTGTTTTAAATAGCTGAGTAGTTTTCCATTGTGCAAATGTACCACAATTTCTGTATCCATTCTTCGGCTGAGGGACAGCTAGATTGTTTCTAGTTTCTGGCTATTACTAATAAAGCTGCTATGAACATAGCTGAGCAGGTATTCTTGTGGTATGGTGGAATATCTTTTGGTTATATACCCAGGCATCTTATAGCTGGATTTTGAAGTAAAACTACTACCAATTTTCTGAGAAATCGCTAGATTAATTTTCAAAGTTCTTGTACAAGTTTGCACTCCTACCAGCAATGGAAGAGTGTTCCCCTTGCTCCACATCCTCACTGACATGTGCTGTTAATTGAGCTCTTGATCTTAGCCATTCGAATGGGTGTAAGGTGAAATCTTAGAGTCATTTTGCTTTGCACTTCCCTTATGACTAAGAAGACTGAGCATCTTTAAAAGTGTTTCTCGCCATTAGAAATTCCTGTGTTGAGATTTCTCTGTTTGGCTTTGTACCCCATTTTTGTTTTATTTTATTTTCATTAATTAATTCAATTTATATTTTGGTCATAGGCCCCTCCCTCTTATCCTCCCACTCTCACACTTCCTCCTGCATGCCTTCTCCCCTATTTCCTAGAATAGGGAATCCTCCTTACCCAGACATTTCAGCTCATCTTTCACAGAAGAACTGAGTTTGCCTTTCTCCCCTGTGATCTTGTAGATAAGGCCCATCAGGGGGAAGTGATCAGAAAGCAGGCAACATAGTCTGTGTCAGAGATTTCCCCCACCCCCCTAACTAGAGGGCCAACACAAGCCTAAGATGTCCATGAGACTTATCTTTTGGGGTCTGTGCTTTGTAGTATATCTATCCTCTAACATATGACTAAAGTCTGTTTATGAGTATATACCAGCTGTGTGTTTCTGGGTCTCTGTTACCTCACTCAGGATGATCTTCTCCAGTTTCATCCATTTGTCTGCTAATTTCATGATTTCCTTGTTTTTGATGTACCACACTTTCTGTATTCATTTTCAGTTGAGGGACATCTAAGTTGTTTCCAGTGTCTGGCTATTACGAATAAAGCTGCTATGGACATGGTTGTACAAATATCTTTGTTGTGGTTATACCCAGGAGTGATATAGCTGGGCCCTGAGGTATGTACCCCATTTTTAATTGGGTTATTTGGTTTGTTGGTGTCCAAATTTTCAAGTTCTTTATATATTTTGGATATTAACCATCTAATGGATGTAGGGTTGATGAAGATCTTTTCTCATACTGTAGCCTGCTGTTTTGCTCTATTGATGGTGTTCTTTGCCTTCCAGAAGCTTTTCAGTTTCATGACTTCGCACTTATTAAGTGTTGATACTAGTCTGAGCTGCTGGTGTTCTGTTGAGGAAGTTGTCTCCTCTACCAGTGCATTCAAGTCTATTCCTCACTTTCTCTTCTGTTAGCTTTAGTATATTTCTTCACTATTTTATAGGGGGGTGTCTTAGAACTTTGTCTACTGAATGAATGACCAAGGAACAAACCAGGCTGATTTTTCCACAGAAATAGAGAGAATACAATAATGGCCTTCTGATGCTTAACAATAGTTGAGGTTTTAATGAACCTATGTCACCTGCTTGTATACAGTTTTCTATGTAATGGGCCCTTGGTCACAATTCTAACTGGCATATGACTATCTACCAAATAAAAGTCATAGCCCGGAAGAGTAGACCTTACCCAAACTCTCCCCTAAAAAATGGTTGTTTGTTTTGACTTTCAGGTGTTTTTGATTGTTTAGTTCTTTTGTGGATTTTTGTGGAGACTGAGAGAATATGAAGTTTGGTGTATAATGATGTGGGGAGGATCTAGGAAGAGTTGAGGGAAGAAAATCATGATCAACACAAGTAGTACAAAAAAATTAAATGTGAACATCCATTTCTGGCTTCCTGCCCATTCCTGAAGCAGAATGGTTGCTAGAGAGTTTACAGAAACTACAGTTTAGCTAGAGGCTATGAAAACATTCAAAATCTACATGTAATTAGTGTTAGAGTACTCACCCAGTATATGCTCCCAGGTCCAATCCCCATCACTCCCGGAACCAAAAAATATTAAACAAACAAAAGAATAGTCACTTTTTTGTATAATAATTCTAACAAAAAGTAATTGGAATCTTGGTTCATTGAGGAAACAAAGAAGTGACTATGAAAATTTACTGCTAAATCCAAGACAGAAGTTTTCAGTAGCAATCTCAAGACTGCATACACTCACAACATTATTTCTTTTATAATAAATTTAACTTCTAAAATATTTTCTTATCATCATAGAAATTTAAATAAATTATTTTCAGAACTGTTACAACAGCATATATTTAAATATAAGTCATAATTGGAGTGAACCAAGAAATCTTGCTTTCCTACAATTCTCATCCACATTTTGGATATTTTTAGATCAAACACATTTTATTTATTTAACACAAGTGTTTTATGAAATCTCTGCCCATTTGTACACCCGTTGATCAAAAATCTCCATCTCTCACCTCATTCATTATAATTAATCCCATGATATAGTATTGTTTCTTATAATTCTTTTTAAATTTTTATTTATTAGTATTTTGATTATTACAATTTATTAACTTTGTATCCCAGCTGTAGCTCCCTTTCTCATCCCCTCTCAATCCCACCCACCTTTCCTCATCTCCTCCCACATCCTCCCACAGTCCACTGACAGGAGAAGATCTCCTCCCCTTCCAACTGACCTTAGCCTACCAGGTCTCATCAGGACTAACTGCATTGTCTTCCTCTGTGGCCTGGTACAGCTGCACTACCTCCAGGGGGAGGTGATCAAAGAGTCAACCATTAAGTTCATGTCAAAGATAGCCCCTGCTCTTCTTACTAGGGAACCCACTTGGAGGCTGAGTTGCCATGGGCTACACCTGAGCAGGGGTCTAGGTCGTCTCCATGCATGGTCCTTGGTTGGAGTATTGGTCTTGCAAAGACCCCTAGGTCCAGATGTTTTCAGTTCTGTTGCTCTCCTTGTAGATCTTCTGTCCCTTCCAGGTCTTATAATTTATTATCAGCAATGGTAGGTAAGTTTTCTGAAAATATGTCTGATTATATAAAATCTTGATCAGTTCATAATAAATGACTTAAACCTTTTAAAAATTATTTTTATTAATTACAATTTATTCATTTTGTATTCCTCCTGTACCTCCCTCCCTCCTCCCCTCCCAATTTCACACTCCCTCTCTTATCCCTACCCTTTCCCTTCCCCCAGTCCACTGATAAGGGTCCTCTTCCCCTTCCCTCTGATCCTAGTCTATCAAGTCTCATCAGGAGTGGCTGAATTGTCTTCCTCTGTGTTCTGGTAAGTCTGCTCCCCCTTCAGGGGGAGGTGATCAAAGATCAGGCCAATCAGTTCCTGTCAGAGACAGTCCCTGTCCCCATTACTGTGGAGCCCACTTGGACACTGAACTGCCATGGGCTACATCTGTGCAGGGGTTCCAGGCCATCTCCATGAATGGTCCTTAGTTGGATATCAGTCTCCCAAAAGACCCCTGTGCCCAGACATTTAGGATCTGTTGCTGTCCTTGTGGAGCTCCTGTCCACTCCAGGTCTTACTATCTCCCCCTTCTTTCATAAGATTCCTTGTACTCTACCCAAAGCTTGGCTATGAATCTCAACATCTGCCTCGATACCCTGCAGAGTAGAGTCTTTCAGAGGCCCTCTGTGGTAGGCTCCTGTTCTGTTCCCTATTTGCTCCCTCCTCCAATGTCCACACTCTTTGCCTTTTGGGATGGGGATTGAGAATCTTAGCCAGAGTCTTCCTTCTTGATTAGCTTCCTTAGATGTACAGATTTTAGCAGGTTTATCCTATATTATATGTCTAATATCCGCTTATGAGTGAGTATATACCCTTTGTGTCTTTCTTCTTCTGGGATACCTCACTCAGGATGATCTTTTCCAGTTCCCATCATTTACCTGCAAATTTTGTGATTTCCTTGTTTTTTATTGCTAAGTAATATTTCATTGTGTAGATGTAGCACAATTTCTGTATCCATTCCTCAGTTAAGGGGCATCTGGGTTGTTTCCAGCTTCTGGCTATTACAAATAAAGCTGCTACAAACATGGTTGAGCAGATGTCCCTGTTGTATACTTCAACCAACGAGTGGTAAAACTGGATCTTGAGAAAGCGTTATTCCTAATTGTCTGAGAAAGTGCCAGATTGATTTCCAAAGTGGTTGTACAAGTTCACATTCCCATCAGCAGTGGAGGAGGGTTCCCCTTTCTCCACATCCTCTCCAGCATGTGTTTTCACTTGAGTTATTCATCTTAGCCATTCTGATGGGTGTAAGGTGAAATCTCAGGGTCATTTTGATTTGCATTTCCCTGATGACTAAGGATGTTGAACATTTGTTTGAGTGTTTATCTGCCATTCGATATTCCTCTATTGAGAATTCTGTTTACTTCTGTTTCCCATTTTTTAATTGGATTACTTGATTTGTTGCTGTTTAACTTTTTGAGTTCTTTATATATACTGGACATTAGCCCTCTGTCAGATATAGGTTCCATGAAGATCCTTTCCAAATCTGTAGGCAGTCATTTCATTTTGATGACAGTGTCCTTTGCTTTACAGAAGCTTTTCAGTTTCATGAGGTCCCATTTATTGATTGTTGCTCTTAGAGCCTGTGCTATTGGTATTCAATTCATGAAGTTGTCTCCTGTGCCAATGAGTTCAAGGTTCTTCCCCACTTTTTCTTCTAACAGGTTTAGTGCATCCGGTTTTATATTGAGGTCTTTGATCCACTTGGACTTCAGTTTTGTGCAGGATGATGAGTATGGATCTGTTTGCATTTTTCTACATGTAAACATCCAGTTAGACCAGCACATTTGTTGAAGATGCTGTCTTTTTTCCATTGAATGGTTTTGAGATCTTTGTCAAAAAATGGGAGTCCATAAGTGTGTGGGTTTAATCTGGGTCTTCTATCTGCTTCCATTTATCCACCATTCTGTTTCTATGCCAGTATTGTGCAGTTTTTAGTATTGTTGCTCTATAGAACAGCTTGAGATCAGGGATGGAGATACCTCTAGAATATCGTTTATTGTAAAGGATTGTTTTAGCAATTCTGGGTTTCTTGTAATTCCATATGAAGTTGAGGATATTTTCTTTCAAGGTCTGTAAAGAATTGTGTTAGTAATTTGATGGGAATTGCATTGAATCTGTAGATTGCTTTTGGTAAGATGACCATTTTTACTATGTTAATTCAGCCAAGACATGAGCATGGAAGATCTTTCCATTTTCTGATATCTTCTTCTAATTCTTTCTTCAGAGACTTGAAATTTTTTTCATACAAGTCTTTGACTTGCTTGGTTAGGATCACACCAAGATACTTTATGTCCTTTGTGGCTATTGTGAAGGGTTTAGTTTTCCTAATTACTTTCTCAGCCCTTTTGTGTTTTGTATACAGGAAAGCTACTGATTTTTTTTTGAATTAATTTTGTATCCAGCCACTTTGCTGAAGGTGTTTATCAGGTGTAGGAGTTCCCTTGTAGAATTTTTGGAGTCACTCATATCATCTGTAAATAGTGATACTTTGACTTCTTCCTATTCGATTTGTAAACCCGTGATGTCCTTGATGTCTTATTGCTCTAGTAAGGACCTCAAAAACTATGTTGAAGAGATATGGAGAGAGTGAGCAGCCTTGCCTTGTCCCTGATTTCAGTGTGATTGCTTTAAGTTTCTCTCGGTTTAGTTAATGTTGCCTGTTGGTGTGTCTGCTTCTTTTTTCTCTAGGTCTTTTAGGTGAGCCATTAAGTTGCTTGAATGAGATGTTTCGAATTTCTTCTTGAAGGGATTTAGTGCTATCAACTTTCCTCTTAGCACTGCTTTCATAATGTCTCATAAATTTGTCTATATTGTGGGGGTTCCTCTCATCTGGGAAACACAATTGCTGGTGTTTTAGGGCCCAGAATTCTGTCTGCTGGTCGCTGTACAGATCCTGCTGTGCTGCTGATCAGAAAGAGTGTCCTCCTGGTGCTGCCATCTTGGAACACCCCCCCTTAAATCCTTTTTTTGTTAAATTTGAGCCTTGTCATTCTCACTCCAATGTTCAAACTTCAATACATACTATATTTCACTCAATTTGGACATTGTATTGTATTGTATTGTATTGTATTGTATTGTATTTTATAATTTATCCATTATATATTCAGAGTGAAGCCTCCTCCCTCAACTCCTCCTAGTCCCACCCTCCATCTCTCTATTCCCCTATCCCTTTCTGCCAGTTCACTGAAAAGGGGAGATCTCTTCCTCTGCCATCTGCCCATAGCTTATCAGGTCTCCTCAGGACTGCCTGGATCCTCTTTCTTTGTTGCCTGACAAGGCCACATCACCAGGGGCAAGTGATCAAAGAGCAGGTAATGAGTCCATGATATTTTTAAATACCCATATGCATTAGTTAATCATGATATAAAGTAAATACAAACTTGAATTGTTGATAATTAACTTTAAAGGATTTTAATTATTCCAGGTATGCTTTCATAAAGTATGTCTCAATATCTTAAAGTGCTTAAATACATTGTTCATATTTACTGATCTAGCACTACTTAAAGCATGATGGATTTACTATTGTATAAGCTGCTACAAAGGTCACAGTTTTAAATAACATTTTATTTATTTATTTTTTATGTTAAATTTCTTTTTTTATTAAATTAAGTTTATTAACTTTGTATCCCAAAGTTACAAATTTGTATCCCAAATTTGTATTCACAAATTAAACTTAAACTGCCACAAATTCTTTGATACATTACCTTAATTTTCAATTGCACTTCATTTATTGATTCAATGGCCAATCAGTCACAACATTAATCAGTACTAAGATCATGGGCATTTTCAGTTTGTGCCTTTGTTACAATATGAATAATTTTGCTTTAAAACTTTACAGTGTGTAATTGTTAACAAAAAACTCCAGTTTCAGCAGTTTAAAAGAAGCTACTCATTTTTTTAATTAAGTGATATTTTTTTGTGTATGTGAATTTCATACAGGTATACTGTATTTAAATCATTTCATATCCTCTCTCCTCACCATGAAATTACTACAACTATAACTCCCCTTCTCTTTATCTCTCAAAAATTTGTGACATGATATCTGCAAAAGCTTAAATGTCCAAAAGAGTGCCTGAGCCTTCAGCAAGGATGGCTCTGGAGACCAGTAGCTGATAGAGGGTTTCTATTTGAATTTTATTTATAACTGTTTATTGTTCTCTTTTATTTTGCTTTTCACGTTGACTCTTAGTCTTTGTCTGGTTTTCTGTTCTACTTCATGTAGTTTTTGGATCTTTCACTTCACTTCCTTATGGTATCATCATCTTCATGAAGTAGTTCAAGAAAGGGGCCATTTCTGTATACAAACATATACTTAATTATGATTAAATAATATTGTCTACATAAAGCGGTGTGATGTAATCCACCTATTTCACAACTTATTGCGTTTTTATCATATTTAACTTCAATAGTTGGAATATTAATATAATAAAGTCTGACTTTCTCACTGCTACTTACCAACATTAAAAATGGTCTTTACTGTCCATTATGAAATAAACAATGATTTGTATAACATTTGCAAACTTTACTTACAGTACCACCTCAGAGACTCTTTAGTTAACAATTTATGTTACAGTGATAGTCTTTCTGACTGAATGAGATGGAATTTGAGAGTAATTTTCTTGTGTTTTTTTGTGATGGATAAGGATACAATGTTCACATTTTCAGAAATCAAAATTACATTAGGGTTCCATTTTATACTTTCAGGACTACTATCATCAAGAAAGCACTACAACAAATTTTGAGGAGAATACAGGTTTGAAGGAAAAAAAAAAAAACTTTTATAAATCCTTCCTGGGAAGTAAATTAGTCTACCCAATCTGGAAGTTAGCAGTGGTGATACTCAAAAATTTAAAATGTGATTATCATATGATCTAACTACACCACTTTCATGTATATACTCTAACAATCAAAGGCAGTTTATATTATAGATAACTGAAGAGGATAAATAAGTTCAGAAAATGTTCTACACACAGCAATGGAGACTGTAGTGTCACAAAGAGGGAATTTATGTTCTTTGCAGAAAAATGGATGGAACTTAGAAGGGTCATTTTAAGTAAAATGAACACTTACACAAAAATACATATACCCTTTTTTCTATCTTGAAGGGATAGAGAAAATTAAGCAAAGAAAAGGAATGAAAATTGGGAAGAAAAGGCAACCGAAAGTGAGTATGAGGTGATGAGAGATTAATGATGTGAAAATAATCAAATTTTATTACATTCGTTAAAAAATGTTATAATCAAAACACTATTTAATACAGTTAATCTATGTTAGTAAGATAATTACTTACAGATATTTCTTCATGACCACTGAATTTATTATCCTGTCATAATGTCAACATCTATTCATTCGGGCTTTTAATATTTGTCATGTGGTGAACGACTACTCATATTTTACATTTTTAAACATGAAATCAATTTAAATTAGAAAACCTAGTATATCCTAAATATTTGCATTAATTTTTTAATTTTATAATTTATTTAAAAATGTAATATTCTATCAAGATAATAAAAATAATTTTTTCTTCTTATACAAGGAAGTCCGTTATTGGTTTTGATGGAAATTGCCTTTATTATGTAGAGAATTGGTCTTCACATCCCTAATCCCTTAGGTCTATGATCATAAAAGTGTGTCAGATTTTGTCAAAGCCCTATTAGCTAATATTAGCCCTGCAGCTAATATGATGATCATGTGTTTTCTGTCTTTTATTCTATTTGCTAAAATACACTTACTGACTGTCATTGAACCAACCTTGCAACTCTGGAATTACGTCAACCTAATATTTTTTTAATGTATTCTGAGAATCAGTTTGCCTGAAATAGAATCAACCTAAGGAAACAAGATTTTCCAGATGTAATGGGTGACTTGAATATGAACTCACAGAAACTGTGACAACATATGCATGACTTGTCAAAGTTTAAGTTGAATAAGAATTACTACTCCAAGAAGGGGAGTAAAGGTAACTTCCTAACCACTAGCCAAGAAGCTCTTTGCAATTGGTACCAGCTTGAAGGGAGGTGGAGCAAGGACATCATTTTCCTCCAAAAGAGTGTTAGTGATCTATCAACCACATTGCAGGGCTGGACTCATGGTCAGGTGTAATTGGCCAGCACAAACTCTTCTTCGTGTTTTTTGTTTGTATTTGTTCTTCCTTCCTTTCTTCTTTTTTTTTTTTTTTGTTTGTTTTCATTAGAAATTAATAAAAAAAAAAAACACCTGGAATTTCAGATATAAGAATGAGGAAGTGTATCTTGTAGAAGTTGAAGGAATGGAAATAATGTAAGCAAAGTATGTTTTCTGAAAAATTTAAAAATATAAAGTGACAAATGCCATGACTATTTAAAATCTCTACAATAGGTATCATCATTTTGTAATAATATATTGAAATAAACATCACACATAAATTAAATTTGGATTCCTGGAGAAGAAATAGTATTTTTCACTGATTTTCATATAAATTGTTGGGTTTAGTGTAGAAGCTGAGAAAGCCACTTCAGATGCAGAAGCTTGAAATGAGGGCTTTATTTTCAGAGCTCAGGGGGGTGATCAGTTTGGAGATCTGAACCAAGACCTCTAGGGGAAGCTGTATTGCATATTTAAAGTGAGAAAACCACAATTAATTCACAGGAGAGCGAGGTATGGGGTGGCAGAGTAGAACAGGGCAGTCATCTCTGACTCAACTTATATTTTGCTATCTAGACAAGCAGTTTTAGCTGAGCTGTAATTTGCTTGGGCAAGCTGTGCTCATGGTTGGGTAGCAAGACTACAGAGTGTGCTGATGTAAACATAGTTTTTGGTCAACCTTACCTTATATGGAGACTTTTTTTGTTTGTTTGTTTGTTTGTTTGCTTGCTTTTTACCAGCAACAGGCTGAAGATGATGTGGCTGTTAGGTCTGAAACAGAAATGACTTTAGTTATGCTACCTAAAAGAAGCAAGCTCATCATAATTACTTATACAGTTCTTAAGAATGTTTTTTATAGCTCAGTTTTTTTAATTAATTAAACTTTATTCACTTTGTATCCCCCCTGTACCTCCCTTCTTCCTCCCCTCCCAATCCCACCCTCTCTCTTCCCTTTCCTTGTCCCTTTCCCAGTCCACTGATAGGGGAGGTCCTCCTCCACTTCCCTCTGATCCTAGTCTATCAGGTCTCATCAGGAGTGGCAGCATTGTCTTCCTCTGTGGTCTGGTAAGGCTGCTTCCACCTCAAGGGGAGGTGATTAAAGAACAGGCCAATCAGTTCATGTCAGAGACAGTCCCTGTTCCTATTACAATGGAACCCACTTGGACACTAAACTGCCATGGGCTACATCTACGCAGGGGTTCTAGGTTATCTCCATGCATGCTTAAGAATTTGTTTTAATAAATGTCTTTCTTCCTTGTTTCCACATTTACTAAAGTAGCCCTAAAAGGCCAAGAATCAAAGTTTACCCCAATTAAACTGTAACATTAACATAATCAGAGAAATAAATAATGAAAACAGCCAGTTAGCCTTACATCAGGTACAGGTTGAGGCTCGCAAGCAGCTGCGACCAGTCGAAAGTGGTTGGCAGCTGATGCCTGGTGGAGAAGGTCGATCATTTTAGGAGTGTGATCCCTGATGCTCTAGCAGTTGGCCCCATGCATACATGGGCAGGACAAATGTGGTCAATGTGGAAAATAAAAAGAGAATGGAATCAAAATTCACTGTACATGTATATGAAATTTTCTAAGAATTAATAGTATTAATATATTTTAAAGCAGCAAGAAATATCTGGAAATTTTTCTATTAATTCTGTTTCAGTAAAGATGTGACGGAATCCCCAGAAATAGGGATGTAATCAGTTAGTGGTCTGTGAGCGCCAAGGCAAAGATTCAGATACCATGAGTATAAAGAATCAAAGCTGTTTGCAAAAGTGCAAATTTACATAAACTTCTTTTTAAATTTTCTTAAGTACACATACACACAAATACAAACAACCCCACCCACACCCCCACAAACAAAGCCACATAAATGCACATATATCTTGATGTAGATCTTACTGGATATTTTTAATTCTATCACTCAGAAGAAAATGTAAATATTTCTTGGAGTTCAACATCAGCCTTATCTACAGTACTAATTCTAAGCCAGTTGCAACTACATAGTGAGGCCCTATCTAAACAAAAATAAAACCAACAAAAAGACAAAGCCACAACAAATTAAAACAACAAATGAACAAACAAAAAATATATAGAAACATACAGGAACCTCTTAAAATGTTCAGGATTACAGCCTTGATAAACTAAACTGTATGTAATAAAAATATTTACCTTTAATTAAAGCTTTATAACTATGCCAATAAATTTTTTAAATTCAGAATCACTCACTGCACTTCTGTGACCTTGGGTATAATAAGCATTTCTTATATTTCAAGTTTGTAACTCAGGTAAAATAATTTAAGTTCAGTTCCTCACTTGTATGTGAAAAAGAAAACAAAAGCCAAGTCTCTTTGTTGAAAATATTTAAGGAATAAAACTGTTACTTGATTAGCCCTGTTTCTTTAAGGTACTTACTTTCATCTCCATTAGTAAGGTAAAAAAAAAAAAAATCCTTGTATACATAGGTATATATAAGCATTACTCAAGAAATAATGGATCTGTTTAAACATGTTAAAGAAAATCAATATTAGAATGATAAACGCTTTAAAATTGTATATGTTTGTCTTGTTAGAAAGGATGCCGTGTTTTGGTTCTTGTTAGACCTAAAGAAACTCCTAATGAGAACTCTGAAGAGTGAGAGCAGTTAAGGCGTGTCCAGTTCTTACAGCTGTTTTCGATCGCACAGTTCTTGTAGTGGTGATGAAAGTAATCCCTGCAGCTAAAAATAAGCCCTGTAGTCTCCTCCCCTTCCCTCTGACCCTAGCCTATCAGGTCTCATCAAGACTGTCTGCATTGTCTTCCTCTGTGGTCTGGTTAAGGTTGCTCCTTACCAGCAGAGGTGATCAGAGAGCCTGACACTGCCTTCAAGCCAGAGACAACCCCTGTTCCCATTACTAGGCTACCCAGTTGGAGACTGAGCTGCCATGGGCTATATCTGAGCAGGGTTTCTATGTTATCTCCATGCATGATCCTCAGTTGGACTATTGGTCTCAGAAAAGACCTCTGGGCCCAGATATTTTGGTTCTGTTGCTCTCCTTGTGGAGTTCCTGTCCCCTCCAGGTCTTTCTATCTCCCCTTCTTTCATAAGATTCTCTCCACTCTGTCCAAAGTTTGGCTATTTTTTAGACAATTTATTTTTTTTGTTGTTGTATATGTACACATATTGGGGAGGGAAGTGTATTTGTGTCATCATGACACACTTGTGAAAGTCAGAAGGCTAATAGTGGAAGGTTGATTTCTTTTTTTTATTCTACCACATGGGTTCTCTGAATTAATTTCAGGTGGTCAGGCTTCATTGTTAACATCCTTACTGATTAGGCCACCTCAATGGACATAACTTTTTTCTTTTTTTCCAGAACATTTTAATTAAAAGATAAACTCTACAAATTAATGAAGACATCAGAATTTGCTCACTTCATACAACTAATTAAATCAAAACAAGTGAGAAAAAATTTTGTTATTATTAGAAAGTCTTCACTTTTTATCTTTTTGCATAAAAGCATGTTATGTCAGTAGATAATCTCCCATTCTTTTCTTAGTATATTTTTTATTTATTATGATTTATTCACTTTGTATCCTGGTTGTAGCCCCTTCCCTCATTCCTCCTCAATCCCACCCTCCCTCCCTCATCTCCTACCATGCCCCTCACTAAGTCCACTGATGGGGGGGTTCTCCTCCCCTCCCCTGTGACCCTGGCCTATCAGGTCTCATCAGGATTAGCTGCATTGTCTTCCTCTGTGGCCTGGCAAGTTGCTCCCCATCAGGGGGAGGTGATCAAAGAGCCAATCACTGAGTTAATCAATGTTATGCATATCTTTGCTGAATGCTATTCATAAATAAAGATCATTGTTTAGATGGCAGAAAAGTACAGTTAAAGATTTGCCATACATATAAATACATGGAAAAACATGGGTAATTTCTAAATAAAAACAAATGTTATCCCTGAGATCAAACTTAGTTTATGCACATGCTTTTAAAATGGTATTTTGAAAATATCAGTTCGATATTGAATGGTTTGAATATCACATATAACAAATAAGTAAAATCAACATGTTTTAAAATAATATTTTATAGTAAGAGGATGACTCCTTCATTACTATTATATTTTTAGTATGAGGAATCAAAGGTAATATGTTGATAATTTTGTTTTCATATGATAGTGTCATTTAGAGGTGATTGGATAAGGAAATACCCTAATTTCATTAATATGATAATGGATTGATGTGTTCATATGGATTGAGCTGTGAGAAGGACACTGGAGCATGATTTTTATCTGTTTAGCCTCGTTCTGGTACCTCCTATCTCTCTTTATTTCTGACATCTTCCTGCCCTAAATTCTTACTACTGCCTCATAACAATAGTACCAGTCAGACATGGGATGGAATCTCCAAAACTGTGGAACAAACTTTCTTTTCATGGCAGTGAAAAAAAAAATGACTAAAACAATTATCACCTATCTGAGTTATTAAAATGTCTATAATTTTTCTGTGGATTTTTTGGAAAAGGAATGAATGAGCATTGCACAATCAAATAACTGGTAAAAACAATTTATTAAGAATACATATATGGTGGATTATATTGATTTACATTGATCAATTTCTGTATATTGAACCACCGTTGCAGGCCTGGGATGAAGCCTACTTAGTCATAGTGGATATCTTTGATGTGTTCTTAGATTCTGTTTGCAAGTATTTTATTGAGTATTTTTACATCAATTTTCATAAGAGAGATAGGTCTGAGGTTCTCTTTTTTTGTTAGCTCTTTGTGTGGTTTAGGTACCAAGGTAACTGTGGCTTCATAGAATGAGTTTGGTAATTTTCCTTCTGTTTCTATTTTGTGGAATAGTTTGAAGAGAATTGGAGTTAGCTCCTCTCTGAAGGTCTCGTAGAATTCTGCACTGAAACCATCTGGCCCTGGGCTTTTTTTTTTTTTGGAAGGGAGACTTTTGATGACTGCTTCTATTTCCTTGGAGGATATGGGACTACTAAATCTTTTTTTTTTTAAATAAAATGTTTAATGTGTGCATTCCATGAATCATTTGCATTTTATTTATTATGAGTAAAGAAAAAAACTAGCTTTATAAACATTTTTTTTAAATCTTATGAACTAAATGTACAAAGGAACATAATTTTGATTGTTCTATTTATTTGATATAGATGTTTATTTGGCATAATGTTTAAAAACGTTTTAAATAAAAACTTCTGAGTAGAAGTAATGTATGAATATATAGTTAATACTTAAAATTAGTTTCTTATGTATGTATGGATGTGTATACTTATGCTTTCTTGATGTTTAATTAGTAATACATTAGTTTGAGAAAGACCATTTTTAACTCTAATGAAGCCTATTTCTAAAGCATGAAAATATTCTTCTTAAATACCTAAATCATACATAAGTCATTCTAGTGGCTATTGAGCTCAAGTTGCCTGGCACTATACTAAATATATTACACAAAATTTTCCATTTGGTCATCAGAATAACTGAATTTCAAGACATTAATCATATTTTATCAATGACAAACTAGAGATGCATTAACATGTTATAAGTCAGGGAACAAATACTTGGCAGACATAGGACTGATCCCAGCCTGCTTTAATTACTGCAGTCTTGCATACATCAACTCATTCACAAGAGTTAAATTTGCTTGCATTGCATTCACTTAAGCATAAGAAAGCATTTATGGTTGAGTGACAAGCTAACTTTTCCATTATTGAAGAGCTGAAGTAAATATTCAGGCTTCATGCCTTGTAAAAGGTAATATTAATAAGATACTACCTGTAATGCCTACTGGTTTTGGTTGGTTGTATATTCATTTTTTTAATTTTATTTTTCTTATTAGTTACAGTTTGTTAATTCTGTATCCCAGCTATATCCCTCATTCCCTCCCCAATGCCACCCTCCCTCCCTCATCTCTTCCCTGCCCCTTTCCAAGTCCACTGATAGGGGAGGACCTCCTCCCCTTTCATATGACTCCATTTTGTCAGGTTTTTTCAGGACTGGCTGCAAAGTCCTCCTTTGTGGCCTAACAGTACTGCTCCTCCCTTGGGGGTGGGGAGGTCAAAGAGCCAGTCATTGAGTTCCTGTCAGAAATAGTCCTTGTTTCCCTTTACTATGGGAAACCAATTGATTACTGAGCTATCATGGGTCACATGTGAGCAGAGGTTCTAGGTTTTATCCTCTCATGGTCTTTGGTTGAGTGTCCATCTCAGAAAAGACCCTGTGCCCAGATACGTTTGGTCCTTGTGGACCTCTATCCTTTCCACATCAAACTCCCCTTCTTTTATATGATTCCCTGCACTCTGCCAAAGGTTTGGTTATGAGTCTTAGTATCTACTTTGGAACACTGCTAGGTAGAGTCTTTCAGATGCTTTCTGCAGTAGACTCCTGTCATACATTCAATGCATATCCCATTTGTCTTTCTAAATGAGGATAGATCATCATACCCCATGTCTACTTTCTTGATTATCATCTTTAGGTGTATGGATTTCATTATGTTTATCCTATCTTTTAGGACTATGTGGAGAGCTGCGTGTGCCGCGCCCTAAAGATGGCGCCAGTTTCTGCCTTCCGCCATCCTGACGACTAGTGCTCTCGTGATAAACAACTTCTTATTGGCTGTGGTGTGTCTGATGATCTGCCGTCTACCTATCCGCACTTCCCACGTGGCTTCCTGGGATTGGTTGGCTAGAGTGTACTTATTACTGGGGAGGGCTCTCCTGGAGAAAAGAAGATTGCTCAAACCTCCTGAATAAACTACTTGGAGAAGAGTTCCTGTGCCGTGCCTTCCTTGCTGGTCAAGGTGGTCGTGACAGATCTATATAATCAAGTATATTCCATGTTTGTCTATCTCCTTCTGGTATACTTCACTCAGAATGATCTTTTCTAGATCCCACCATTTGCCTGCAAATTTCATGATTTCCTCTTTTTTGATTGATGAGTAGTATTCCATTGTGTAAAAATACCACATTTTCTGTACCCATTCCTCTGTTGATGGACATCTGGGTTGTTTCCAGGTTCTGGCTATTAAAAATAAAGCTGCTACAAACATGGTTGAGCAAATGTCCTTATTGTGTACTTGAGCAAATTTTGGGTATATGCCTAGCAGTGGTATAGCTGGGTCTTGAGGAAACACTATTCCTAATTGTCTGAGAAAGTGCCTGATTGACTTCCAAAGTGGTTGTACCAGTTTGCATTCCCACCAGCAATAGAGGAAGGTTCCCCTTTCTCCACAACCTCTCCAGCATGTGTTGTCACTTGAGTTTTTCATCTTGGCCATTCTGATGGGTGTAAGGTAAAATCTCAGGGTCGTTTTGATTTGCATTTCCCTGATGACTAATGAGGTTGAGCATTTCTTTAAGTGTTTCTCTGCCATTTGATATTCCTCTACAGAGAATTCTCTGTTTAGCTCTGTTCCCCATTTTTTAATTGGATTACTTGGTTTGTTGCTTTTCAGCTTCTTTAGTTCTTTATATATACTGGATATTAGCCCTCTGTCAGATAAAGGGTTGGTGAAGATTCTTTCCCAATCTGTAGGCAGTCGTTTTGGTTTGATAATGGTGTCCTTTGCTTTACAGAAGCTTTTCAGTTTCATGAGGTCCCATTTATTGATTGTTGCTCTTAAAGACTGTGCTGTTGGAGTTCTGTTCAGGAAGTTGCCTCCTGTGCCAATGAGTTCTAGGCTATTCCCCACTTTTTCTTCTAGCAGATTTAGAGTATCTGGTTTTATGTTGAGGTCTTTGATCCACTTAGTCTTTAGTTTTTTGCAGGGTGATAAATGTGGATCTATTTTCATTTTTCTGCATGTAGATATCCAATTAGACCAGCACCATCTGTTGAAGATGCTATCTTTTTTCCATTGAATGGTTTTGGCTGCTTTGTCAAAAATCGAGTATTCATAGGTACATGGGTTTATTTCTGGGTCTTCTATTCTGTTCCATTGATCCTCCTTTCTATTTCTATGCCAATACCATGGGAAGTTTTTATTACTATTGCTCTGTAGTACAGCTTGAGATTGGGGATGGAGATACCTCCAGATGATCTGTTGTTGTACAGGGTTGTTTTGGAGATTCTGGGTTTTTTGTTTCTCCATATGAAGCTGAGAATCTTTTTTTCAAGGTCTGAAAAGAATTGAGTTGGAATTTTGATGGGAATTGCATTGAATCTGTAGATTGCTTTTGGCAGTATGGCCATTTTCACAATGTTAATCCTACCAATCCATGAGCATGGGAGATCTTTCCATCTTCTGATATCTGCTTCAATTTCTTTCTTCAGAGACTTGAAGTTTTTCTCAAACAGGTCTTTCATTTGTTTGGTTAATGTCACCCCAAGGTACATTTTGTTATTAGTGGCTATTGTGAATTGTGTTGTTTCCCTAATTTCTTTCTCGGCCCTTTTGTCTTTTGTATACAGGAGGGCTTCTGATTTTTTTGAGTTGATTTTGTATCCTGCACTTTGCTGAAGGTGTTTATCAGCTGAAGGAGTTCTCTGGTTGAATTTTGGGGGTCGCTCATATATACTATCGTATCATCTGCAAATAGTGACTCTTTGACCTCTTCCTTTCCGATTTGTATCCCCTTGATCTCCTTTAGTTTTCTTATTGCTCTGGCTAGGACTTCAAGTACTATGTTGAAGAGATATGGAGAGAGTGGGCAGCCTTGTTTTGTCCCTGATTTTAGTGGGATTGAAGTTTCTCTCCATTGAGTTTTATGTTGGCTGTAGGCTTGCTGTACATTGCCTTTACTATGTTTAAATATGTGCCTTGTATCCCTGATCTGTCCAAGACTTTAACCATGAATGGGTGTTGGACTTTGTCAAATGCTTTTTTGGCGTCCAAGGAGATGATCATGTGGTTTTTCTCCTTCAGTTTGTTTATGTGGTAGAGTACATTGATGGACTTCCGTATGTGAACCACCCTTGCATGCCTGGAATGAAGCCTACTTGGTCATGGTGGATGATATCTTTGATGTGTTCTTGGATTCTGTTTCCAAGTATATTATTGAGTATTTTTGCATCAATATTCATAAGAGAGATAGGTCTGAACTTCTCTTTTTTTGTTGGGTCTTTGTTTGGTTTGGGTATCAGGGTGACTGTCACTTCATAGAATGAGTTTGGTAGTTTTCCTTCTGCTTCTATTTTGTGGAATAGTTTGAGGAGAATTGGTATTAGCACTTCTTTGACGGTCTGGTAGAATTCTGCACTGAAACCATCGGGCCCAGGGCTTTTATTGGAGGGGAGACTTGAATGACTGCTTCAATTTCCTTGGGGGATATAGGGCTATTCAGTCTTTCTATCTGATCTTGACTTAATGTTTGTAGATGGAATCTATCAAGAAAATGTCCATTTCCTTTAGATTTTCAAATTTTGTGGCATATAGCTTTTTGTACTATGACCTAATGATTGTTTGGATTTCTTCAGTGTCTGTAGTTATGTCCCCATTTTCATTTCTGATTTTGCTGATTTGGATAGTTTCTCTCTGCTTTTTAGTTAGTTTGGCTAAGGGTTTGTCTATCTTGTTGATTTTCTCAAAGAACCAGCTTTTTGTTTCATTGATTCTTTGAATAGTTTTATTTGTTTAGAATTGATTGATTTCAGCCCTGAGTTTGATTATTTCCAGCCGTCTGCTCCTCTTGGGTGTATCTGCTTCTTTTTTTCTAGGGTTTTCAGTTGGGCCATTAAGTTACTTGTATGTGATGTTACTTTCTTCTTGAAGGCATTAGTGCTATAAATTTTCCTCTGAGCACTGCTTTCAATGTGTCCCATAAATTTGGGTATGTTGTGCCTTCATTTTCATTGAGTTCTAGGAAGTCCTTAATTTCTTTCTTTATTTCTTCCTTAACCAAGCTGTCATTAAGTAACAAGTTGTTCAGTTTCCATGTGCATGTAGATTTTTGGTTATTTCCATTGTTGTAGATGTACAGCTTTATTCCATGGTGGTCAGATAGAATACAAGGGATTATCTCAATCTTTTTATATCTGTTGAGGCTTGCTTTGTGACCATCTATATTGTCTATTTTGGAGAAGGTTCCATGAGGTGCTGAAAAGAAGGTATACCATTTTGAGTTTGGGTGGAAAGATCTGTAGAAGTCTATTAGGTCCATTTGATTTAGGGACTCTGTAAGTGCTTGTATTTCCCTATTTGGTTTCTGTCTAGTTGATCTGTCCCTTGGTGAGAGTGGGGTGTTGAATTCACCCATTATTAGGGTATTGCGATGAATGTGTGGTTTAAGCTTTAATAATGTTTCATTTATGAATGTAGGTGCTCTTGTAATTGGGGCATAGATGTTTAGAATTGTGATGTCTTCTTGGTGAATTTTTCCTTTGATGAAAATGCAGTGCCCCTCTATGTCTTTTTTGATTAGTTTTGGTTGAAAATCTATTTTATTAGATATTAGGATAGCCACTCCTGCTTGTTTTTTGGGTCCATTTGCTTGAAAAACTGTTTTCCAGCCTTTTACTCTGAGGTAATGTTTATCTTTGTTGCATAGGTGTGTTTCTTGGATGCAGCAGAATGTTGGTTCCTGTTTCCGCACCCATTCTGTTAGTCTGTGTCTTTTTATTGGAGAGTTGAATCCATTGATGTTGATAGATAATGACCATTGAATGTTATTTTCTATTATTGTGGAGTTGGTGATGTTACTGTGAATCATTGGTTGTTTGCTTTTGATTTTTGTTGGAAATTATCTTTAACCTATGTTTTCTTGGGTGTATTTGTTTCCATTGGATTGGAATTTTCCTTCTAGTATCTTCCTTAGAGCTGGGTTCCTGTTCAAATATTGCTTAAATTTAGTTTTGTCGTGGAATATTTTATTTTCTCCATCTATGTTGATTGAAAGATTTGCTGGGTAAAGTAGTCTAGGTTCGCATCTCTGGTTCCTTAGGGCCCGCATGATATCTCCCCAGGCCCTTCTGGCTTTCATAGTTTCTGATGAGAAGTCCGGTGTGATTCTGATAGGTTTGCCTTTATATGTTACTTGGCCTTTTTCCCTTGCTGCTTTTAGTATCTTTTCTTTGTTCTGTAGATTAAGTGTTTTGACTATGATGTGACATGAGGAGTTTCTTCTCTGGTCTAGTTTATTTGGTGTTCTGTAGGCCTCTTGTATGTTTGTGGACATCTCTTTCTTTAGGTTGGGAAAATTTTCTTCTATGATTTTCTTGAAAATATTTTCTGGACCTTGTAGCCTGGATTCCTCTTTTTCTTCAATTCCTATTATTCTTAGATTTTGCCTTTTCATGGTGTACTTGATTTCTTGGATGGTTTGTGTTTGGAATTTTTCTGATTTTATTTTTGCTTTGAGAGAAGTATCAATTTCTGTGAGTGTATCTTCAGCACCCGAGATTCTCTTTTCCATTTCTTGTATTCTATTAGTGATGCTTACCTTTGTGATTTCTTCTCTTTTCTCTAAGTTCTTCAGTTCCAGGGTTTTCTCGGTTTGTGTTTTCTTTGTTGATTCTAATTCTGTTTTCATGTCTTGCAACATTGCCTTCATCTGTTTGAGTGTGGATTCCTGTGTCTCCAAGATGGTCTCTATTTTTTTGTTTGTTTCTTCTCTTAGTGCCTCTGCTTCTGCCTCCAATTGTTTGGCTATATTTGCATGTGTTTCTTTAAGAGCTTCTTCGTTCACTTCGTTTTTCTTTGTTTCTATTTGGGAGGCCAAATCTTTAAGGGACTTTTTTGTATCCTCTTTAACTGTTTGAATCTCTATGACTATTTCTCTGTGAGATTTGTTGGTTTCCTCTTTATGTGCCTCAAATAACTGGATAATCATAGCTTTAAAATCATTGTCTTGTGTTTCTGCTGAGTTGGAGTGTCCAATAATTTTGGAGGTTGCTGGTGAAGCCATGCTATGTTGATTTGCGTTGGTTGTCTTCTTTCACCGACCTCTGGCCATTTGGTTATCCGTAGTGTTCACTGTCTGTTCCTGCAGGTCAGACTGGTTTTTCTCTGGTATCTGGAGAACTCTTCAGGAAAATGGGTGAGGTTTAGTGGTTTCAGTGTGTTCGTTGGTTATTCAGCTATATCTGTAGAAGGAAAGTTCGCAGGCTCAGAGGACAAATGCGGGGTAGCGTGTGTTTGAGCGTGTGTGTGTCCTAAGGGACAGGGTGTTGGTGAATGAAGAGGCCTTCAGTGTGTGAGAGGGGTGCCCTGCAGGCACTGAAGTTGTTGCAGGCACTAAGGGATTGCAAGCACTGTTGAAGAATGTGCGTGCACGTATTGATTTTACAAGTCTGCTGGTCTTTGGTGTCTATTCAGCTGGTTTTCTGCCACTGAGGGGTTGGATGGCCCATACAATCACTGGCTGGGCAGCCCTGTGTATTCCGTGCTGCCACTTGCATACTTGGGGTCTGGGAAGGGTTGTACTGTGGGTCTGAGTCTCTGTGGCAAGCCCTGTATTGGGTGTGCGCTCTGGCAAGGTGGAGTTTCGGCGGGGAGTGCACTCCTGCAGAGCCGGGTGGTGGTGGTAGTAAGGTGTGGGGGGGTGTTCTTCGGGTCAAGAACTGGGCAAGAGGGGCCTAGGTAGGGTGTGTTCTCCTCTGAGTGGTGGCGTTCAGCAGGTCGTTACTGCTCTCCTCTGAGGCTGCGGGGTCTAGAGCACTGCCTCTCTGCCCCTGCCTGTCTTGGGTCCCAGACACTGAGCTTTGCAGCTTTGGTATCCAGGAAGAATTGTATTTTGGATCTGAGTCTCTGTGGTTAGCGCTCAGTGGTTGGAGCTATTTGATTAGGCCTGTGCTCCTCCTGTGAGGCGGTTTCTGCAGTTATTGCGCTCTGGCTGCTTGGGATGTGAGCTCCACTGCACTTCCTGCTGTGGTCTAGCTCGGGATCGCGTCAGCGGGATGGGGGAGGGGACGCTCCTTGGTCTGAAGGGCCCTGAGTGGGACGTGTGTCCAAGGAGGGATGGGTGTTCAATGGGTGGTTACAGCAGACTGCTGCTGTAAGGGGCCTGGAGCACTGTCTCTGCTGCCTTGATCTCCCGGATGTGAGCTTTGCACTCAGCTGCCTGGTGCTGTGTGAGGGTTTCCCCGTGGGAGGCCCGGACAAGGGAAGCGCCCTATTTCCTTCCGGGAGAAGTCCGAGCCCGATCTAAATCTACAGGCACTCCATGCTTCTGTGATGTCCCCTCTCCTTTAGAAAGCCCAAAAGTCCAAATTCTAGCTTCGATTGACTCTCCACTCACCAATTCCGGAGATTCATGTCTTCTGCCTCTCCAAAACAGTGCGCTCTGCTTGCCGCCATCTTGGAGTCTCTCCTACTAAATCTTTCTACCTGATCTTGACTTAATTTAGGTAGATGAAATTTATAAAGAATATTGTCCATTTCATTTAGATTTTTTAATTCTGTGACATAAAGGCTTTTGTAGTACGACCTAATGATTGTTTGGTTTTCCTCAGTGTCTGTAGTTATGTCCTCCTTTTTAATTCTGATTTTGCTGATTTGGATAGTTTCTCTCTACCTTTTAGTTAGTTTGGCTAAGGGTTTGTCTATCTTGTTGATTTTCTCAAAGAACAAGCTCTTGGTTTCATTGATTCTTTGAAGAGTCTTATTGTTTCTAATTGATTGATTTCAGCCCTGAGGTTGATTATTGTCAGCCATTTGCTCTTCTTGGGTGTATCTGATTCTTTCCTGCCCTCCCCCCCCCCATGGGAGAAGGAGCAGTCTAGCTAGGTTACAGAGGAGGACATTGCAGCCAGTCTTGGTGAGACCTGATAAGCTAGGGTCAGATGGAGGGAGAGGAGGATCTCCCCTATCAATGGACTTGGAGAAGGGCATGGGAGGAGATGAGGAAGGGAGGGTGGGATTGGGAAGGAATGAGGGAGGGAGCTACAGCTGGGATACAAAGTGAATAAACTGTAATTAATATAAAAAATAAAAATTTAATAAAAAAGAAAATTACACCTTCAAAACAAACAAACAAATACTCCTGAGTATCTCAAGGTCCACAAGTTGAAAAGGAAATCACAAGAAGGTTATATACTTAGCTTGAATGGCGGCTCTGCTTGGCTTTGGTAGGTATATAGCATATTATCTGTCACTGAGGGTTTAGGCGGGCCATGAATTCAGTGGCTGAGTGACCCTGCGGGGCCAGTATGGTGACTAATAGACCCGGGACCCTAGGATGATGGTGCCGTGAGTCTGGACCCGCAGTGCAGGGGCCTCAATGTCCCAAATGACCCTCTGTTTCCCACAGTGGGTATGTAGGTGGGAGGTGTCTGATGCCTGGCTTCTGTTTTAGAAGGGGTGTGGATCTGGGGCTCTGCAGATACTCAAGGGCTTTCTGAGACTGACACTCCACCAAGGACCGTGTATGGATGTAAATGAAGAACCTCTGCTCAGATGTAGCCCGTGGTAACTTAGTAACCTTTCCCAAAGTAAGGGGAACAGGGACTATTTCTGACAGGAACTCAACGGCAGGCTCCTTGACCTCCCCACCCCCCAAGGGAGGAGCAGTCCTGCTAGGCCACAGAGGAGGACTTTGCAGCCAGTCCTGAAGATACCTGATAAAACAGGGTCAGATGAAAGGGGAGGAGGTCCTCCTCAAGCAGTAGACTTGGAAAGGGGCAGGGAGGAGATTAGGGAGGGAGGGTGGGGTTGGGAGGGAATGAGGGAGCAGGATACAGCTGGGATACAGAGTTAATAAAATGCAGCTAATTATAAAAATAAAAATAAAATAAAACAGACTTATACTACTTTACCCCTTTCCTTTCCTCCCTCTAGGCCCTTCCAAGTATCCTCTTCCAAAACCTCTTATGTGCCTCATTATCAGATCAATTGACTCTATTTTTTTATAATTATATATGATTGATGAATTCATATATGCTAATTATTGTGACATACTATATATTTGTGTATCTGCAAAAAATATGTATGAACAAATATATAAATAAAACTTGCTGATTAGGATCTTTCTGTTTGTGTCTATATATTTCAGAACCAAACATTTTCAATGAGGAAATGTCAATGGATTGAGTTAGGGCCAAATATAAGAAATGCTTGAAATAGTTACCTAGAAGTTTATAACATTTAAATTTATACACATCATATATAAAAATGTTAGTTGGGATACAATAGAAATAATAAATGATCTATGGCTTACGACACTTCATAATATGTCTCTCCAGAAATACATAAATAATACAGTTTGAATATTAAGTAACGTTTTTTTTATATTTTATAAAATGTTGGAGTTCTTATATAACTTCACAATGATTTTCTGTGTGTGTGTGTGTGTGTGTTTGCTTCCTTCTGTTCAAGAGCTTTCAGGCGTGTTGCTAAGTTACTAGTATAGTATCTGTCCAATTTCTTTCTTAAAAATTTAATGGTTTATGTATTTATTTATTATTATAATTCATTCTCTTTGCATCCCAGCTCTAGAGCCCTCCCAGATCTCCTCCCAGTCCTATCCTCCCACCCTCTTCTCCCCCTCTGATTTTTATGTGTGTGTGTATGTTTCTTCTTTTCTGTATGTATACCACACAAGGCCAGAGAAGGGTGTCAAAGTCCCTAGAAATGGAGTTGCAGGCAATTTTAAGTTGCTATGTGGGATCTGGGAACCAATGTTGCGTCTGCTCCAAGAGCAAGGAGTTAGCTCAGCCATCTCTCTATCCATGGTAATTTTACATTTTAAAATGAGTGAGCCTAAAGCATTACACAATAAGCCTAGGGAGTTAGATGGCAAGTTTTGCTGAATATTAATGTTTATAATTAACACATAATGCCTAGATTATCATTTTATATTCTGGTGGAGCTCATTTGCTAAATAGTCAATGAACCAAAGGAATAAATACATATTATAAAAGTAAGTTTTTATCCCCTTATCACAAGTAAGATTAGATGTTACGTTTCAACAATGTCTAATTTATTTCATTCTTCCTCCCCTTATTTCATTCTTCCTCCCACCTTCCTTATTGATCTTTATTCCTCTCATCACTCATTATTTTCAGAATTTTTCTTCTCTTTTCCTATATGTTATTGAACAGTACAAAAGAAGATTTCATTGTGTGTTTAAATTTGTCCCAACTCTTGAGCTCCTCTGTCTCCAAAATATCTGTAAATAGTGCATACATTGCTTTCTACAGCTGTATGATTACCTCTTCTTATTTCATAATTATTGTTTATTTTTAAATGCTCATTGTCATCTTGATGTAAATGCTTTTATCTTAATATGTATGTAACACAATTATATTTTGAGCTTAATTCAGAGTTATCTGTGGCTGCAATGATGTATTAGTACAGATGCAAAGTAATAGTCTACGAGCTAGGCTGTGCAGTGTTAAAAACTGAAAAGCCAAGCAGAATAATAATCCACAAATTTCAGAACTATTTCTCTGCGAATAATGATAGAATGGATTTGATGAGAGTTTCCTCTTGTTCATTTCCACTGTGAAATTGAATCTGCAGTGAACTTGAGATTAAACATTTATCATCAATTGCTAATGACCAAGACAGCTGTCAGTTTTGCACTACACCTGAAAAGGCAAATTTAGAACATGAACACTTGACCCCTAGGTATGAATCTTTTTCTTGTTGTATCCTTGCTTGTGTGGTGTTCACAGAAATTACACATACCTTTAGAGTGTTCTTTGGCAGCTAATTCTATAAAATTACTAAAAACGCACCTTCTAGCCAATAGTTCTATATATTGCATTGTAAGATTTTTTTTAAGTTTATTTATTCTATGTGCACACATGTTTTATTTGCATGCGTGTCTGTGCACAATGTGTATGCCTACTCAACTTATAGGCCAGAAGAGAGCATTGGATTCTCTATACCTGGCATTACAGATGGTTCTGAGCTGTCATGCTGGTGATGGGAATTGAACCCATGTCTTCTGGAAAAACAGTAAATGTTTGTGACCTCTGAAACCTCCTTCTTTCCAGCCCCTATTACTCTGAGTTGATGTCTGCCTTAATGTGTTACTTTCACACTACTGCACACCTGGAAGGTAAATATCTACTAAATAGCTTCCATTGTTTTTGAAACTTCTCTATTTTTCTTTTATTATTATTATTATTATTATTATTATTATTATTATTATTTACAATTTATTCGCTTTGTATCCCAATTGTAGCCCTCTCCTTGGTCTCCTGTCAGTCGCATCGCATACTCACTCCCTCTTCCTTCCCTATCCTTCTTCCCTAGTTCTGAGAGGGGAGACCTCCTCCTCTTCTGTCTGACTCTAGCCTATCAGGTCTCATCAGGACTTCCTGAACCCTCTTCCTCTATGGGATGGCTAGGTCGCCTCACCAGGGAGAACTGATCAAGGAGCAGGTAACCAAGTTCATGTCGGAAACTGTCTCTTCTCCTCTTGATGTAGGGAACCTACATCAAGACTGAGCTGTCTCTGGGCTGCATTTGAGCAGCCTAGTTTCCCTCTATGCATGATATTTGGTTGATGTATTAGTCTCTGCTGTGTCCCCTGGTCCCAGCTTTTTTTTTTTTTTTGGCTTAGTTGGTCTCTTTGTGGGGCTTCTATCTCCTCTGGGTAATTCTATATCCCTTCCTTCCGTAAGACTCTCTCTTCTCTGTACAAGGTTTGGCTATGAATCTCTTCATCTTCTTTGATCTCCTACTGGGTGGATATGAAGCAGCTGTTTTGTTAATGTGGTCTAATTTATAGAATTTTATATTTCCTACACATTTCATGTATATGTGACACTATAGAGTAACTTCAACTAAAGTATAATCTATATTCCGTGTAGAGCTGTGACTGAACTACATCAGACACCTGACAGTGACAGCTTCCTTCATGAATGTATAAACCTTTTGAAGGCTGACAAATGACTTTACCTTCCAGACTTTTAAATTTTATGATGTACTGTATATAAATAAGAACAAATATAACAGCTACAGAATTTGTATTTTGTTTTTGGAAAAATGTCTTTTATTTGGCTCTTTTCTTCTTATTTATTTTTCTGTTCTTCCTTCTCTCCATTCTGTTCTTTCTTTCTTCCTTCCTCCTGTCTTTTTTTTAAATTTTTCATTGTTTTATTTCTTCCTTCCTCCTATAATTTCTTTCTTTCATTCTTTCTTGCTTGCTTTGAAAGAAGCTAACAATTAAGAGATTTCCTTCACAAGTGTTGATGTGGCCATATCTCTTCACAGTAATAAAAATTCTAACTAAAACGGAACCCATACTTTTTCACCCAAAACTTTTTTTTTAGATAACCCAGAGCCTTAGGAAAAACTAAAAACTATTTGGGTAAAATTATGACTCCTAATATCGTTCTGCTCATATGGTCTCTTAGTCAGTCATCATCAGAGAGATTTCTTCTTATAGCAGAAGGAAACAAATACAGAGACTGACAGCTGGAAATAATACACTAAGAGGCATTGGAACACATAGCTATAAACGAGATATCTCCATGAAATCTTTGCCCTCAGAGCCCAGGCAACACATCAGAATTAGAAAGAGTAGGAGTGTGAGAGCCAGAGGGGAAGGGGGATACCTGGAGAACTAGGCCCTCTAAATCAAATGAGCAAAGCTTATATGAACTCACAGAGACTGAAGCACAAGGCATATGTGGATCTGTATTAGATCTAGAGGGCCCTATGGTTTACAACTCTGCACCAAGATTATGATATAGAAAACTCTTTGCAGACAAATAAGTTGTTATGTTAATATGAAAACCCACAGAAAATGTTTTATTTGAATTATGTTTGACACTAGGTTAAAAAAATACTTTCATGATTATCTGAAAAAAAGTAAAGCTTCAAAGAAATTTAAAAGAGGAAAATTACATCATACAATAATTCGAATATATTTACTAGTTCTGTTGTTTTTTGAGACAGGGTTTCCCTGTGCAATGCAGCCCTGGCTGTCCTGGAGTTGCTTTGTAGACCAGGCTGACCTTGAACTCAGAAAGATCCACCTGCCTCTGGCTCCCAAGTGTTGGGATTAAAGGTGTGTGTCTATATACCTCGCTGAATATATTTAATTTTAAATATTTAAACTTTAAAACAGATACTTAATTATTATTTAAATGAAATATATAAAACTTGAAAGTTTATAATCTGAAATAAACCACAGAGTACATAACACGAGTAGGGGTATTCTAGCACTTAAAAGTAGCCCCAGCCAACACACATAAAGAGAAACCAGAGGATTGAAATTTTCAGGTTTCGAGTGAGAGGGAGGGGGTGTCTCATGGAAAAGAGGTGTTATAGGGCCACAGTATAAATACTGCCAGAGGTTCCTAAAAAAGAACTAAATGTATCAACTAATATTCATACATACACACATGAATAATAAGCTCTGTCTGGAAGATTTAAGGTCATAAACTATAAGCAATAATACCATCCCTGCTGATACTGTTGACTATTCTCTGTCACTGTCTTTAAAGTCTGTATAAGCCAAAATGATAAGGAAATAAGGACGACTTCTTTGACTTCCTGAATTATTCAGAACTGAGAAGACAGAAGAAATGCTGAGTGTTTTGTCAGTGTGGACAATGAATCAAGCAAAATAAAACTGCTGCCTTTAACTTAAAACCAAGCTTAATAATTCATTTTTAAAGAGGCATAAAATGGTTTGGCTCTTTCATTTACGCAAACGCCCATTTGATGAGATTTGCATTGTGACAGAAAATGCAACATCTTAGCTATCTGTTTTTTAATCAATACAGTACTTAGAATATGTCAAGGAGAAAATTTATTATGTGAAATCAAATCAATAATTTTATGTACTATTTGACTATAGGAAAATTTAAAGATCTGACAATTATTTGATTTGCTCTTTTTTCTCATTCACCTTATTGTTATTATTATTATTTACAATTTACTCACTTTGTAGCCCAGTTGTAGCCCCTTCCCTCATCTCTACATGGTCCCACCTTCCCTCCCTCTTCCTCCCCTATCATTCTCCCCTAGTCCAATGATGGGGAAATCCTCCTCCCCTACTGTCTAACCCTAGTCTATCAGGGCCCTTCAGAACTGTGTGGATCCTCTTCCTCTGTGGTCTGGCTAGATCTTCCTACCAGGTTAAAGTGATCAAGGAGCAGTCAAATGAGTTTATGTCATAGACTATCTCTTCTCCTCTTACTAGGGAACCTACAGGGAGACTGAGGTGTCTATGGGCTACATCTGAGCAGAGGTCTAGGTCCTTTCTGCATATGGTGT
Source organism: Rhombomys opimus (assembly GCA_010120015.1). Classification (NCBI taxonomy): domain Eukaryota; kingdom Metazoa; phylum Chordata; class Mammalia; order Rodentia; family Muridae; genus Rhombomys; species Rhombomys opimus. Next base: position 1,148,979 of record REGO01000468.1, on the reverse strand, counting down.
TTGGTTGGTGCATCAGTCTCTACAGTCCCACAAGGGCCAAGCTTTTTGGCTTTGTTGCTTTCCTTGTGGGGTTTCTGTCTCCTTTGGGTCCTTTTTACATCTGCCTTCTTCCCTGTGCTTTATCAAGAGTTTGGCTGTGAGTCTCTGAATGAATACAGAAATTTTATACATTTACACAATGAATACTCCTTATCTGTTAAAAACAAGATGGTCATGAAATTTGCAGGCAAATGGATGGAACTAGAAAAGATCATCTTGAGTGAGGTAACATAGAAACACAAAGACATACATGGTATATACTCACTTATAAGTGGATACTACCCATTTAATATAGAGTAAACATACTAAAATATATAGTCCTAAAGAAGCCAAACAACAAGGAGAACCTTGGGGAAGATGCTTAATCCTTATTCAAAAGGGCAAACAGTGTAGACATCAGAAGCAGGAGAAGATAGGCAAGAGGACAGGAGCCTACCAGAAGGCCTCTGAAAGACTTTACCCAGCAGGGTATCTGAACAGATGCCAAGATTCATAGCCAAACTTCGGGCAGAGTACAGGAAATCTTATGGAAGAAGGAGGAGATAGATAGAAAGACCTGGAAGGGGCAGGAGTTCCACAAGGAAAGCAACAGAACCACAAAATCTGGGCCCAGGGTTATCTACAGAGACCAATACTCCAACCAAAGACTTTGCATGGAGAGGACCTGAGATGTAGTCCATAGGCAGCTCAGTCTTCATGTGGGTTTCCTAGTAAGGGTAACAGGGGCTGTCTCTGACATGGACTCAGTGACTGGCTCTTTGAGCACCTTCCCATGGAGGTTGAGGTCAGCCTTTCCAGGCCACAGAAGAAGATAATGCAGCCTGTCCTGATGAGACCTGATAGCATAAGCTCAGATAGTAAGGGAGGAGGACCTCCCCTATAGGTGGACTAGGGCAGGGACTTCTAAAGAGAGAAATGTGGGAGGTTGGGACTGGGTGGAGATGAGGGAGGGGGCTACAGCCAGGATACAATGTGAATAAATTGTAATAATCATAATAATAATTAAAAAGAAAAAAAATATATGTAAGAGGATATTAGTCATATAATATAGGATAAACATACTAAACTCTACAAACCTCAAGAAGCAAAACAATAAGGAGGACCCTAGGGAAGATGCTGAATTCTCACTCAGAAGGGAAAACAGATAGTCACCTGAGGAGGCCAAAGAGAAGGAACAGGATGGGAGCCTACCACAGATGTCCTCTAAAAGACTCCACCCAGCAGGGGATAGAAGCAGATGCAGATTAGATTTCTTTTCATCATCAACACCGCTCAAAAATAAACAGTAAACATTTATTTTTAAAATGTCTTAGGCACATAGCTATAGACATTGAGGAAATTCAAACAATCATTAGGTCATACTACAAAATGATCTATATGCCACAAAATTTGAAAACCTAAATGAAATGGACAATTTTCTTGATCAATTCCATCTTCCAACATTAAGTCAAGGTCAGGTATAAAGAATGAATAGCCCTATATCTCCCAAGGAAATTGAAGCAGTCATTCAAGTCTCCCCTCCAAAAAAAGCCCAGGGCCAGGTGGTTTCAGCACGGAATTCTACCAGACCTTCAAAGAAGTGCTAACACCAATTCCCCTCAAACTATTCCACAAAATAGAAACAGAAGGTGCATTACCAAACTCATTCTATGAAGGGACAGTCACCTTGATACCTAAACCACACAAAGACCCAACAAAAAAGAAAACTTCAGACCTAACTCTCTTATGAACATTGACACAAAAATACTCAATAAAATACTTGCAAACCGAATGCAAGAACACATCAAAGATATCATCCACCACAACCAAGTAGGCTTCATCCCAGGCATGCAAGCGTGGTTCAACATATGGAAATCTATCAATGTAATCCACCACATAAACAAACTGAAGGAGAAAAACATATGATAATCTCCTTAGATGCTGAAAAAGCATTTGACAAAGTCCAACACCCATTCATGGTTAAAGTCTTGGACAGATCAGGGATACAAGGCACATATTTAAACATAGTAAAGGCAATATACAGCAAGCCTACAGCCAACATAAAACTCAATGGAGAGAAACTTAAATCAATCCCACTGAAATCAACGACAAGACAAGGCTGCCCACTCTCTCCATATCTTTTCAACATAGTACTTGAAGTCCTAGCCAGAGCAATAAGAAAACTAGAGGAGATCAAGGGGATACAAATCGGAAAGGAAGAGGTCAAGTGTCACTATTCACAGAAGATATGATAGTATACATGAGCGACCCCAAAAATTCAACCAGAGAACTCTTCCAGCTGATAAACACCTTCACCAAAGTGGCAGGATACAAAATCAACTCAAAAAAATCAGAAGACCTCCTGTATACAAAAGACAAGAGGGCCGAGAAAGAAATTAGGGAAACAACACCCTTCACAATAGCCACTAATAACATAAAGTACCTTGGGGTGACTCTAACCAAGCAAGGGAAAGACTTGTTTGAGAAAAACTTCAAGTCTCTGAAGAAATTGAAGAAGATATCAGAAGATGGAAAGATCTCCCGTGCTCATGGATTGGTAAGATTAACTTTGTGAAAATGGCCATCATGCCAAAAGCAATCTACAGATTCAATGCAATTCCTATCAAAATACAAACTCAATTTTTTACAGACCTTGAAAAAAAGATTCTCAGCTTCATATGGAGAAACAAAAAACCCAGAATCTCCAAAACAACCCTGTACAACAACAAATCATCTGGAGGTATCACCATCCCCGATCTCAAGCTGTACTACAGAGCAATACTGGTAAAAACTGCATGGTATTGGCATAAAAACAGAGAGGAGGATCAATGGAACAGAATAGAAGACCCAGAAATAAACCCACGCACCTATGAATACTCGATTTTTGACAAAGAAGCCAAAACCGTTCAATGGAAAAAGGACAGCATCTTCAACAAATGGTGCTGGTCCAACTGGATATCTACATGCAGAAAAATGAAAATAGATCCATATTTATCACCCTACACAAAACTGGAGTCCAAGTGGATCAAAGACCTCAACATAAAACCAGATACTCTAAATCTGTTAGAAGAAAAAGTGGGGTACAGCCTAGAACTCATTGGCACAGAGACAACTTCCTGAACAGAACACCAACAGCACAGACTCTAAGAGCAACAATCAACAAATGGGAATTCATGAAAATGAAAAGCTTCTGTAAAGCAAAGGACACCATTATCAAACCAAAACGACTGCCTACAGATTGGGAAAGAATCTTCACCAACCCTTTATCTGACAGAGGGCTAATATCCAGTATATATAAAGAACTAAAGAAGCTGAAAAGCAGCAAACCAAGGAATCAAATTAAAAAATGGGGAAGAGAGCTAAACGGAGAATTCTCGACAGAGGAATATCGAATGGCAGAGAAACACTTAAAGAAATGCTCAACCTCATTAGCCATCAGGGAAATGTAAATCAAAACAACCCTGAGATTTCACCTCACACCCATCAGATTGGCCAAGATGAAAAACTCAAGTGACAACACATGCTGGAGAGGTTGTGGAGAAAGGGGAACCCTCCTCCACTGCTGGTGAGAATGTAGACTGGTACAACCACTTTGGAAATCTATCTGGCACTTTCTCAGACAATTAGGACTAGTGCTTCCTCAACACCCAGCTATACCACTGCTAGGTATATACCCAAAGTTTGGTCAAGTACACAAAAGGGATACTTGCTCAACCATGTTTATATCAGCTTTATTTTTAATAGCCAGAACCTGGAAATAACCCAGATGTCCATCAAAGGAGGAATGGGTACAGAAATTGTGGAATTTTTACACAATGGAATACTACTCAGCAATCAAAAAGGAGGAAATCATGAAATTTGCAGGTAAATGGTGGGATCTAGAAAAGATCATTCTGAGTGAAATATCCCAGAAGGAGAAAGACAAACACAGTATATACTCACTTATATAGACCTATAAGATATGATAAACATAATGAAATCTATACACCTAAAAAAGTTAATCAAGAGAGCAGACATGGGGTAAGATGCTATATACTCATTTAGAAAGACAGATGGGATGTGCATTGAATGTTTGACAGGAGTCTACTGAGCACATCTGAAAGACTCTAACTAGCAGTGTTTTTAAAGCAAAGACTCATGACCAAACCTTCAGCAGAGTGCAAGGAATCATATGAAAGAAGGGGAGTTCTTATGATGGGGAAAGGATAGGAGCTCCACAAGGATCAAATATATCTGGGCACAGGGTCTTTTCTGAGACTGACATTCAACCAAGGACCATGTATGTATATAACCTAGAACCTCTGCTCAGATGTAGCCTGTGGTAGCTCAGTAACCAATTGGTTTCCCAAAGTGAGGGGAACAAGGACTATTTCTAACAGGAACTCAATGGCTGGCTCTTTGACCTCCCCACCCCCCAAATGAGGAGCAGTCCTGCTAGGCCGCAGAGGAGGACTTTGCAGCCAGTCCTGAAGATACCTGATCAAACAGGGTCGGATGAATGGGGAAGAGGTCCCTCCTATCAGTGGACTTGGAAATGGGCACAGTGGATACGAGGGAAGGAGGGTGGGTTTGGGAGGGAATGAGGGAGCAGGACACAACTGGGATACAGAGTTAATAAAATGTAACTGATAAGAAAAAAATAAAGTTAAAAAAATAAAAAAATAAAATGCTACAAAAGGAATATAACTAAGAAGTCAATTGTGAAAATAAATAAATAAATAAAATGTCTTAGGCGTATATACTTGCTGCAGCAACATACCAAAATCTGGACAGATAACTACGTGTTTCTCAGTCAACAAGTGAATTCAGAGTTAATTAGTTCAGATTTCATGAATAGTAAATACTGACTTCTTAGGTCACAGGCCTCTTTTTGTTTCTTTGTATTTTCCTGTATTTCTTTAAGTAATTCATTGGTTTTCTCCTTAAAAGGCCTCTATTTGTTTGTTTGTATTTTCTTACACTTCTTTGAAGCATTTGTTTCTTCTTTAAAGACCTCTAGCATCTTCATGAGCATAGATTTGAGGTCATTTTCCTGTGTTTCAGCTATGCTAGGATATCCAGAGTTTGCTACCACATTGTCATGATTTTACTTGGTGACTAAGAAACAAATTTTCATATGTTCAGTTTTTGGTATGTTGTTGCAGAGGGTATATATGGCTAAAACATTTTTAAAATAATTGTTTACTGTTTATTTTTGAGTGATGTTGATGATGAAAGTGACAGCACAAGCTGTCAATGATGTAGATAGAGGTGAACTCCTGCATTGTTGGTGAGAATACAAGCTTGTACAACCATTCTGGGAATCAGTCTGGTGCTATTTCAGAAAATTGGGAATAGCTCTACCTCAAGATGCAGCTATACCACTCTTGGTTATACATGTAAATGTTGCTCTAACATGCACGGACAATTTCTCATCTATGTTCATAGCATCTTTATTTGTAATAGCCATAATCTCAAAACAACGTAGATGTCCCTCAGCTGAAGAATGGATAAAGAAACTATGGTACATTTACACAATGAAATACTACTCAACTATTAAAATCAAGGAAATGATGAAATTTTCAGCCAAAGGGATGGAACTAGCAAAGATCATCTTGAGTGAGGTAACCCAGACTCAGAAAGACACACACGATTTGTACTCACTTATAAGTGGATTTAGCGGTATTGTACAGGAAAATCAACTTCCAGATCCAAAGATGATAAGTAACAAGGAGGACCCGAAGGAGGATGCTTAATTTCCTCAGAAACAGAAAGAGAATAGTGGTTGAAGGAGTGAAACAGGGTAAGAGAGGGAGTACAGAGAGAAATGTGGGTCGATATCAGACCTAAGGAGAGTGGGGGGTGGGGTGGGGTGGGAAGACAGAGGACTTGCAGAGGGAAGACAACTCTTGGATGTGGACTTCTGTGTGAGAAGCTGGAGACTAAAACAGCATAGGCTCGTGGGAGGCTCTGCGGGTGACTGCAGCTGAGACTCCTGTTACTAGGAGTCCTGTAGACTATAGAGGCCACCCTCTTCCTAGACAAAACTTTTAGCGGAAGGAAGGGAATACCAACACACCCACCAAAATTTTAACCTAAAATTTACCCTGCATATAAGATGTGCAAGGACAAAAATAGAGCAGAGATTGAGGGAATGACGGCCAATGACGGCCCAACCTGAAACTCACCGGACTGTAGTCAGCCAACTCATGACATGAATAAGGATGCTCTGCTTTGTTTGTACATGGGAGCCTAGCATAGCTGTCCTCTGAGTTGCTCCTCCTAAGCGCTGATGGAAACAGATGCAGAGACTCAGAAACGGTCGTTGGGTGAAGTGCAAGGAGCCTTTCGGAAGAGTTGGGGGAAGGATACAAGGACCCAAAGGGACAGGAGCTCCACAAAAAGATCAACAGAATAGACTAACCTGGTGCCCGGGGGGCCTGTGGAGCCTGAAGCACCAACAAAAAACTATGCATAGACTCTATCTAGGCCCCCTACACTAATGTAACTGGTGAGCAGCTGGGTCTTTGTATAGGTTGCCTAGTAAGGAAAATGAGGGCAGACTCTGACATGGACTCTGTTGCCTGCTTTTCAATCACTTTCCCCTGGCAGGGCTACCTTGCCAGGCAATAGGAGAAGAGGATGTGCTCAGTCCTGATGCAACTTGATATTCTGGGGTGGGTGTGCAAAAGTAAGTTGATATTAACTTTCTTCTATATTTTTATATTTGAAAGAAGTATATATGATCCATTCCTAGAATCAGTAAAGAAAATTCTATAAGGTAGTCTTCTTGATGGTAAAAGAACATCTAGTGTCTATACCATGACATAAAATATATTTACATTACTTATGAAATAACTATTCAATTCAAGTACATTCTTGGCATCTGTGTAGAAAAATTGACTGACATTATTAAGTGATATACCAAACATGCTCAACCCAACATGACATGATTTGGCTCAAGGAAGATTCCCAAACCACGGGGAAGTTTGAAATAGGTTAGGCAAGCTGTACTTACATTCTTCTATTATCTGAATTTTATGTGTGCTCATCATTTAGTTTCTGAGGTGACAATATAGGCTAATTAAATGTCTGAAGGAAATTAAATTACAACTCTTATTGTACTTGCTTAATCAGGTAATACCTGGATTAAACAGATATGCCTTACTAATGCTCCTTGGAACATGTTTGAAAATTTACAGAAACAACAACAAAGAAACACCCAAGAGATTTTCATCATTTATAGGAAATGCCTAATGCACTAAAATACACTACAGCTGAATCAGCATTAAACTTTGAACTTGGCAAAGACAACACCAAAAACTAAACTTTATTAGGATAACTTAAAATCGTAAGGCAGCATAATTCTACTAGGTTATTTTATTCAGTCATTTATTTGAGCTGTGGTATCTGGAATGGTACAAATGCAAAAGTTCGTACATAGTTTCAGTAGAATGGGAGGAGAAAACATGGTATGGCATTTTAAAAGAATAAAAAATTACTTTTTAAAACATTAATTAGTTCTTTTGGTAAATATACAGATATTCACATATCTTTATTGTGTATTTGCACAACTGTTGGTGTGTGTTCATGTATGCATGAGTTCAGATACACATGTGTATATGTGTGCAGAATCTCAGAGCACAATCTCAGGTGTCATTTACAGATTCATGAAAAAACAGATTTGACTAGGCTAACTATCTAGTGGGCTCCTGGGAGCTACCGTTTTTTTGTTTTTTTGTTTTGTTTTGTTTGTTTGTTTTTGGACTGCAACTGCAAGCATGCATTTCCATATCAAACTCAGGTTAGTATGTTTGGTGGAAAGTCAAGTGCCTTTATCCATGAGTGAACTCATTTTCCCCAAGAAGAATTTTTTACATTTATTTTATAAATTAACCACAAGTGTGTAAGAACATGCACATTTGCATTTTTAAAGAGTTATTTCATTATCAAGAGACATAAGCTAAAATAAAACACACATTAACATACAAATACAAATATGGTCCATATACATATAAGAGTATAATAAACTAATAATTTAGAAATTTAAAAATACAAAAGAGGCAGAAGTAATAATACAATGTATGAGGTACTACTGTTCACTATAGGATTTGCTTTATCAGTAGATCTTGATTTTATATAGATAAATTGTTCCAAATCCAAAAGTAGACCTTCTGATCCTCATTAGTTAAGAAAAAAATTATAAATAGATTCATATAGTGTTTAAAATCCTATGGAGTTTAAAATCCTGTAGAGTTTAAAATCTTCTAATTGATCTTCAAATAAAATAAATAAAAATTACAGCTACATAGTGCATAGGTAACATAAACCATTCAGAATTAGTATTGTTATATTTGTATTGATCTTAACAAAATAACAGATTGTGTTGAATTACATTTGTAACACAGATACCAACTTCTAAAATTGCAAACTTATGCTAATTAATAAATGTATATATAATAATTTCAAACTTTTACTTTGAGTGGTTAGGGTAGACCATAGAATACAGTGTTATCTGTCTTTTTCAGAAACATGTTATTTAATTATCTCTATGGTTACTTCTTACTTTAAAATAAATATAAAGTTTCTGAATTAAAAAACTTCATTCTTGGTGAGTGCTATTGAGGTGTAAAAATAGAAAGATTTCAAAAGGAAAGGCTTATGTAATGAATGTAAACAATAGAATAAAAAATTGAAATTAATTATTTAAAAATAATACACTGTTCTTTCCAAAAAAAGGTTCCCCTGAAGATAAGAAAAGAAACTGGGGCTGGTGGTGGTGGCACAGGGTAGGATTTGCTGAATGAGGTAGGGGCAGGAGGATCACGAGTTAGAGGTCAGCCTGGGCTACACTTTTTAAAGGGCTGGAAGATGGTTTTCCAAGCAAATGGACCCAAGAAGCAAGCAGGAGTAGCCATTCTCGTATCTAATAAAATATATTTTCAACCAAAGTTAATCAAAAGAGATAGAGAATGACACTTCATACTCATCAAAGGAAAAATCCACCAGGAAGATATCACAGTCTTGAACATCTATGCCCCAAATTCAAAGGCATCCACATCTGTAAACGAAAGTTTAATAAAACTTAAACCACACATAGATCCCCACACATTAATAGTGGGAGACCCCAACACCCCACTCTCAACAAAGGACCGGTCAACAAAACAGAAATTAAACAAAAAAAACAATAACTCTGACAGAGGTCATGAATCAAACGGACCTCAAGGACTCTGTTACCTGATCTTTGATCTCTTCTCCCTGGGATGGTGGCCTTGACAGGCCACAGAGGAAGGGGATCTCAGCAATCCTGATGAGACTTGATAGGCTGGGGTCAGTTGGTAAGGGAGGAGCCTCCCCCTTTTTGTGATTTAGAAGAGCAAGATGAGAATTAAGAAGGAAGGAGGGTAGGACCAGGAGGAGATCAGGAAGTGAGCTACAATTAGAATATAAAGTGAATAAATTATATAAAATTTAAAAAATTGGTGAAAACAATAAAGAACTCAAAGCAGGAACATACAAGGAGCTGAAGCAGAAGCTATGGAAGAGTAGTGCTTACTGCCTTGATGCTTATGGCTTGCTCAGCCTGCTCTCTTAAACAACTCAGGATCACCCGCCCATAATGAGCACAGTCTAAGAAATATCAATTATTAAGTCTAGAAAATGCACCACAGGAATGTCCACATTGGTATACTTTAGTCAGATTTTATTTAATTTCTTTGCTCTAAAGGTTAATAGAGACTCTATCTACCTATCTATCTATCTATCTATCTATCTATCTATCTATCTATCTATCTATCTATCTTCTATATATTTATAACCTATGTCCATTCTAAACTCAATTTAATACACTCATATTTACTAATATTTATTTTGTTTGAACCCCTCTAGTAAATAGAAAGAAATGTCAAGAATTACAATTTATGGATTAACCATCAAAATACTGTAAGTAGTGTGTGTTCAATATTTAAGGTATATAATACAATTGCAGAGTAGTTATATTCTACAAATAAAATGATCTTTCATGCTTTTCAATAGTACATCAGACACTGAAGCGATATGTATTATCACCATCTTTAAATATATATATATGTGTGTGTGTGTGTGTAAATAAAGTGTAAGGAAAAGAATGTTATAGAGATGTAATATTCAACATTTGGTGAATTTCTTTAAAATGACAAGATAACCAAACATCAAAAGATTTCTCTTGAATTCTAATCATTTGCAATTCAATGTGCCCTCTTTATTCAGGATTCCATTAGATATCAGTCCTTTGAATGACAAGTCCGGAATGATAAGCCCTGACTATCTGGAGGACTGATTGATATCTCCTTTTTCACACAATCTCTACTGGGCTAACACAGAATATCAATCTTTTCTCAGGTTTGCCTGCCAAGAGTTCAAGAAAAGCTTTTCTCTTTCAAAAGTAAAATACCCGTTTGAATTCTCTCTTGGCATAGATACACTGAAAGAATGGTACTGTGAACACGACTTGATTAGATCTGTTGATTCAGTCTTTATTGAACCTCTCAGGATTCTCAAAGGAGTAGATTGGAAAGGGAAATGAATACACCCTACGGTTATTAATGCAACATTTTGCCAAAGTGTAGAAGGTAGTAGATAAAAGGAAACAATATTTAAGTTATTAAATGATAGAAGACACTGATTGTTTTATATTTTAATTAATTCATCTAGGCTGCAATGGTGTATTCTGCTTTTTTCAGTGAAACTTTTTGAATTTGGATGCTTTCAATTTAAAATACCCCTATGTTGATTTTTATATCTTAGTTTTGTTTATTCAATACATATTAATTCTTAACTTGATTATAAGTTTCTTGAAGGTATACAGAAATCTCTGAATATTTTCCATTGAACATTTAATGTTAATAAAACCCATTTCTTCCTGTTGACAAAGGTGTCCTGTCTGAAGGATACCTTTGTTCAGAGAATACCCATATGATCCCCAGAAGAAAGCTACACTTCTCCCTTGCAACTGATTAGTCTTGTTCCTTCAATGTCTTTCTATACATGCCAGTGCTCAACAGAGTATGTTTTTGATTTTGAGAAAGTGGCAAGCTAATTCACAATTTATTTCTAGTGTTTTCCTTGTTCTCACATAGTTTGGGTAAAGTAGCAAAGTAAACACTAAAATTATCTACAATTATATAAAAATTATTTTAAACTTTAGGTCATATCACAATATACTACACATAAAAACTGGACAAAGAAAAACTGCATGATGTGTGGAACCAGAATATCAAATGTGAGATCTACAACACTCACCAGGCATCATCAGTAATGACATCATTCTTTTTTTCTTCTTTTCAATTTTCAAGACAGAGCTTCTCTGTAGCCTTGGCTGTCCTGGACTTGCATTGTAGCCCAGGCAGGCCTTGAACTCACAGCCTTCCTCCTGCCTCTGCCCTGTCTGAGTGCTAGTATTAAAGGTGTTCACCACTTCCTGCAGTTGTGGCATCTTTCCATGTGCTCTTCTCTCTAACCTAGTGGCTAGAACTCTTGGTAGGATTAATTACCAGTTTTCATGTACTCTACCGGTCATTTCAAATTCGTTATGAACTTTGTTCACCACAGTGTTAGTTCTGTGGGAATAATTTCATGGAAGGTAAAGAACAGGATGACATAATAAAAAAATGATGTCAGGCACAAACTCTGTAACTCTTAGATTCCAGATGGTGTCAATAAGGAAAACTGGACAATGACAGTGAGGGGCTAAGTTCAGGACAACAGGAAGTATTAGAGACTGGAGTACAGTCAAAAAACACTGAGTCTAAAACCCTAGCACTTGTTACAATATCTCATTTAAAATCCAGTAGCTGTGCATTTTAAATGCTTTAGAGCCTATCAGTAAAGCCATAATTTTATATTATTTCTGACATTGTAGTTAGAACTCTAAAAACATTCTCTTGCCAGAAGTAGGCAGTAAACCAGAATTGAGACACTTTTCTTAAAGAGAGGAAGTAAATCAGCTTTGGTAGAACATATAGTCATTTTTGTATGTTCAACTGCATCTTTGCCAGTTGAAGCAATCACAGACACAAACTAAAAAAATGTATCTGAGTGTGTTCCACTCAAATTTAATATTCTGAGTCTTATGTAACATAATTTCTCAAAGATATTTTTTTTATTTTTCTGGTTTAAAAATGTAAAATAAATTTTATGACAAACACAAAATCAGGCTAAATTTGATTTATATGACTTGTCATACCCTTGATTAGTAAGTTTCTAGCAGACAAGGGTAATGCTTTTGCTTTGCAAGTACATTTTAGCCATAAAGGAGCAGGACAGTCCACTCTCTGTTGATTTTTTTTTCTTTTTCTTTTTTCTTTTTTCTTTATTTCAAATTATTCACTTTGTATCCCAGCTGTAGCCACCTCCCTGAAGGTCAACTTTATCATGACAACTCACATGTACTCAGTCATCCCTTCAATCTTTGTGCCATGACTCCAAGGGTTCATCTCTGAGTTCTAAGGACCAGGTATTATTAAGCTGTTCTGCATTCTCAGGCTCATTCTGTAGACTCTGCATAGACATACTCATGGAACCAGCCCCTTTTACTTAAACTTCCCTTCTCTGAAGTCTGGGATCTGGCTCCATAGGATGCTTCCCAGTTCCTGGTTCCCTTGTTTCACCCTGTTTTTCTTAATTCTTGGAGGTTTTAAACTACCTGCAGTGAAAATCTCTATGTTAACCCAGAGCTTACTTTCTGCTTTTTGTTTCACTTCTCATGTATAAAGTTATGAAATTATTTTGTGGAAACTTATTTGCTTAAGGAGCTAATATGAGTTTTACTTTCCTACCTGGATGGTAACTAATACTTGAGTTCACTGTCTTTACCTGCTTAGCTTGAATTACTCAGGACACCTGATCAATCACCATGACATTCTAAGTTAACATCGTAGCTGTTATTGATTAGAATTTTTGTTGGTCATTATGTAATAGAATGGATTCCTTGCTTTGCTTCCTGAAATCCCTTCCCCCAGGGGAAAACACACACACACACACACACACACACACACACACACACAACCACAAAAAAAAAAAAACAGTTACCAACATGAGCTTTTAATTCTATTATTGGTTAGTGAGAGAGCTGCAAATTAACTATCAGTTTGAAATTTAACAGAAGATAAGATATTAAATGATTCTAGTCACACAAATTTCAAAGTTTTCTCTAATGTGTTCAGTTGAGTAGCTAGAAGGTGGAAGAATTCAAGGTCTTTATAATATAATAATAGTGATAACCTCTGACATTTAGAAAATGTTGTTCACATACAATGCTAATTCTGTATTTAATTCTCAATGTAATTATAGTATATAAACATTATAATCTATTATGCAGATTATGAGTCCTCAGTACACACGTAGTAATTTTTAGTCATATATATGTAATAATAAGTTATCTATATATCTATCTATAGACACACATATATATAGTAATATATACATTATAGATATTCACAATATATCTATATTTATAATTCATAGATATATGTAGATATATAATAAGAATCATTAAAACCAATGTTTGTTCTTTTAACCACAGACATATCTGACATACCACCATAATTTGTCTCTCAGTTTGCTATGAGTTCTTAAGGTCCATCCAGCTTCCCTTTAGGATGATAAGATAATCTGCTGGTAGTGACCTTACCTTATTACTCCTGCTGGAAACTGCCCTGGGATTGAAATGACTAATACATAACTCAACCTCAAGAGGACACCTGTCTTCACACTCTGTTCAGAATCATGGACTTCTCAAGGACTGTTAGATTTGGGCTTTTTAGGGTCAAGTAAGATACCAAAATCCAACTTAGCCTTCTCTACAACCTGGCTTATTTTTCCACAGTTAGCAGCATGAACTGTGGAAATAATAAATTTATTGAAAGTTTCAAAGTTGGCCTTGTATTTTTATTTTTTTTATTTTATTTTTATTTTTTTTGCACTTTTTTTTTAATTTTTATTTTTATCAGTTACATTTTATTAATTCTGTATCCCAGCCATGCCCCGAACCCTCATTCCCTCCCAGTCCCTCCCTCCCTCCCTCATCACTACTGCCCCTTTCCAAGTCCACTGATGGGGGGGACCTCCCCCCATTCATCTGATCCTGTTTTATCAGGTATCTTCATTGAGCTCCTGTTAGAAATAGTCCTTGTTCCCCTCACTTTGGGAAACCAATTGGTTACTGAGCTACCACAGGCTACATCTGAGCGGAGGTTCTAGGTTATATCCATACATGGTCCTTGGTTGAATGTCAGTTTCAGAAAAGACCCTGTGCCCAGATATATTTGGTCTTTGTGGAGCTCCTATCCTTTCCCCATCAGACTAACTCCCCTTCTTTCTTATGATTCCCTGTACTCTGCCAAAGGTTTGGTCATGAGTCTTTGCTTTGAAAACACTGCTAGTTAGAGGCTTTCAGATGCGCTCAGTAGACCCCTGTCATGCGTTCAATGCACATCCCATCTGTCTTTCTAAACGAGGATTGATCCTCTTACCCCGTATTTTTATTTTTATATCGAGGTGATTCAAATAGGAAAAACCCCTTAGCTGACTTTATTGGAGAAGTCCTGTGGGCTCTAAAGTTAAGATATCACTGTAAACACTAATATTAACTGATAATGTTGTGAAGTGCCATATCTGAGGTAGTTACTGAGTTTGTCCTTGTTTGTGCATGCTGTGTATGATAATACTAATAACAAGAGTATTCAAATTTCAGAAGTAGTTCACATAAGGCACTTGCAGTCATTTCCTGAAATGCTTAGAGATCCAGATTAATTCCATACCCATCACACTGTCTAATCATAAACAAACTTGATAAATAAGACTATGTGTTTCTAAATGTAGTTGAACATACTCAGCACTGGAACATACATACTTGCTTAAATACAGGTAGTTTTGACATAGTAAAAATGTATTCATTAATATGATGTTAGAAAAACCAAAAAAAACAAAGCAAAAAGTTCAAAGCCAAACTTTGAGGAGAATGCAGGGTATCTTATGGAAGAAGGAGGAGATAGAAAGACTTGGAGAGGACTGGAACTCTAAAAGGAAGCCAACAGAGCCAAAAATTCTGGACCCGGGGGTCCTGCAGAAACTGATGACTCAACCAAGGACCATGCATGGAGAGGACCTAGACCCCTGCTCAGATGTAGCCCATGAGCAGCTCAATCTCCATGGGGGTTCCTTAGTAAGAAGAACAGAAGTCACCAGCATCAACTTGGTTGCCTGCTCTTTGATCACTTCCCCCTGAAGAGGTGGCCTACCTAGGCCACAGAGAAAGAGGATCCAGACCTAATAGGCTAGGGTCAGATAATAGAGGAGGAGGACCTCCCATATCAGTGGACAAGGGGAGAGACATGGGAAGAAAGAAGGAAGGAGGGTGGTACTGGGAGAAAATGGAGGGTCTACAGACAGGATATAAAGATTAAATTGTAAATAATAATAATGAAAAATAAATAATGTCCAACTTTAAGATCTAATTTAGCAATAGTGCCACAGACATATTTCTACAGAAATGAACTATATGTGTGGTTTTTATAACAAATAAAACCTTAAACAGTAATTCATTATTTTATAAATTATAATTTTGGATCTCATCCCTCCTTTGGATTTCAGTCAGTACTGTTCAATTTAAAAAATATAAGCTATCACTTCTTTTACTCAACATCATCTGGTTTTGAACTATAAGGCCATGGCTCTACATGTTAAATATTCTGTCATGTAAAGGTAATGTCAATATTCTCTACAGGGTACTTTTTTTAATCAGAAGTTTGTTGACACTGAAACAATTAAAATCTATTATGTGCTCTGTGCACTCTCCATCCTCCTCCTGTTGAATTACAATTAAGTGTTTTGATTATTTTCTGTAGTGCATCTAGGGAAAATGCTATTCAAAGCATTATTCTGCTTATATAAAAGGATGGGTGAGGGTATTTTTCAATTTTTTTAAACAGCATCTTGGGGTTAGAGAGGAAACAGTAATGTATTTAATATAAATCTACGTTAGTTTCTATTTGCTGTAAAAGAACGCTTCAAATCCACTTCCATTTTTAAGATAAATTATAATTATAGAAAAAAAGTCCATGTAAATATTTTCTGTCAAGAGAGTTTACTTTATAAAATATGCTTCATTACATTGCATATTAGAATTTTGCATTATTTTTGAGATCCTTGTTTCAATTCTGTAATGCTACTACATTATGGAATATATTATTATATGTAAGATTATATATTCTAACACTAAACACTAAACACACTTAGTATTTAGTCTTCAAATAAAGAACTTTAGTACATGATTTCATGAGCATACACTTGCATGTTTGGGAGTGGGTGGCTGTGGTGGTTTAAGGCTGGCTCTTGGGTTTGTACCTTGCTTCATGAGGTTCCTCTAGGACCAGGCAATTTGGGTTTTCAATGTGTGTCTTCAAAAGTAATTTTGAGTGCTGTCATTACAGTTTCCTAAAAGTCAAAAATGGCTAAGAGTCACTGCTTTGTATTGTTTCTACACAATGAATTTTGTCTTTGCACAAAGAGAAGGAGAACAAATATATAAGCATTAGTCCTTCAATGCACTACAATCTTTACTTTTTTATTTTAGCATAAGTTTAACATTAATATTATTATCCCCAATTAGCCTTTCTAGTTATCAGGGTTCAAATTTTTAATATGCATCATAGTATCATAAAATAATTATAAGGCAACAACAAATGTTAACTGTTTTTTTTAATGTAGATATGTCATATATAGTAGATTTTATAGAACTAAAAATATTTTACACATTATGATTTACCTATATGATTATAGATTTTTTGATGTTTTAGAGAAAACATTGAAACATTGCTAAAAAGGTGTTACCCCAGAAGTTTATTTATAAATTTATTAGTTTTTACATAACAAGTATTTAAATTACTGAATAATATTGACGGCACACAATGGTTTAGAAGGTTACCGTCAGAAATATATGAAGCCATGATCACTGTTTGCAAAGAACATGTGTCTAAATAAATGTAACTGCACTTTTGTAAAATTGTATATAATTCATTTTAAATTGATTTTCTTCACAGAGTATTTAAAGCTTAATCAATTTATCCAATGTTTCATTAAGTTTTTTGAAAAAATATGGATCTGTAGAAATAATTGGATGAGATATTTTTTATAATTTTTATTTTTCATATGAATCACAGATTATTTACTTTATATCCCAGTCGTAGACCTCTCCTTCATTTCCTCCCAATACCACCCTACCTCCCTCATCTCCCTGTCCCTTTACAAGTCCACTGATAGGGGAAGTCCTCCTCCCCTTCCATCTGACCCTAGTTTATCAGGTATCTTCAAGACTGGCTTCAATGTCCTCCTCTGTGGTCTAGCTCCTGCCTCAGGGGTTCGGGGAAGGTCAAAGAAGCAGCCATTGAGTTCATGCCAGAAACAGTCCTAGTTCCCCTTCCTAGGATACCTACATGGATACTGAGCTACAATGGGCTGCATCCAAGCAGGGGTTTTAGGTTATATCTATACACGGTCCTTGTTTGGAGAAACAGTCTCACAGAAGACCCCTGTGCCCTGATATACTTGGTCCTTGTGGAGCTCCTGTCCTCCCCAGGTCTTACTAACTCTCCCTTCTTTTATATGATTCCCTGTACTCTGCCCAAGGTTTGGTTATGAGTCTCAGCATCTGCTTTGATACACTGCTAGGTAGAGTCTTTCAGGGGCCCTCTGTGGTAGGCTTCTGTCTCTGTTGCTTGTTTTCTCCTACTTCCAATGTCCATCCCGTTTGTCTTTCTAAGTGAGGATTGATCATCCTACCCCAGGTCCTCTTTCTTGTTTATCTTCTTTAGGTGTACAGATTTTAGGATGTTTTTCCTATCTTATAGGTCTAGTACCCTGAGTATATACCGTGTCTGTCTTTCTACTCCTGGGATACCTCACTCAGGGTGATCTTTTCTAGATCTCACCATTTGCCTGCAAATTTCATGACTTCCTTGTTTTTAATTGCTGAGTAATATTCCATTGTGTAGACGTACCACAATTTCTGTATCTATCCTTCAACTGAGAGATATCTGACTTGTTTCCAGGTTTTGCTTAATAGGAATAAAGCTGCTACAAACATGGTTGAGCAAATGTCCTTGTTGTGTACTTAAGCATAGATGAAATATTTAAACTTTAAATAATTCTTTACCAAAAATTTGTGACTAGAAATGTGGCAAAGCTTTTATACTAAGTAATAATTTTAAAATGACAGCACATGTGATATTTTATTGGAAGAGTCAAATTTCTTTCCAAGATTATTAAAATCACAATTTCAATAAGTAACTGTCTATGGTTATAACTACATTAGTTCATTGTAATAGAGAAGTGTCTGGTAATTTCTGCTTCTATAAAAAATGGACAGGCAAAGTATCATCTTATATGTTGTTATCATAAGCACTTCCTTATAGATAGAAACATTTCAATTAGCATGTTATTCTTCTTTAATGAAAGCTTTAGTGATGGGGAAATGTGAATTTAATTATATGCCACATTTGCATAAGGTAAATTTTCATTATTCTTTCATGTTATGTGCCCATTTGTTATGAAACAATCTGTAAATTAGTACTGAATTTTTATAGCGATAAATCTCTTTACCCACAAAGTTAAATTATTGGAGGTAGTTAAGTGGCTAGGACCATAAAGCCTGGTCATGACATGAGCTAATAAATGTAAGAGGGAATTTAAGACAATAATAAAATATGCAAAAGTTGAAGCAGGAGAGCAGTCATAGAACCCTCATATTCAGTGGGCATTGCTCTAATTGAGAACTGTGTGTTTTATCATCAATAAGTAACCAAACATCTTGAAATAACAAAGTTTATGGTGTTGGCTAAGAAGCAAAAAAATTTTTTTCATCTTCAGAGAATTGGTTTCATAGAATGGAATCCCTTTGTAGAACACAATGATACTTGACAATAAAAAAAAAATATTCTTTTCCCCCATTCCAACCAGAAAAATAAAAACAACCAAAATTAATGGTGTGAAAAAAATTTTCAATAAAAACCTCCAGTGTCTCCAAAAAACAGAGATGTTCAACATTTGTAGAAACAAACAAAAATCTACCAATTAAACTATTTTCTTATAATGTTATTTTGTTCAACAGAAAAAAACTGACTTCTATTATCAGAGTTAAAACTACATGTTCTATGAGCCTGTTCTTTAAAAAACAATTGTACCAGTATCTGGTCAAACTCTAAGACTAGCTTAAGTTAGAATTCAATGATATGATCTAATGTTCCTTAAAAATACACCAACTAGTTGTCAGAATCTAACAACATATTAAATAAGAGTTATCTATGCTAAATTAAATTTTTCATAGAAATTGTTTCGTGAAATCTCTTTATTATGATACTTAACAAATAATTGCATTCCTCATTTACTTTCTCCTCAAAAGTCAATTTATGTTCTTCTTCAGTTGGTAACATAATCCTCAGTGTAATTTCAGTGTATAAGATATATCTGACATTACTTGAAGATTTTCATATTAGTGACAATTTCAAGGCAGTTTTTTTAAGATTTAATATTTGATAACAAAGTTATATATTTTTTCATTGTGGGCTGGAGAGATGGCTTAGCTTTTAAAGGCTAGGCTCACAACCATAAATATATATTTTCATTATTATTGTTGTTGTTCTTTACAATTTATTTGCTTTTTATCCCAGTTGTAGCTCCCTCCCTCATCTCCTCTCAGCCCCATACTCCCTCCCTCTTCCTCCCCTATTCCTCTTCCCTAGTCCCTTGATATGGGGAAGTCTTCCTCCCCTATTGTCTGACTCTAGCCTATTAGATCCCATCAGGACTGTCTGGATTTTTTCATCTGTGGACTGTCAACAGGGAGAAGTGATCAAGGAGTAGGCTACCAAGTTCATGTCAGAGGTTGTCTCTTCTCCCCTTACCAACATGGAGACTGAACTGTCTATGGCTACATCTGAGCAGGGTTTCTGTGCCCTCTCTATGCATGGTCTTCAGTTGATGCTTCAGTCTCTGCAGTCCCACCTGGATGCTTTTTTTTTTTTTTTTTTGGCTTTGTTGGTCTCCACGCGTGGCTCCTGTCCCCACTGGGTCTTTTTACATCCCCCTTCTTCCAAAAGACTCCCTGTACTACTTTGAAAGTTTGGCTGTGAGTCTGCATCTGCTTAGATCCCCTGCTGGGTGGAGTCTTTTAGAGCATATCTGTGGTAGGGTCCTATCCTCTTCCCAGTCTTCTACTGCTTCTGGTGTCTATTCTGTTTTCGCCCCTGAATAATAATTAAGCATCTTCTCTAGAGTCCTCCTTACTGTTTAGCTTTTTTAGGTCTGTAAATTTTAGTATGTTTTTCCTATATTATATGTCTAATATCCACTTATAAGTGAGTATATACCATGTAAGTCTTTCTGCTTCTGGGTTACCTCACTCAGGATGATCATTTTTTAGTTCCACCATTTGCCTGCAAATTTTACGATTTCATTGTTTTTAATAGCTGAGTAGTATGCCATTGTGTAAATGTACCATAATTTCTGTATCAGGTCCTCAGTTGAGGGACATCTACGTTGTTTCCAGATTCTGCAACAGTAATATAAACGGCATGGTACTGGCATTGAAACAGACTGGAAGATCAATGGAATTGAATCTAAACCCACACAGATACAAACACCCAAATTTTGAAAAGAAGCCAAACCACACAATGGAAAAAAAGATAGCATCTTCAAATAATGACTGGTCTAAATGGCTGTCTACATGTAGAAAAATGCAAACAGATCCACTCTTTTCAACCTGCACAAAAGTAAACTCCAAGTGGATCAAAGACATCAATATAAAACCAGACACACTAAATCTGTTAGAAGAAAAAGTAGGGAAAAGCCTTGAACACATTCGCACAGGAGACGACTTCCTGAACAGAATACCAATAGTTAGTAGAAATTTACCTTCCAGGTGTGCAGTAGTGTGATTTTTTTTTCATATTCTGTCCCTTAAATATGTCATCCTTTCAGAAATAAAATTTTGCTAGTAAGTTCTGTAGGGCAATGTAGAATAATGGCAATATCCTGTAGTATTTTGGAGTCCGTGGAACCATACTGATTGAAAATTTCCAAAAGGAAACAAACAAACAAAAGACATTCCTGGGGCTGGGCTTTGTATATTTTTAGTCATTGTTGATTACTAGAAAGTTAGAACAGTATTATTAAGGCAACTCTTTCATGTGCACATACATACACTCTCACACACACACAGATCCTGCAGTAGTAGACCGAAATATCTTTTTAGAAAAGTCTTTGGTGTTCATTTTTCCCTCCAGCAAACCTTGTCTACCCTTTTCTCTCCATCTAACACTTGGTGTGCTTAGTAACCAATTCATGCTTAAAATATTGCAGTTGTCAAAAGTAGAACCATTTAAGAAATCATTTTGATTGTTAGAACCTTTAAGAATCCATACAACAAAAGTTTCATGTAGATTTTATAAAGTAGAATTGTTTGAATGTTCTAATCTATCTGGCTGATATAGATTTAGATCTTTATTTCGATTTTTTTGTTAATGTGTTTTATCAATGTTGAATTGTTTCAGATATATATTAGTAGCATGAAGTGCTACAGCAATTGAAGTTTTAGTACTGTAAAACTTATTTAAGCATTGTCCTTATACTGTATGGTTACACTGCTGTTAGTATACTGATTAATTCTTCATAGTTTACAAACAAAATTATCTTGATGAATACTACGTCAGTTATATAAAAAGAAAAATTACATGCTAGCAAATACATTCTATACAACATTGCATAAAGAAAATATCCTTTTCCCTTTTCTCTATTTTTATTTTCTTTTAATTTTAATTAGTATTATTTATTACAGTTTATTCATTTTATATCCTGGCTGTGGCCCCCTCCCTTATCTCCTCCCAATCCCACCCTCCCTCTTTCTTCTCCCCTAGTCCACTGACAGACTAGAACATCCTCCTCTTCTATCTGATGCTAGCTTATCAAGTCTACATTTCCAGCAGAATAACATTATAAATACAATATGTAAAAGCAATTATTACCTAAATTTCTTTGTTTAAAGTAGTTTAAATTTTTTGTTGTCTCTTTTCATCCTTAAGTCTCCATTTCTCTATGAATGACACATTTTCTAAGCTGTTATTAATTTACAGCTAATTGTCAATCAAAATAAGAATAAGGTGAGGAGGACCTCCCCTATCAGTGGACTTAGAGAGGAGCAGGGAGGAGATGAGGAAGAGAGGGTGGGATTGGGAGGGAATGAGGGAGGGGGCTACAGCTGGTAAACAAAGTAAATAAACTGTAATTAATATAAAAAATTAATTAAAAAATAAAAGAATATGTAGTAAATTTGTATATGAGCCATTGTCATTTATTTGTATCATAGACTTTTATACATAAAAGATTCTACCCTGAAGAGAATCAAAGCAGATGCTGAGACTCATAGCCAAACTTTGGGCTGAGTGCAAGGAAACTTATGAAAGAAGGGGGAGACAGAAAGACCTGAAGGAAACAGGAGCTCCACAAGGAGAGCAACAGAACCAAAAAAATCTGGGCCCAGGGGTCTTTTCTGAGACTGTTATTCCAACCATGAATGAAGGATCATTCGTGGGGATAACCTAGAGTCCCTGCACAGATGAAGCCCTTGGCAGCTCAGTATCCAAGTGGGTTATATAGTAATGGGAACAGGGACTGTCTCTGACACATAAACTGATTGGCCTGCCCTTTCATCACCTCACCCTGAAGGGGGAGCAGCTTTACCAGGCCACAGAAGAAGACATTACAGCACTCTTGATGAGACCTGACAGACTAGGATCAGATGGAAAGGGAGGAGGTGGAATGTGAGAGGGGTATGGGGGAGAGGGAGAAAAGAGAGGGAGGATGTGATTGGGAGGGGAAAAAGGAGGGAGCTACAGGTGGGCTACAAAGGGAATAAACTCTAATTAATAAAAATAAAATAATAAAGTAAAAAAGAATACTATGGTGTAATGGAAACAATGGGAAAGCTTAAAAATGTGTGCTAAAGTTTCCTGTTCCCTTATTTTTTTTTTTAGATTTATCTGTATTCGTCTATATGTTTGTGTGTGTGTATGTGTGTAGGGGATTTTCTATAAGATTTTCCATTTGTTTATACTGATCTCCACAGGGGCAGGACATTTAGTCTCTTGAATCTGGAGTTACGGTTTGTACAATTGGCTGATGTTGGTATTGGGATGGGATTTCTCTCCTCTGGTGGAGTAATAAGTACTCTTATTTACTCTTATTTATCTCCCTATTCCCTCTCTTCCCTCATTAAAGCTTGGAGCTGTGAGCAACAGCATTTCAGAAACTTAATGAACCACAATGACAGGTAGACTTTTGTTAAATTTTATGTTTTTTCACTCACAAGTAATAAAACTTTGTGGTGATTTTTATAAGCTGCTTGGTATTATTTTATCCATTTCTAAGTGATGGATAATAATATCCATATTGCAGGAAAAAATGAATTTAAATGGATATAAATGAACTATCAAACACTAGAAATGCAGTGTGCTCCCAATATTTACTTTTTCCATCATTTAACTCTGAGATTTTCATTACTTCTCTAACTCTTAATTCATCTGTAATGAAATCTGTGCAACTTGGAGGATAATATAACATCTGTAAAACTGCTACTGTTGGAATAGATTGGAAGAGGTTCTGAATATCTTTTTATCCTTTTTTTGTTTTAAAGGATATTTCTGAGAAAATATTCTATTTTTATTGATAAATATTTAGTTACTTAAAAACAATGAGTATTTGATAACATACCAAGAGCAGGCATGGTATTAATTACAGATGCAAAAGATCTTTTCTTCCATGCTCCAAAATTTCGGATAAGCTAGATACATGAAGGGGGAATGAAAAATGCAAAGTTACCAGTTATACACTATGAGCTATAAAATTAAGTAAAATAAGGGAGGATATACAAATTAATAAATAAAGTAGGCACTATGTTATAATTAGATAAGCTTCAAAAAATTAATAGAATTTGAGCATGAAATAAAGATGAAGTGATAAGACATAGAATGATTAGAAGAGCAACCCAAGTTCCAAGACCCGTTTATGAAGAATCTTACAGAGATGCAACGTTTAGACTGACTTGTTAAGGAAAAGAATAACTATTTGTGTTATTATTCAATAATAAATTCAAAACTGAAGACAATAGTAATAAATGGAAGTAAGAACTAAAGGTATTCATAAACTTATGAAAAGTTTCTGAATTTTATTTTCTGCACAATAAAATGATATCAACTATTTCCATAATTGGTTGATTAGTATTTGTCAACCTGACAAAAATTATAGTTACCCTGGGAGTGTGACTCTCACCTGAGGAGTTACCTTCCTCAGGTTGCTCTGAGTGCATGTCTGTAGGTGATTTTTGTAATTAATGATTGATGAAGGAGGTAAAAAGCTGCTGTGTGTAGTGCTATGCCTAGCAGGTGGTCTTGGACTCAGTAAGAACTTAAGGTGAGAGAAATAGAAAGAACTATGGAAAGCTAGCTAGTAAGCTGCATTATTCCAAGGTATTGGCTTAAGTTTCCACTTTCAGGTTTCTGCCTTGGCTTCCCTTTATGTTGCAATTTAAAGTAGCAAATAGACAATCAGGGATAGCACTTCCTGGAGATCCAGCTATACCACTCCTAGGCATATATCCAAAATATGCCCAAGTACACAAGAAAGACATTTGTTCAACCATGTTCATAGAAGCTTTATTCATAATAGTCAGAACCTGGAAACAACCCAGATGTCCCTCAATGAAGGAATGGATTGTTGGTATAATGTTCTGTTGAAATGTGTACACCTTACCCTTGTTCATTCAAATGCTGATTTCTCTCCCTCACTCTCTGGTTTCAATCCTGAAATTGCATTGTGATATTTATTCTAAGCATCGCCTGTCTCAATTTTGTATAAACATGACAAAATAAAGCAACTAGCCACAATGTTGAGCAATGGGAGGAGCCAGAGGACAGGAAAGAGGGAAGGAGCCTCTTTCATCAAGAAATGAGTGGGAGGAAAAAAGGCAAGCAGAGCTAGGTGAGCAGAGCTGGAGGACAGATCTTGGAATGAAGTAAAGAATGAACCAGACCTATGATTTCACAAAAAGCAAGTATAATGGGTAAAATCTAAATGTTAGGAAACTATGAGGGCTTGGAGGTTTAGGGGGAGTAACTATTGCCAGCATTGTGTTCTAGTTAACTAGATTAGCTAGGTTAACTAACTAGGTTAACTAAATAACTAGGTGAAAACCCAGTCTCTGTGTTGATTTGGTTATACAGCAATTTAGGATTAACAGCAACTATACCAGAAGATATATCAATAGTAAATATTAATTCCACCTA
Source organism: Rhombomys opimus (assembly GCA_010120015.1). Lineage (NCBI taxonomy): Eukaryota > Metazoa > Chordata > Mammalia > Rodentia > Muridae > Rhombomys > Rhombomys opimus. Next base: position 1,123,612 of record REGO01000468.1, on the reverse strand, counting down.
CAACAATGGATACAGAAATTGTGGTACTCTTACACAATAGAATACTATTCAGCAATTAAAAACAAGGAAATCATGAAATTTGCAGGCAAATGGTAGGAACTAGAAAAGATCATCTTGAGTGAGGTATCCCAGAAGCTGAAAGACACACACAGCATATACTCACTTATATGTTGAATACTAGACCTATAATATGGGAGAAACACACTAAAATCTGTACAGCTAAAGAAGCTAAGCAAGAAGGAGATCCCTGGGTCAGATGATCAATCCTCATTCAGAAAGACAAACGAGATGGACATTTGAAGAAGGAGAAAACAGGAAACAGGACAGAAGTGTACCACAGAGGGCCTCTGAAAGACTGTACCAAGCGGTGTATCAAAGCAGATGCTGAGAGTCTTAACCAAACTTTGGGCAGAGTACAGGGAATCCTATGAAAGAAGGGGGAGTTAGAAAGACCTGGAGGGTTCAGGATTTCCACAAGAAGAGCAATAGAACCAAAATATCTGGGCATAGGGGTCTTCTCTAAGACTGATACTCCAACCAAGGACCATTCATGGATATAACCTAGAACACCTGCTCAGATGTAGCCCATGGCAGCTCAGTCTCCAAGTGGGGACCCTAGGAAGGGGAACAGGGACTGTCTCTGACATGAACTCAGTGGCTGGTTCTTTGACACCCCTCCACCAAAGGGGGAGAAGCCTTGCCAGGCCACAGAGGAGGACATTGCAGCCAATCTTGATGAGACCTGATAATCTAGGGTCAGATGGAAGGGGAGGAAGGCCTCCCTTACCAATGGATTTGGAGAGAGGCATGGGAGGAGATGAGGGAGGGAGGATGGGATTGGGAGGAAATGAAGGAGGGGCTACAGCTGGGATACAAAGCAAATAAAATGTAATTAATGTGAAAAAATAAAAATTTATTTAAAAAATTTTTAATAACCCCCTCTCATTGTTTTTTGCTCATGATGTTTATCAAAACAAAACAAAGTAAATTGAAACATATAGTTCAATAATATTTGAATATTTCTTTTCCAGATATAGTACAGGCTGCAGGAGAGAACTAAAGGGAAAAAAGAAATTAGCTAGACTGCTGTTTTTTACTACTTGAAAAAACTGTAATTATAATTTACACAAAGACTTTTGCAATGCAGACTGAATAAGAGTCATTTGCTGATCAGCAAACATTAAGAAGTAGGAGTCAACAAAGAGTCCAAATAGGCATCCTTGATGCCATAAGTTAAGTAACAGAATGTCAGGTGCCAGGAATGAGTGATTTTGGGGGGAGTTGTTGGTTATGGGGTTCAATGAACTTCCAAATATTATAGACTATTGTCAATACTTTTGGTTACTCTCCAGAACTTGATATTAAGAATCTTATTGTTAAAGGCATGACCTACTTTAGTTATAGAACATGGAGCTAGTAAGCTGGTACAAACGTGAAAGCTTCACCCCTACTGATTACCTTCCATAGTCCTGGGAAGCTTCTATATTTTCTAACAGAAGAGAAAAAATATGCATAAATATTACAAAACTCTAAACTCTACAAGCTCCAACAATGAATAGCCTGGCGAGGTACGCCCAGTGATCCAATATTGTCACAAATATTACAGAAGTGACAAACCATAATCTGATTTGATTTACAGCTCTTTCCACAACATGGAGGCCATTGCTGACAAGATCCTGTTACTGGATGGGTCACATACCCTCCTGGAGGACATACTACTAACATTCAGTTAAAAAGGCTTAGTATTAGTTAGTTGATAATTGGGCTGGAGAGAAGGCTCAGGGGTTAAGAGCACTAGTTGTTCTTCCAGATGCCCTGAGTTAAATTCCTTGCAACTGCATGGTGACTCACATCATCTAGAATGGGATTTGATGCCTTCTTCTGGTATGCATGGGTACATGCACACAAAACACTCATGCATAAATAAATAAGATTAAAGAGAGAGAAAATATCTGATTATAAAAAGTTAATTCATAATTATCCTTATAATAATAGATGAAGCCACTTCACTGACCTCATAGGAGAAGGTTTATTTTACTTTTTACAGTAGATGTAAATATCACAGGGATCAACAACTGATTAAGATGAAGAGAATAAAATAATGTGAAATTACCATACATAAATATTATTAAATCACATCCCTTCCTCCAAAGACAGAGCAATCATTTGGGAAGAGGGGGCAGAAAGGATATAAAAGACAATGTACTAGTACTACAAACCAGTGATTCCTGGACAAAAGAGCGAAGTGCCACATATGAACTCACATTGGTTATGACAACATGCAAAAGTCCAATGAGAAGTCAGGAAGGGCAGCTGACAAGAAGCATGCCTGGAATGGACTGCCTTACAGGAATCACACATTCCTGGAACAGCTGATAGACTAGTTCAACTTTAATTCAAGGGAATAAAGAAAGGCTAAATACCCCTAGGGGAGTGGTTGGGGGCTCTGAGAATAAGCGTACATAATTGGTTGAAACTAGGCTCTTCAAGGATGCTTGATTTGCATTATACAGCACTCTCCTACCTTAAGAGCAGAACTTCCGTGCTTAATTAACATAGAGGTGCAGGGAGGGAAGAGCTAGGAAGGAGCTGTGTCTGAGGTCAGGTATCAAGTATGGCTAGGGAAATCTGTCTCTAAAGCACTCTCCAGATGAAGCCAAGCAGAGAGCAGGGGACCCTGCAGAGGGGAGTGAATTTTTCTTTTAGAGCCAAAATCAATCATAAATGTTATCCTAAGTTCAAGCTCAACCAGCATGGTACCTCCAACAGTTATTTCTTTGTAGTTATCTGTTTAGGAATGGGGTTCCAGAAATTTTCCTTCGTCCACATTAACATGTCCAATATTGCTATTGTTTAGGTATTGTTTATACTGCCCTTTCTCAGAGAAGGTGTTTTAGAGCAGTGTCCTGGGTATTCTGGCTCCTACAAACCTTCTGCCTGTTCTTCATTGATAATCTATAATGAAAGAGATGCGATGATGATGTATCTTGTGGGGTTGGTCTTCCAAAGATCTGTTTATCTCTGAATACATCCAGACGTGGTTTTCTGTGATGGTATTCATTTGCTGTAAAGAAAATTTTCTTTGATGAGAGATAGTAAGCTACACTTATTTGTTAATATATGGTTAAGATTTCAAATGTAGTAAGAAATTACTTCAATAAAATATTTCTAAACAGTGATAGGATTCTTTGAGAAATTATTTATATTCCTTCATTTTAAGTATGACTATGTCAAAAATAATATCAAAGAAAATATTTGTAACACTTCAAAAACATAAAATTGGCCTCATCAACTAGATTAAATTTTGGGGGTCTGATGCCAGGCAGTTTAATGACAGGATATTTAAACACAACGTAATTTGAAAAAAAAAAGGTTTTTGGTATAACATAATCCATGGCACACAAGGAAACATAATTATACCTTAACTCAACTCAGGGTATTTACCATTTCTTCCAAGAAGATGAATTCTAGAGATAGGCTACCTGGATTAGCTTAAGTGCATAAGGAGTGCTCTGGCCTGGTCTCGCTCATAGTACTGTTATTTAGTCTACTAGACAACGCTGATCCTAGTTCTGGGAGCTTAGGGTAGGCTTTGGCTATACAAAAAATGTAAGGGTCATTCAGACTATTAGGTATCTCTGGTCCTGGTTGTGGAAGCTTGAATGAGTCAATAAATATACAGGTACAAATTTGAAAATCTAAATGAAATGGACAATTTTCTTGATCGATTCCACTTACCAAGGCTGAATCAAGACCAGGTAAATCAATTAAATAGTCCTATATCCCCTAAGGAAATAGAAGCAGTCATCAAAAGTCTCCCATCCAAAAAAAGTCCAGGACCAGATGGTTTCAGTGCAGAATTCTACTAGACTTTCAAAGAAGAGCTAACTCCAATTCTCTTCAAACTATTCCACAAAATAGAAACAGAAACTCACTCTATGAAGCCACAGTCACCTTGGTACCTAAACCTCACAATGACCCAACAAAAAAAGAGAATTTCAGGCAAATCTCCCTTATGAACAATGATGAAAAAATACTCAACAAAATACTTGCAAACCGAATACAAGAACACATCAAAGATATCATCCACTATGACCAGGTAGGCTTCATCCCAGGTATGCAGGGGTGGTTCAATATACAGAAATCCATCAATGTGATCCACCATAATAACAAACTGAAAGAAAAAGACCACATGATAATCTCCTTAGATGCTGAAAAAACATTTGACAAAATCCAACATCCATTCATGTTTATAGTATTGGAGAGATCAGGGATACAAGGCATATATCTAAACATAGTAAAGGCAATATACAGCAAGCCCATAGCCAACATCAAACTAAACGGAGAGAAACTTAACTCAATCCCACTGAAATCAAGGACAAGGCAAGGGTGCCCACTCTCTCTATTTCTCTTCAACATAGTGCTGGAAGTCCTTGCTAGAGCAATAAGATAGTTGAAGGAGATCAAAGAGATACAAATTGGAAAGGAAGAAGTCAAATTATCACTATTTGCAGATGATATGATAGTAGACATGAGTAACCCCAAAAATTCTACCAGGAAGGTGGGATTAGGAGGAGAGGAGGGAGGGGTTTATGGGGGGATACAAAGTGAATAAAGTGTAACTAATAAAAGTTAAAAAAATAAAAAATAATATACAGGTAAACTAAGAGTCATTTAGATTACTAGCCTCTGCCCATCCTGGGCCTGACCCAGCAGATAGCACAGATCACCAGGCTATGAATCACCTCTAACTCCCATCTTTCTGGATGGAAGAACAGGTTTTACATCTTCTCCACTGAAAAGACAGTCCTGAATGTTTACATTCCTGGTCACTGGAGATCTGTGGCTACAAGGATCTTTATGCTTTTAATATATAGAAACCCCACAGGCTCTTATTTTTGTTGCTTTCCTCTGCCTATTAGAATAACACATGAAGAGCATGGGCACAACATTTTTAGGAAAGAGACTTCTCTTTTTCTGGCTTGGTCTAATCTGAAGGATGGCTGGCCATCCACTGCCCCTGTGGAGTGTCAGGCTCTCACAAGGAGTACAATTAGAAGCATCCAGCACATCACCAGGGTGGAACTTCTGCTGACAGTCCCTGTTTTCCAGGAGTGCTGGGTTTATTGTGATCAGGTAGAATTTTATGACTTTTCCTGATTTCATTCTCTGAGGCATTCAAGTTCTGGAGCAGTAAGTGTGTGGTCATTCTTTAATGTTTCATTTCAATTTCATTCCACTTGACAGTTTAGAACTCTTTTCATTTTCCAGGGATCTCTAGACTGTATAATGAGATGAATCCTGTTGGGAAACACAAAACTTTCTGTGCTAGAGAAGGTGTTTAGACTGTGGGCACACTTGTATCAAGTCTCCAACGTCACCCAGAAACACTGATCTAGCACAGAGAGATGCTTCCAATCAGTTCTATTAACACCACCTACCTCCACGGAGGCTTCACATGCTATTTTGCCTTGTAGACCTCATGGTTATTTGTTAACTTATAACACTTAACAAATATTGGCAATATTGTATGTAGAAGGAAAGCTCCACACCTTTTGATCTCCAAAACTCTACATAGAGATAAAATGGTTTGAGCATAAAGGCAAATGACACAGGAAGAATAAGAGCTATTTAGTTAATCCAAACTAAATTTTAATCAATTAATTTTATAATTTTATGCTTGTAATCATAAGAATTTGAACACATACCATCTTGATGTGTCTTTTAAACTTTATTACGATGTTTGTTGTTGTATTAGTATTTTAATAAGTCACCATATTTCGGTGCTTAAATAATTTTATTAGTGTTTTATTAAACAATACAGTTTTACTTAAGACGGTCTTCTTTTCTTTATCTTATATGACCTCCTATGCATTTTTTTTACTCATGGCATTTCAGTTTGTTATGACTCTGAATGTCAAATTAACTTCTGTGTTATTTCCTTTCTCTTCATATTTTATTTTAATATATGCGTTGGGAGATTATATTGTTCTTGATTTTGCCATAGTACATTGAATGATAAATTTTTAAGCACGTGAAACATACTGATAATAAATGTTGCATTTATAGTTTAAAATTATTTATATTCAAAGGGTATATAAACTTGGTCAAATGAATTGTTACAAATACATAAATTTTTGTTACAAATACATAAAGTTTTGAAATGAAAATTGAGATGGAAATGTTTAAACTTAAGCTTCTAGAAAAGAAGTCTCCATGTATAACCTGCTGATTGCAATGTCTTGGGAAACAGGTAGGTTTAAAAATTTTCCTACAAGAAGTGCAGGAAACAGGGAATGAGGGAATGTCCAAGCAATGACTGGCCAAACCTGACCCACCCCACAGTAGAGAGCCAGCCCCTGACACTGTTAATGATGCTATGCTATGCAGACAGGAGCCTACATAACTGTCATCTGGCATGCTCCACCCAGCAGCTTATTGAGACAGAGGCTGGGAACTGCGGAGCCCCAGGGTCTTGCTGAAGTGTTGGGGGAAAGATGAAGGACAGGGAGGGGACAGGACTCCACAAGAAGACCAACAGAAACAACTAACCCAGAACCACCGACGATTACAGAAACTGAGACATCAACTAATGAGGGTGAGTCCTGGTCCTAGGCCCCCTGCACATATGTGACCAAAGGGTGGCTTGAGATTCATGGGAGTTGCCTGGTGAGTGGTAGTGGTGGGACACCGTGCTAAATATGGACTCTATTGTCTGCTTTTGAATCACTTCCCCCCGGCAGGGCTCAGTGGATGAAGATAGGCTCAGTCCTGATGTCACAGGATGTGCTGGGGAGGGCAAGGAGGGCTCCCCTTTTCTAGGGGGAAAGGGAGAGGGAAAAAGGAAGGGGGAGGGGAAAGAGAGGAAGGAGGGGGCAACCTTGGGATGTAAAATAATGCTGCCAGTCCGGATGAATCCTGATAGGCTTGGGTCAGATAGAAGGGGAGGAGTGGACTTGAAGAGGGGCATGGGAGGAGATAAGAGAGGGAAGGCAGGATTGGGAGGAAATAAAGGAGGGGGTATAGTTGGGATACAAAGTGAATATATTATAATTATTATAAAAAATACTTTGATGGTATATAATAAAAAAGTACGAACTTCAAAATTACAGTGGGATTGTTTTATGTGAGATAAAATAATATAATGGCTTCTGTTGTACTATAACATTAATTCCTTCTAAAACATAGCTTTATGTGTCAAAATGTAAAAATTACATATTAAAAATGATATGTTAAAAAAATAAACTTAAATAAAATAAATATTTTTAAAAATTGCATTACTAGTCCCAATAATGGTCATCCCTAGAATACTTCTGTATGTGAACTAATACTCATACATTGAATGAATTAACTTATTAATAGTAGTTTCTACTGACCCAAAAGATAAGAATATCACCAGACAGCGTATACAATCTATAGCAGATATTCAGATTTTCTTTTTTATTAATTTTTATTTTTTAAACATTAATCACAGGTTATTTATTTGCATCCCAGTCATAGCTCCCTCCCTTATTCCCTCCCAATCCCACTCTCCCTCCCTCATCTCCTCCCTGTCCCTTTCCATGTCAACTGCCAGGAGAGGTTCTCCTCCCCTTCAATCTGACCCTAGCTTATCAGGTATCTTCAGGACTGGCTGCAATGTCTTCCTCTGTGGCCTACCAAGAGTGTTCCTCCCTCGGGGGAGAATAGCTAAAGGAGCCAGTCATTGAGTTCATGTCAGAAATAGTTCCTGTTCCCCTTACTAGGGTACTCACTTGGATACTGAGCTACCATGGGCTACATTCGAGCAGGGGTTCTAGATTATATCTATACATGGTCCGCGGTTAGAGAAACAGTTTCATAGAGGACCCCCTGCCCTGATATATTTTGCCCTTGTAGAGCTCCTGACCTCTCCTGGTCATACTAACTCCCCCTTTTTTCATATGATTCCCTGCACTCTACCGAAGGTTGAGTTATGAGTCTCAGCATCTGCTTTAATACACTGCTAGGTAGAGGCTTTCAGAGGCCCTCTGCAGTAGGCTCCTGTCCTGTTTCTTATTTTCTCTTACTTCCAATGTCCATCCCATTTGTCTTTCTAAGTGGGGACTGACCATCTTACTCTGAGTTCTCTTTCTTGTTTATCTTCTTTAGGTATACAGATTTTAGTAAGTTTTTCTTATCTTATAGGTATAGTACCCATATTTAGGTATATTTATCCTATCTTATATGACTATATACGTGAGTATATACTTTATGTGTCTTTCTGCTCCTGGGATACCTCACTCAGGATGATCTTTTCTAGATCCAACCATTTGCCTGCAAATTTCATGATTCCTGGGTTTAAATTGCTAAGTAATATTGCATTGTGTAAAAATGCAACAATTTCTGTATCCATTCCTCAACTGAGGAACATCTGGGTTGTTTCCAGGTTCTGGCTATGACAAATAAAGCTGCTACAAACATGGCTGAGCAAATGTCCTTGTTGTGTACTTGAGTATCTTTTAGATATATGCCTAGGAGTGGTATAGCTGGATCTTGAGGAAGCACTATTCCTAATTGTCTGAGAAAGCACCAGATTGATTTCCAGAGTGGTTGTACAAGTTTACATTCCCACCAGCAATGGAGGAGTGTTTCCAGTTCTCAACAACCTCTCCATCATGTGTTGTCACTTGAGTTTTCATCCTTTGCCATTCTGACAGGTGTAAGGTGAAATCTCAGAGTCATTTTGATTTGCATCTCCATGATGGCTAAGGATGTTGAGCATCTCTTTAAGTGTTTCCCTGCCATTCTGTATTCCTCTACAGAGAATTCTCTGTTTAGCTTCGTATCCCATTTTTTAATTGCTTGATGTATTGCTTTTAATTTCTCAAGTTTTTATATATTCTGGATATTAGCCCTCTGTCAGATATAGGGGTGGTGAAGATCCTTTTGCAGTCTTTAGTCTGTTGTTTTGTTCTGATGACACTGTCTTTTGCTTTACAGAAGCTTTTCAGTTTCATGAGGTCCCATTTATCAATCATTGCTCTAAGAGCTCCTGCTGATGGTGTTCTGTTCAAGAAGTTGTCTCCTGTGCCAATGAGTTCCAAGGTCTTCCCCACTTTTCCTTCTAACTGATTTAGTGTATCTTGTTTTATGTTGAGGTTGTTGGTCCATTTGGACTTTAGTTTTGTGCAGGGTGATAAATATGGTTATATTTTCATTTTTCTGCATATAGACAACCAGTTGGAACAGCAGCATTTGTTGAAGATGCTGTCTTTTTTGCATTGAATGGTTTTGGTTTCTTTGTCGAAAAACATATACTCATAGGTGTTTGAGTTTATTTCTGGGTCTTCTATTCGGTTCCACTGATCTACTTTTCTGTTTCTATGCCAATACCATTCAGTTTGTAGTACTTTGCTCTGTAGTACAGCTTGAGATCAGGGATGAAGATACCTTCAGATGATCTGTTTTTGTACATGATCATTTTGGAAATTCTGAGTTTTTTGTTTCTCCATATGAAGTAGAGAATTTTTCTTTCAAGGTCTATAAAGAATTGTATTGGTATTTTGATGGGAATTGCATTGAATCTGTAGATTGCTTTTGGCAGGATGGCCATTTTCATTAAGTTACTCTTACCAATCCATGAGTATGGGAGATTTTTCCATCTTCTGATATCTTCTTCAGTTTCTTTCTTCAGAAACTTGATTTTTTTTTTCAAACAGGTCTTTCACCTGCTTGGTTAGAATCACCCCAAGGTACATTATGTTATTGGTGGCTATTGTGAAGGGTGCCAATTTTGTGTCCAGCCACTTTGCTGAAGGTGTTTTTCAGCTGAAGGACTTCTCTGGTTGAATTTTGGGGGTCACTCATGTATACTATAATATCATCTGTGAATAGTGAAACTTTGAACTCTTTCTTTCTGAATTGTATCCCCATGATCTCCTCTACTTGTCTTATTGCTCTAGCTAGGACTTCCAGAACTATGTTGAAGAGATATGGAGAGAGTGGGCACCCTTGCCTCATTCCTGCTTTCAGTGGGGTTGATTTAAGTTTCTCTCCATTGAGGATGATGTTGGCTATAGGCTTGCTATATATTGTCTTTACTATATTTAAGTATGTGCCTTGTAATACTTGATCTCTCCAATACTTTAAACATGAATGGGTGTTGGATTTTGTCAAATGCTTTTTCAGCATCTAGGGTGATGATCATGTGGTTTTTCTCCTTCAGTTTGTTTATATGGTGGATTACATTGATGGATTTCCATATATTGAACCATCCTTGCATGCCTGGAATGAAGTCTACTTGGTCATGGTGAATGATATCTTTGATGTATTCTTGGATTTGGTTTGCAAGTATTTTATTGAGTATTTTTGCATCAATGTTCATAAGAGAGATAGGTCTGAAGTTCTCTTTTTTTGTTGGGTGTGGTGGTTTATATATCAAGGTGACTGTAGCTTCATAGAATAAGCTTGGTAAAGTTGCTTCTGTGGAACTATTTTGTGGAATAGTTTGAAAAGAATTGGAATTAGCACTTCTTTGAAGGTCTGGTAGAATTCTGCACTGAAACCATCTGACCCAGGCCTTTTTTTTTTTCGAAGGGAGACCACTGATGACTGCTTCTATTTCCTTGGGGGATAGAGGGCTATTCAATCTTTCTACCTGAGCTTGAGATAATTTTGGTAGATGGAATCTAACTAGAAAATTGTGCATTTCTTTTAGATTTTCAAATTTTGTGGCGTATAGGCTTTTGTAGTACGACCTGATGATTGTTTGGATTTCCTCAGTATCTGTAGTTATGTCCCCCTTTTCATTTCTGATTTTGCTGATTTGGATAGTTTCTCTCTGCCTTTTTGTTAGTTTGGCTAAGGGTTTGTCTATCTTGTTGATTTTCTCAAAGAACCAGCTCTTGGTTTCATTGATTCTTTGATTCTGTAACATGCATCTCTGATGTTCCTGCCAGCACATTTTTGAATAATTAAATTAATTAATTTTTTGTTATAACTATGAAAATTCATTTAAATATTTACATGTTTTTAAGGACCACCTGAATGTATATTCAGTCATATAAGCTTGAAAAATAAACAAAGAAAACAGCAGCTTGATAACAGTCACTGTCTATAAAATGAAAAATTTTGCTTTATGCCAACAAATGAAATGTCTAATTTTAATTCTAAAAACTAAACATGAATCTAGAATATTTTAAGTGAACAAACATTTACTGGAAACTTCTACTGGGCAAAACTGCCTATAACAAAATAATTAAGTCATTTTAATATGTGCATGTTGGTCTCTTTTTCCTGTTTTTTCATGTCTTCTGTGTATGGAAATCCTGAGGGCCAACCATTGTTAGTAGAAAGTTGTTCCCTTTTGACAGTCTTCTCCAGCAGAGTCAATTTTATTTCTGAGTCAGTACATGAGGTCGAAGAATATTCATCAAACCTTACCTTGAAGCTTTTTAGTTGCCTTTTAGTCCTATCAGATTGAAGGTTCTTGTTTTCGTTGTTGTTTTAGTTCATGGCATTTCAGCATTTCTCCTGTTATGTTGTCTTCCAACATGCATAATAACACAGTTTTGATCAGTAAATATCTGTGGTCTTTTCTGGAGTAAACACACTTTTATATTTATATATGAATATATCGACATAAATCTATCTATCTATCTATATACATTCAGAGTAATTATAATGGTATTCCCCTCATGTCTGCTAATAAACCAGTCTCCAGGCTGACACATACCCTCATATGATTAAGGAATGTCCTTATGGACTTGTGTCAGGGAGAAAAATGCATTGTCAGCAGTGCTGGGAGAACAAAGTACATTTGCTGTGACATTGGAGTCTCCTGGATTCTTCGAGCAGTGAAGAGGCTATAGCAGGCGAACAGCTTAGGTAAAATTGCAGATGAGTCTGATGACTTGACCTTCCTGAGATTGATTCTTCATAGGACCCAACTGGGCATTTGACTTTGTTAATAGAGTCCTTCCACTTCGTCAAGTCTATGAAATCCAATATTTACTGACTAAGCAAGGCCAGACTGCAAAAAATTCCCATGTGTTTTCCGCTGGCAGCCTGTGCAGTTTCTTAACCTTTGGGATTGATCATGAGAGAGAAGCTGTTTTTAGGAAGGAAACCATGAGGAATTACACTCATTTTTCTCTGGAAATCTCTAAAATCCTACATAGTCTACTAAACCCTGTTAACCTCCCTAAGTCCTGTGTATTTTCCACTGTTTCAACATAATCTGAGTTTCTGGACTTTATGCACAATCCTTGAGGAAAAGGCTGCATACTGAAGATTGGTCTTAGACCTCTTTGGTTCAGTGTAAGTTTTAGGATTGCCTCTCCTGGTTCCCTTGACAATGACCAGAAGCTTTCAAAATGAAAGCAGAGTTCTTTCCTGTTTCTACTGCTCCTCACTTCTCTATTCTCCCTTCTCCTCAGCATTATTCCATTTTCCATTCATTTCTTACATTTAATTCTTCTTTCATCAGACATGCTGCTTTTCAGTGTCTACTCTATTAAGTCAAATGGCCAGTCATCACACATTTAATAGTTTATATGAGTCCCTGGGTTCGGTCCTCAGCTCTGGGAAAAAAAAATAGTTTATATGTCTATGTATGTGTATACATAGTATACTAATATATATATAGTATTCTATATTTTCTGTATATATAATATATATACTATGTTGTATATACTATGTAGCATATATACTATACAAATATATATATGTAAGTTTTTATAGTATATATGCAAGTACATATCAGAAACATGCAAAGATATGCAAGTATAAATAAAAGTTTTTCTGATGTGCAAGTAACTACGAAACAACGATGTAAATAATTCAGTGATGCAGTCCAGTCACTGGGGATGTAATTTACTAATAGTATAGCAGACATCAGTGGTCAATACAAAAACACCTATTCATAACATATATGTTCCTTAGCAATCAAATGAGGCAATATTCTATTTTCATATCATAGCACTTATGAAGCATTAGAAAAACTTATTTTGTAATCAGCCTTATTTTTAAAGATCAAACCTTGTCCCTACCTGCTAAGTCCAATCAGCCATTTCAAATATGTTTGATATTTGAGAAAGGATAACGCCTTAATTAAATTCATTATTTCCTCTTTATGCTCTCAGCATGTATGAACTGTGAACAATAAAATACTGAAAGTGATAGAGATTATGGCACATTTTATAACAGTTTAAGGATGCTTATGGTGACAAATGTGGGGAAAAGTGTTTGATACTAATTAATACCTGCTGCTTTTTAAGTCATGGATTCATCATTGACCATTTACAATTATGCTCTTCTATACTATAAACTAAATTCAGAATTTGCTCAATCTTTGTTACTTTACCTCCCTGAAAAGTGTGTAACTCAAAATTTTTAACAGTTTTATGGCCACTTCATGTAGGGTAAATTTTTAAAATTTATCTGATTAACAAAAGCAGAGAAATCCTAAGATGAGTTTTTCCAGTTAGTTCAAGTAACCAGAACCTGTCTTATGTTAAAGGTTGAAAAATAATATTTACGCCACAACTTCTGTGCTCCTACTTCCAGAATTAAATGGAAACATTTATCTCTTTTTTGTTTGTTTGTTTGTTTGTTTTTGTTTTGGAGAGACTATAATGTAGAAAGTAACCTAGAACCTCTACTTGGATATAGTCCATGGTAACTCAGTATCCAAGTGGGTTCACCTAGTAAGGGGAACAGGGACTATTTCTGACAAGAACTCAATGCCTGGCTTTTTGACCTCTTCCCCCTAATGGAGGAGCAGCCTTGCTATGTATGCCACAGAGGAGGACATTGCAGCCAGTCCTGAAGAAACCTGATAAGCTAGTGTCAGATGGAAGGGGAGGAGGACCTCCTCTATCTGTGGATTTGGAAAGGGTCAGGGAGGAGATGAGGGAGAGAGGGTGAGAGTGGGAGGGAATGATGGAGCAGGCTACAGCTGAGATACAAAGTTAATAAACTGTAACTAATATTAAAAAATTAAGGGCTGGAGTGACAGCTCAGTGGTTAAGTGCAGTGTTTGCTCTCCCAAAGGACCTGGGTTCAAAACCCACATGGCAGCTCACAACTGTCTGTAACTCCAGTTCTCAGGTGATTTGACACCCTCACCAATGCACATAAAATAAAATCAAATAAATTTAAAAAAAGAAAACACTGTAATCACAACATTAAATCCTTAAATAATTAAAAAACATAATCTCATGAAAACTTATAAACAAATGGTATTCTATAATAAAATTCTAGCAAAGTGAAAAAAAAAGAGAAAGTAGACAGACATGCAGACATGCTATACTTTCTATATCGCATTAAATCATAAAAAAGGGTCTCTGTTCTGTCAACATAGGTTGTACAGTTGCTTACATCATTCTGGTCTTGTTTGTGCTTTGGGTTGCCATGGGGTAAGAGTGAGCCTGAGTCAGGAAAGAAAAAAATCTACTCAAGCAGAGTAAGCAAAGAAACAGGTTTTGTTTATTTTCAGACACAGTCTTGCAATGTGTCTCTCTGGTTGGAGTGTGAATAGCTACATAGGATAGACAGGCTTTGAACTGATGACTGTTCTGCCTCATTCTCCCAAGTGGTGGCCTTATAAGTGTATATCACAACAGTGAAAATTCAGGTTTGTATTTCAGATGCCGTACAATTATTTTTTGAATAAATATAGCATATTTGATTATTTATTTATTTTTTATTTTTTTAATCATTTCAATTTATTCACTTTGTATCCTGGCTATAGACCCCTTCCTTCATCTCCTCCCAGTCCCACCCTCTCCCCTTCTTCTCCCTCTATACCTCACCTGTAGTCCACTGATAGGAAAAAGCCTCCTTCCATACTATCTGACCGGAGCCTATCAGGTCTCATCCACTTAAATTTCCTCTTTGGATAGGTGTTGATCAAAGTTAAAACTTTAGGATTATAGGGAAGTAATGAATGCCCTTTTCAAAACCAGGTGCAACACATTTGAGCATCTAAACATATCTGCTATGATGTGAGTTTTGTTTTTTTTTCATAGTCGTATGATCAAATATAAACTCTAAAATCAGTGGTAGTTGGATGTGGTAAATGGAAGATTATTTGATTATAGAACAGAGAAATAAAACAGCTCTAATATTAAGGCTCTCCATTTTGCCACATATGAGCATAGCTATTTCATTATTTTTCCAAGAAAAAACTGAAGAATCATTTGTCTATGCCAGATACAGCATGAGCAGATCAAAACTGTGTTTTTATCCAAGACTTCATTGTTGAACCAATAAGCTTTGTTTTAACAGGCTGGTTATAGAAGCATATATTACTCACACACAGCCAAATCACCAAAATGTCCTTACATGCCATGGGTAACAACTTCTAAATACTGCATCACTGTATCACGACACCCAACTTTCTGCTTTCTGTAGACCTGTGTTTCTTCAAGACACTGGGCAGAAAAACATTGTCTAGATCCTGATGGGAATGGTGGCTGGAATCACAGGTAAAGGCTGATGAACTTCCTTTCCTAAGGGAGAATTTGAATAATCGTGTCTTCTCAAGGTCTTACAGGAGTAGTTACTGAATAAAGAACAACAGGCAACTGAGTGATGCTGGGAGCAGGAGAGGCTGTCATCTCAAGGAAGAGCACATTTAATAGCTGACCAGTGTAGGCGCAGCACGGTATACTTACTATTATATATGTAGTTATGTACGTGTACTTAAATACATACATGTGTGCAATAACAATTGATAAAATAAGAGTTTTGAATTTGACTCTAGCAGAAAGAGGTGTACTAGGAATTTGGAGGGAACAATAAGAAAGGGGAAAATATTATAATTAAAAATAAAATCTCAAAATAAAATAAGAATAGCTTTATCAGTCCTGTGATTCAAATCAGTGTTTATGTTCATGATAAGCAAATCCTTGGCAGCAAAGCTGTCCCTCCAGCTCCCAGACAACCACAATGATATTAGATGTGCTAAAGGATGCCAAATTAAAAAAAAAAAAAAAATGAACAAAATGGAAGTACCAACAAATACAACGAAACACAGAAATTAAATGGAAATCAAGATTCACAAGGTCAGAAATCTAAGATTGTTTTTCAATTAAACGGGATTTTCTCTTCCTCAGTTTACAAACTGTAACAAATTGTCTGATGCAGATATGCCTTACCATAGAGACAGTTGTGCTTTTCAGATGAAAAATCCTATAACATCTAGAAAAATTAAAAGATGATTCCTGAGGTTTTTTTTCACAAAGACATTTGAGGTCAGTTAACTCTAAATTTTACTAACTTCAGAGAATCTCATATACATAAGATACATAGGTTGTAACTCTATCAACTATCTCATCAATTATTATTTCACAAATATTTAAAATTAGTTTCACATTCTCTTTTGAAAAGAAGTTATTTTGTCAAGATTCAGCTTAGTGCATTCTGTGTAAAATCTTTTACGTAGTACGAGTAATATACATCAAATAAAAAACCATTCAAATGTATCTTATTTAAAAATAAATGGTCTCTTATTATAAGAAAGATCATATCCTCTAAATTGTCAAAAATCCCGCTTCCAAAATTGGTTAAAATATTATAGTGGCAACGGCATGCAACTAATAATAATAAAATTGCATGAAAAGTATTTCTGAATCCATGCATTGCCCAAAAGAATCTATCACTTTTGATAGGGTTTTAGGAAAAGTATCTAAAGTAATTTCACACTATGATGCACAGATTCTCAGCAAGTTTATAAATTGCCTCATAAGGCAGTATAATGAAGAAGGAAACATAAACAGCTAAATCATCTAGAAAACTGTGAAGCTCTTTTACTCACTACTAAACAATGTACAGTACTACTGTTTAAATGACGAATCTGCAAATAGCTGCCACTTTGTGGTCAATTGATTGCATATATTGGAATAATACACTTTCTCCTTTGTTTTAGCATGATTATTTGCTGCATTATTTTTATGCTGAAATTTAAAGTTCAAGTCTACAAGGGCTTACCATCTGTTTTATTATATATGTCATAATCAGAATTAAGGTGCCATTCTACAAGCAAATCTAGGATTGTCTTGATATAGCCCTAGCAATGCATAACCTTAAAGTATGATTCATTTTGTTTCAAAATACGTTAGTTAGAGGTAATTTTTGCATTTGTGTCATATGAATGAATATATGCATCCCAAGTAGCTGTTACATACTCTCCACAAATATTACTTATAAGAAGAAAAAAGGGAACACATCAAAATGCCTAAGAACACATTAGAAAATGAATGCACAAGAAATACAGAATCCATAAGTTATTATAAATGAACATTTTTATTGTTCTAGAAATAATTTGATATTATTAATTTTTAAATCCAAAGTAAAATTATATGTAGCTTTAAAGACTGGATATCATAAAACTTGCTATTTTGACCAAACAATAATTATGTTGATTTGTGTAAATGTCAAATCAATGAAGTCTACAAAGTATAATAAAATATTAACTTTGTATGCATACATTAAAATAACTAATTTACTATTTCATTAATGCAACTTAATCTGAAGGCATTTAACAACCAAAATTTCTGCTTATTATAAAGTAAGAGAATATTTTATATAAAGAATTTGAGAAACATAATCCTTTACTTTTGACACAAAATTTTTAAAGTTAAAAGTTTAAAAATACTGAACTGCCATGGGCAACATCTGTGCAGAGGTTCTAGTTTATCACCATCAATTGGTTGGAGTATCAGTCTCAGAAAAGACCCCTGTGCCCAGATTTTTTAGTTCTGTTGTTCTCCTTGTGGAGCTCCTGTCCTCTCCAGGTCTTATTATTTCTTACTTCTTTTATGAAATTCCCTGCATTCTGCCCAAAGGTTGGCCATAAGTCTCAGCATATGCTTTGATACCCTGCTCTTTGATCACCTCCCCCTGAGTGGGGACCAACCTTACCAGGCCACAGAGGAAGACAGTGCAGCTACTCCTGATGAGACCTGATAGACTGGGATCAGAAGGAAGGAGAGGAGAACCTCCCCTATCAGCGGACTGGGGAGGGGCATGTGTTGAGAAAGTAGGGGGGGGGGAGTAGGATGGGGAGGGGAGGAGGGAGGTGTCCACAAAGTGAATAAAGTGTAATTAATTAAAATTAAAATTAAAAATGGAAAGAAAAAAATGTTTAAATATATGTTTTGCATTATAAATCATGAATTTAACTAGTTCTTACAAAGAAAAATAGTAAGCGTTTCCTCAAGAGATTTTTGTTTTGTTTAGTTAAAATGTTTTATTACTTTAAAAAATATGTTATGCACTTAGACAATTTCCCCTTCTTTTTCTTCCCTCTACACTTTCTTATGTCTCTTCTCCGTCAAATTCATGGGCTGCTCTTTGCCAGCTACTAATTGATAAAGCAACAGTTTTCTTTAACCCTGCTAGCTTCCAAAATATTTGTCACGGAGAGACTAAGATTTATTTTATAAGCTTAAAGCATTGACGCTAAGCAGATTTCAACCTTCTAAACTATTTGTCTATATCTTAGCTACACAACACAATTTACTTGCCAATAAGTTGCCCTTTCTGCTCCATCAGGCCACACCCTCCTAGTTCACCTTCTGTTCCTTTTCCACCTTGTGGTTCTCCCTCTACCCCCATGTCCAGGAAACTCAGCTTCACCTACCTCTCCTTTGGCAAGTCCTAGGCTTTAGCATTTTTAACTAATCAGTTTTAAATCAAGCAGAGCAAGGTTTACACAACAAAGACAGGTGTAGGTGAGAATGTGCTGTTCTGGGCAGCGACCAAAATTTGGGAGCCAGTAATTAACATTAGAATCCGTAGCACCACAGCAACCCCTAACACCTCTTCTTTAATAAGTTTTGCTCTCGCAAGCGCAAGCGCACACACACACACACACATACACACACACACACACACACTTGAAAAACTATGAATGCAACCTGAAGAGTATGCTCAGCGTTGCCTGCACATGCATGTTTCTGAGCTTGGTCAGCTAGTCAGGATATTGATTCCTGAAGAAGATAGATTCTCCTCTCAAGAGTCATTAATTTCCCTCTGCTTTTCATCTCAGAGTGAGGCCAGTTCACGTCGGCAGGTCAAGTGGTGTTATCAATTAACAAGTCTTGTTCAGGCAACCGTATTATTTAAATTTCATAGGTGTAATCTTCCCTGTCATACGTAGAACATAAACTCTTGGGTTAGACTTGCTGGTCTTCTTTATACAGTCTTTCCCCTTGTTCTCTGTGATGGCCCCTCAGCCTTAGGTGTAAGGCTTTTGTTGTATAAATATTAACTGAGATGGAGCTCCCAAAATCAACTGTACTCTTCACTTTGAGAAGCTGTGGACTTCTGAAGTGGTCTTCATCTGCTGAAAAAAACTCTGATGAGAGGTGAGAATTTCTCTTAACTATGAACAAAGGGAGAAGTGTTAAAATGATGCTATGAGTTTTACTGGTTTAGGAAACTGCTGTTAGTAGGTTCAGAGATCTGGCACTGTAGTGATCAGATTTTTTTAAATGTTAATTTCAAGTATAATAAAACGCTTAATAAGTCAATACATTATTCATTTATTTTTTATTTTTATTTTTTAAATTTATTTAATTTTTAATTTATGTACATTACTGTGAAGGTGTCAGATCCCTTGGAATTAGCATTACAGACAGTTGTGAGCTCCCATGTGGGTGCTGGCAATTGAACCTGGGTTAAGGGCACACAGTGCTCTTAACCACTGAGCCACCTCTCCTCATTTATTTTTTAATTAGAGATAGCATTGATATAAACAGAGTACTATTGCATCAATAACTACAAAAATATCTAGATAAATTTAAGGTATGCTCTTTGATCACCTCCCCCTGAGGGGGGAGCAGCCTTACCAGGCCAGAGAAGAAGACAATGCAGCCACTCCTGATGAGACCTGATAGACTAGGGTCAGCGGGAAGAGGAGGAGGAACTCCCTTTTCAGTGGACTGGGAAAGGGACATGGGTGGGAAAGAGGGAGAATGGGATTGGGAGGGGAAGAAGGAGGGAGGTACAGGGGGGATACAGAGTGAATAAACTGTAATTAAAAAAGACATATACTTCCTCTTTAATTAAGATCAATGCATTTGTTTTTGTTAGTTTTGTGGTAAATAAAGAAGTACAGGTGTTCTCTATACAATAATATATAAAAGATGAATTTTCAAACTGCTGCAGTAGTTCATGCCTTAATTTCTACACTCTGTTCGTCGAAATAAATAAATTTGTGTTAACTTAGGTATTTAAATTGTGCCATTTGAATCCGATACTATAAAATTTATATTACTTTAATATGGAATTAAAAACTCAGACCATTCCGAGAAAGGGAATTTGTAGGGCTGGGAGGAAGGTAAGACAGCACAGAGATAAATCGGGATATATTTTATACATGTATGACATCATCACACAACTTAGACATTTAAAAGAAGATTACTTCTACAAATTCTAAATGTATAAAATTCCAAATCATACATAAATAATCTAACAAAGACATATCACAAAGTCCTGTGTTTTCTAATGACATACAGAGTCCTGGAAGTACATGTTTTGTCCTTGAGGGCAAAACTAGTAAGCAGAAGTTTTTAACCTTTGGTATTTGTATTTTTTTCCTTTACTTACCCATGACTTATTTTACCCAATAAGAATAAGTAGACAAGCTGGGCGCTGTGGTGCTGTCTGTAATCTCATGACCTGTGGGAGGCAGACTCAGGTGGATCTCTGAGCTCAACCAGCCCGGTCAACACAGTCTTGAAAAACCAAAACCCAGAAACAATAACAGCAAAAAAAGAATACAGTTTACTTTTTAACATCTAACATTCTTGACAAGGAAGAGCGAATACATTAAAAATATCAGAAAGTATGCCCAGGATAAAATGTGTATGATCAAGGCTTGGATACATGGTTTAATATAATTAGATGTATTTGACAAAATTGGGTCAAATATATTTGTTTAATATTCTTTGAAAGAAATCATATTATACCGTAAATGCAAGAATTATGTAGTTAGACTGTAGTCCTCCATAACCACTTCCGTATTTATTCTGAAATGCTAGTTGATGAGCATTGTAATGGGTCTATCTCATACATGTTCACCTTCTCTGGAAGCTTTTCCACAACTTTTGTTAAAAAAAATTAAAATACTCTGGCACCAAACAGTCAAATAATGAAATTTATTTTATTGCCCTGAAATCGCATTGTCGATAACCTAAAATATTATTAACAATCATCTTTTAGTCATTACAGTTTGGAACAAACACATAAAACATTTGTTGAAAAATTAAGGGGGAAATTACAGTTAAAAGTACATTGAACCATGTATTGGTTATTGTAGGACAGTGTGGAATATTTTACTGTCATAACTACAGGATGACAAATATCACTGTGCAGTAGAATAATCAGGTAGATTTTGTTTTCCACTGGGTATCCAGGAATCAGGAGATGGGACATGTTAGCAGTAACAAAACAATGGCATAGGACCATGTCTTTTTATCTCTTTAACATGGCTACTAATTCAAATTAACCTCCACAGGCAATTATCAAGCCTACAGATACCCTACACATTAAACAGTTAGGAATACCTCACCACATTAAGCCTTTTCCCTTTACCGGTGCCCTACCCCTCCGATGCACTAGAATATACTGATATTAAGTACAATCTGCATAATATTGTACAATAAAATACCATTCAGTTATAAGAAATGAAATATTGACTTTCAATGTAAAATCCAAGAAATAAAACATTAACAGACCTATGGAAGACACAAAAGTATGTCACAACTAACAGGTAATAAAAGGAGATACAGTTTCCGGCTGAAGAGATAGTGCGCGTCGAGAGCACCAGGGGCTATGCAGAGGAACTGAGTTAGGTTCCCAGCACCCACATGATGGCTTATTACCAATTCCGGGGGATGCAGCACCCTTTTCTGACCTACATAAAACCATGTATACACACGGTGCACAGACATGAATGTAAGCAGAACACGCATATGCACAAAATACTTTCCAATATATAAATTTAATAAATAATAATTAAAAAAATCTCACATTATGGTAATTGAGACTTTAAAGGAGGTTAACAGAGAGACCAGGGAGTTTGCCTCTAGGGAAGGAGATTTTGATCTGTGCACCATAAATTGTAAAATGATAGGCAAAAAGAGTTCTCGAGTCTATCAGGATGATCACAGAGTAACATCTATTGTACATTTCACAAACTGAAAGGGAAGATTTTGGACTTTTAATAATGAACAGTCACTTACTTACTTTCCTCCTGTTGTGATAACATGCCATTACCAAGGAAACTTACAAAAGAAAGCATTTCATTGGTTTTATGTTTTCAGATTTAGAGTCCATGATGGTAGAAGAGAGGTATAAAGACAGGGAACAGCTGAGAACTCACCTTTCAAACAGCAAGCAGGTGGCTCGGAGCACGCTGGCAAGAATCTTTTGATTAGTGAAATAATAAGGAAAATCTTCCCTCCTTACATTAACCAGAGACTTTCAGGAACTTTAAGGTTGGTATCCATGTTCCTGTAACTACATGACACTGATTAATCTGTTGCATGAGCTGTAGTTGGCTCTACTTCTGCAACAGCTTTCACAGTCTCTACATGATCCGTGACAGAAAGGGTCTAAACGCTTTCCTAGAAGTAGGTTGTTGGGGTTTTGGGAACCCCCTTCAGTGATGTCTTAATTTGGAATCTCTCTATCCAAATGAACTTGATGAACCCTTCAATGGGGAGGGACTAATTTTTCCTCTTTCTCGGTATAAGTTGACATGCTTCTTGCTTTATTAAGCAGATGGTCTTAATGATTGCAATCACATTGTTTTTATACACTTTGTCCATAGGTTTAAATTTGCTAAAGTTATTCAATGTTATACTTTTTACTTATATCCCTCTGCTCCATGTTTTGCTCTTCCTTATTGTAAACTCGAGTAAGAACAATCATTAGCAACAATTCCAAAGTCCATGGCTATATTTTCTTAATTTTTTTCATCAAAGGAATTAGTCTATTATTATTATTATTATTATTATTATTATTATTATTATTATTTTGCTTTAAGCTTATACAAAGTTCCAGGACAAGGACCAAGCGCAGCCACAATTCCCGGCAGTATTGAAGCTAGTGACCTCGAGCTCATCTCTGGTAGAGCCCTTCTTTCCCTTTGAAACCTGATTCTGACCCTCTCTTATCTGCACTTCTCTAAGAATTCTGGTCTTCAAAACTCCCAGTAGCATGACCCATGAAGCTCTGATTAGAATACTACAGGAACTCTTTCAGCCTGAAACTCCAGTTCTTTCAAATAATTCCACAACCTTGTTGCTCTACTGATGGACCATAAGGTCAGCTTTCTCACAAGAGCAGGACCCCTCCTCCATGGTACTAATTTTCTGAATAACTTAGTTATATCTTTGCTGTGACAAAATGCCCCACTAAATCATGTTAGGGAAGGAAGGGCTAATTTTGGCTGGATAGGGAAATAAAGCATATCATAGCAGGTAGGAGAAATGACAACACAGGATCTATCTGTTGTCTTGTCAAAGGAATCTGAGGCAACAAGCCATATTGGAGACAGCCAGGCAATAAATATTAATGGATATTGGTACTCAGCATGCTTCTCTGTTTTTCCTTTTTTATTCTTCCCAAACCCAACAAAGCAACTTACGAAAAGAAGCAAAGTTCACTCTTCAGCTAAACCTTTAAGAAAGCCATTAGGCACATCTAGAAATGTGTTTAAGTTCAAGCCAGATCAAAATGATAATGAAGAGTAATCACTACATGACTGATCTATATTGTAAATGTTTTAGATGTTTACACTGTCAGCACACTTGTATCAAGTCTATCAGACTCAGCGTATGTCATTTTATGTTGAGATATTTGATCCACTTGGACTTGAGTTTTGTGCAGGGTGATAAATATGGATCTGTTTGTATTCTTCTACATGCAGACATCCAGCTTACCAGCAACATTTGTTGAAGATACTTTTTTTTTCCAATGTGTATTTCTGACTTCTTTAAAAAACTAATAGATGTTCATAGGTGTGTGAACTTATGTCTAGGGAATTTTATTTAATTATTTAATTCCCTTGTGCAAAGTGTCTTATTTTATAAAATAGTCTACTTTATTTCTAGTGATTTTTTTCTATCTTGTTTTGACACTAATAGATACAGCATAAGTTGTTTACTGTTTCCCATATATATATATATATATATATATATATATATATATATATATCTTTCCTTAATTTTGTGTTTGGGTGTCTATATTGTGTGTTTGTGGTGAATGCAGGTGACTATTTTTTCTATACAGTTAGAACAACAGGTTGAGGAATGTATTCAAACATAAATAGATATGGATATGATGCACATTACACAAAAGCATATTCATGCTTTTGACCATTTCAATAATATATTCTAATGCAGCATGCTTGAAAGTTTTTAGGATAGAAAGAATTTTCTGACATACTGTCAAATATTCTACCAAACAATATGCATAAAAAGTTAGAGAGACTAAATCTATGCTTAATGAAAATCAAATTTCTGTACATCAAGACCTCTACAGAAAAGAGTGATGATAGATAACCAATCTAGGCCAGAGGCTGGGATCAGTATAATAGACTGAAACCAAGATTTTTATATCTAGTGATTTTAGTTCTCATTCTAATCAATTGCATAAAACTTTTCATGAAACAAAATTTGTGTTTAAAACTGTAGTAAGAAAAAATATAGTAAAATATATATTTATCTCTTTTCCTGAAGGTCTCCTTTTGTCAAGTTCTGTTTGAGCTCATGTTCTGTACAGGTTTAATTTTGGCTAGGAGAGAAGGAATAGCTAATGATGAGATGTGCCAAATTGAGAGCAATAGTAGGATACACATTATCAAAACTATAAAAAGGAAAATGAGAATAAAACATTTTGTTCTCTTTGTTGAAAGAACCATATTTGTTAATATTTCCATCAAAAAACAATTTTAAGTATGTCTTTCTTACATTATAAAATGAGTCATGTGTATGTATATATATATATACTTTTAATTATTTTTATTTTTATATTAATTACAGTTTATTCACTTTATAGCCCACCTGTAGCCCCTTCCCTCATTCTCTCTCAATCCCACCCTCCCCCCCCTCATCTCCTCTGATGCTTCTCACCAAGTCCACTGGTAGGGGAGGTCCTTTTCCTTTTCCACCTGACCCTAGCTTATCAGGTCTCATCAGGACTGGAAGCCTTGTCCTCCTCTGTGGCCTGGCAAGGCTGCTACCCACTCAGGGGGATGTGGTCAAAGAGCCAGCACTGAGTGCATGTCAGAGACAGCCCCTGTTCCCCTTACTAGGACACCCTCTTGGATACTGAGTTGCATGGGCTACATCTGAGCAGGGGTTCTAAGTCAAATCCATGAATGGTCCTTGATTGGAGTATTAGTCTCAGAAAATAGCCCAGTGCCAGATATTTTGGTACTGTTGCTCTACTTGTGGAGCCCTTGTCCTCTCCAGGTCTTACTATCTCCCCCCTTTTTTATAGGATTCCCTGCACTCTGCCCTAAGTTTGGTTATGAGTCTCAGCATCTGCTTTGATACAATGCTAGGTAGAGTCTTTCAGAGTCCCTTAGTAGTATGCTCCTATCCTATTCCCTGTTTTATCCTTCTTCCAATGTCGATCCCATTTGTCTTTCTGAGTGGGGATTGATCATCAATCTGACACTTTCTCAGACAATTAGGAATAGCACTTCCTCAAGATCCAGCTATACCACTCATATATCCAAAGGCATATATCCAAAATATCCTCAAGTATACAACAAGGACATTTGTTCAACCATGTTTGTAGCAGCTTTATTTGTAATAGCCAGAACTTGGAAACAACCCAGATGTCTCTCAATGGAGGAATGGATACAGAATTTGTGGTACATTTACACAATGTAATACTATCAGCAATTAAAAACAGGGAAATCATGAAATTTGCAGGCAAATTGTGGGATCTAGAAAAGATCATCCTGAGTGAGGTACTCCAGAAGCAGAAAGACACACATGGTATGTACTCACTTATAAGTGGATACTAGAGCAATAATATACACTAAAAATACTAAAATCTGTACACCTAAAGAAGCATATACGCTTTTTAGCTACTTTAAATCACCAAGTCTTCTCTATACTCAAAAGTTAATTATGTTTACACTTGAATGAAAAGAATGGCCCAGGAGATGGCAAGGAAAATATTTGGGCTGCATAAATTACTATGATGAAGGAAAATAAGTAGAGTAATTAAAAAGCTAACCATAACTGGATATTCTTATAAAATGACAAGTAAATGTATTTTGCAGCCAGTTCCTGAGGTATGTAACAACCTACAAGGGAAGTCTTAGATTGGGAGCATGATGACCACAGGACATCAGAGAAGATAAACATTATCTGATAGATAATTGTTCTATAAACTCAATATGCAGCTCTTTTAATGAGGGACATGCATCTAGAAAAGGGAACAAAAGAAAGAATAAAGAACTATAAAAGAGGATAGAAATAAACAAAAGAAAAAAACCATTAAGAGAATGACTGTAAAATGAGTAGGAAGGAAAAATAAAAGATAAATGTTAGAAACTCGGAAGTTATTCATGTATGCCGCCCTAAGCAGGGGTGCAGAACTTATTGTTCACCACTAGCTTTCACTGATCTCATTGTATTGTAAGGATAAAATATTATGTATATCTAGCCACTTTCACAAGCTCAAGGCTGAACAGAGAAGGAGGCTTGTATAGCCCAACTTTCACCATTCTTTAAGAAAACAGAAAATAAAGAAGTAGCAGCCTACCTCATATATGTCTCAGCTTATAAAAGGACCACAGTTTTAGATCTAAAATTCCCTGTGTCTGTAAACTCTGTAAGTCTGTGTTTGCCTCCTGTGAGAAGTTGCTGGAGAATTTTGAGACCTTTCATAAGCAAAGAAATGTAAAGGGAGTGTTTTAGAAGATCATGCCAACAATTGGAGTTTTCCACCATATATAAAGGAAGGTGAACAAAACCCTGTATAAACATGAAGACTTAGTGATTGATTCAGTCAAAAACAATTATAACACACAAAGACTAGTTTTCTCTCAGAATATTTCTTCTAGTTACCATACCAGGAAAAATTATTAAACAGTCACCTTTCCGTAAGCCATTTTTCATGAGTTAAGACAACAAAAAGAGTGAGGGATAAAGTGTATAATTTTTATCTGCAAGTACATCTAGCAATCAAAGATGATATAAGTATGGAACTGACTTCAATATAGAAGCCTTGTGATAAAGACATCATGCTATGTTGCCCTTTAGAATATGCTTCCCTATCACAGTCCTCTTTGAACAGTTGTCGAAAAATTTGCTGTTTCAGTGCCTTTCAGAAACCTCAGTCTAGAAACGCACTGTGCAATAGACATTTCCAATATCTTTTGGAAATGACCATGAGTCTTGATGATCATAGTAGACCATTTATTGGTATGTGTGTCCTAGTCCTCTGTAACAGTTTCTCTGTACAAATACAACCATTGAAAATGGGTGAGAAACCAGTGACAGCATAAATTCACTCCAATATGTTTTCCCTATCTTTTAATGAGTGTTTTTATAAGTCATTTTAAGGTTAAAGAAACACTATGTGTTACCTATAAACATGTTAACAGGCGGATACAGGGGATTCTGGGGGTACTTACTGTTTTATCAAGCAGTAAAAACACATAAAATGTGGTTTTGCTCTCTGCTAGTGATTAATACTACAGAATGTTGGCCCATTGAAACCTACATTTATTCTCCTCTCTAAAACATCAGGGCAAAGTAATTACATGCTTTGTAATCCCCCAAATCCTCTTTAACGTGGAGAAAATAGCAGTTTGTAGCTTGCAGTGTTTTCATGGGATTGGGCAAGACAGCAATGCAAAGAACTGATCCTAGTTCCTGCACATGGTCAACTTTTACTGTTGGGGCTGTGGATGATGTCCTTTAGCATCATCAGGACCACACTCATTATTTTCAAGGACAAAAGTGTGAACTCAGTGGCTGGCTCTTTGATAGTCCTTCCCTAAATGGGGGGGGGGGGGGGGAGGGACAGCCTTACCAGGCCACAGAGGAAACCGATAGCCAGGCCTGATGAGACCTGATAGGCTTGGGTCAGGAGGGAAGGGTCAGTCTCTTATCAGTGGACTGGGGAAGGGGCATGGGAGGGAGGGTGTAGCTGGGAGGGGATTTGGAAGGGGCAACAGCTGGGATACAAACTGAATAAATTTCTAGGTTACCTCATTCAAGATGATCTTTTCTAGTTCCCAATATTTGCCTGCAAATTTCATGGTTTTCTTGTTTTTAATAGCTGAGTAGTATTCCATTGTGTAAATGTATCACAATTTCTGTATCCATTCCTTAGTTGAGGGACATCTAGGTTGTTTTCAGATTCTGGCTATTACAAATAGAGATTCTACAAACATGGTTGAGCAAATGTCTTTGTGTATACTTGAGCATATTTTGGATATATGCCTAGGAATAGTACAGCTGGATGGTATATACTCATTCATAAGTGGTTTTTAGACATATAATATAGAATAAACATACTAAAATCTATACTCCTAAAGAAGCTAAACAACATGAAAGACCCTAGGGAAAATGTTCAATCCTCATTCAGAAGGGCAAATGCAATAAATACCAGAAACAGGAAAAGACAGGAAACAGGAGTCTGCCACAGATGGTCTCTGAAAGACTACTCATTGAGGTATTGAAGCAGAGGCTATGACTTATAACCAACCAAACTTTGGGCAGAATACACTGAATTTTATGAAAGAAGAGGGAGATAAAAAGGCCTGGAGGGGACAGGAGCTCCAAAAGAAGACCAACAGAGCCAAAAAACAAAAATCAAAAAAATACCAAATCAACAACAATAACAACAAAACCTGTGCCCTTTGGGCCCTAAAATGAATGATACCCTAACCAAGGACCATGCATAGAGAGGACCTAAAACCCTGGCTTAGATGTTACCCATAGACTCAGTCTTCAAGTGAAGTCCCTAATAAGGGGAGCAGGGACTGTCTCTGGCATGAACTCTGACGGGCTATCTGATCAACTCCTCCTGGGGGGTGCAGCCTTGCCAGGCGACAGAGGAAGACAATGCAGCCAGTCCTGATGAGACTTGATAGGGTGGGGTCAGATAGAAGGGAGGAGGACAGTCCCTATTAGTGGGCTAGGTGAGGAGCATAGAGAAAGAAGAGGGAGGGAAGGTGCAATTGCGATTGGGAGAAGACGAGGGAGCGACAGCCAGGATACAAAGTGAATAAATTGTAATAAATGATTATAATAATAAAAATGAATACACAAAGCAAATAAATTGTAATAAATAAATAGGGAAAAAAGAAAAGAAAAAAAGGACAAAAGTTATAATGAAAATGACTATTGCAGTTCTGCTTTACAAGGTGTATATACAAGAAAACCAGTTAAACAAACAAAAGAAAAAATAAAGAAAGTATAGTTTTTCAAACACTAATGCCTCACACTTATGAAAGGCCTCAGGATCCAAAAGAGTCGTAGCAAGAAATGAACTTGGAATTTAAGGTAGTAAATACCAGCATTCATTTCTCTGGGAGAAAGTTTGTTTTTCTCATAACTATGTAATTAAACATGGCATCAAGTACATTGCAATTTTCAAGTGAAGAAGCATAAACTTTACTTTATAAAAGAAAAAAAATAATCATAAGTTGAAAAACTGGCAATGTCATGGAATATTCTAAATGATAGTGCTGTAAAATTTTGCTAGGTGGTATAATTGCATATATAAATATGACTTTAGTAATTACATTTCAGCGTAATCTGTTTAAATCGCTGGGGTTCTAATCACATATTAAATGAAAAAAATTACTTCAGAAAAGAATAATAAGCAAAGCAGCCTTTATTTTTGCTGCACTATTTCTTAAAACACAAAGTTTCCATAGGAAATCAGTAAATGTGTCAGTCAAGTGACTAGACTTAAATTGTGTTATTAATTTTAATGACCGTATTCTAACGAGGATGAGAAAGAAAAAGTGTGGTAGGGTAGTATGTAGAATCTGAAAGGAGTTGTGGGATAGAAAACTGTAATCAGAATATATTGCCTAAAAAAAATCTATTGAAAGATTATCTCTTACAATTTATTCTTCTTTGTATTGCAATTCTTTATTTTAAATAAAAGAAGTGACACATTACATTTAGGTACCATTCCCACCAGTGACAGAACACTTTGGTTACATTCCTGATGATAGGTTATAGGGTGGCTTCAGAATGAAGTCCTTATAGAACTCCACAATCAGGTCCCATGTTCACCTCAGAGGAGGTACCCTTATCTCAATGATTCTGCCACCATCAGTTGAGGATATACCACGTGGTGGGTTGAATAATAAATGTCTCCTAGAGGCTCATGTATTTGAACTCTGGATTTCCCAGTTGGTGGTGCTGTTTAGGAATTTTATAAAACTTTTAGATGCAGAGATTTGTTGGAGGAAGCATGTTGCTGGGGTTGACTTTGAGGATGGGTAGATTCATCCCACTTTCTGTTCTCCTCTCTGCTTTGTGTTTGTGGATGAAATATGTGATCATCCAACTTCCCCTTTCTGCCCCCCATGTCGTCCTGACCATAATAGACTCCTTTCCTCTAGATTAACCACAAAACAAACAAAAATCTGTTTCTTTCTTAAGTTACTTTTGTGAACAGTGTTTTATCTCAGCAAACAAACATCGCAAATTGATAATGAAGACTGACTATCAAATCTATAGACATGCCATCACATCTACAGCCACTTCATCCCTACTCCTTAATATCCATCACCACGAGAGACCCAAGGCTGTCTTTCCAATTTAGAGGCACAAGAGATAAGTACCCACGTGACACAGAATAACAATAAGCCTCCTTTATCCTGAAAACATTTTCTCTCAGAAACAACTCAGTTAATACATTTGCTAGCTATATTGTCTTTGTTTTTCACAGAATATTTAAGAAAAAGGTTTTGCTTTGAATTCAAAACGTCTTCAACAGGCTCACAATTTTATGCTCAGTTGTGAGTTTGAGGGCACTGAAATCTCTAGAAAGAGGGTCCTAAGCACAAATAAGTATCATGGGTGAACTACTGCCATGTCCAGTCTGCTTCAACTCTTCCTGGTCAGTAGATCACTACATGAATAAGCTTCCTTTTTTTTTTTCCCATTCCTGACAGTGCACCTCTTCCAACATGAGAGGATGTACTCATTTTGGATGTGTTTTCAGCCTTCCTTTGGTTGTTGAAGTTTGGTATTTTGGTCACAGTGACACAAAAGAAGAATATCAATAATGACTCTCATCTTGTAAGGGATTCAATATTTTTCATGTATGAACCAGAACCCCTTCAATGTCAATAAGTTGAATCTGAATTTAAAAATAAATGTGTAATTTGACCTGTGTGAATTAGCTACACAGTCTATGATAGCACATCCAGAATGAATATTCTGCCAGTAGAATGTGAGGAATAAAAGATTTCCATGGAGACCAAAACATTGAATTTCATTTTTAAATAATTTTTGAGACCATAATATAATTACACCATTTCCTCCTTACGTTTCCTACCACCAAGTCCTCCATGTACCTCTACATTCTTAAACACAAATACAGCATGCTCTGTACAAGTAATGTTACCTGAATATATATAATGTATACTTTCAGGGCTTATAATTTAGTTATGCTCCTCTGGAATATACTATTTCTCTTGATCGTCTCTTAACATACCTCAGTTGCCAGTTTCTTTTTTTGAGAGCATGTTGATATTTGCATTTTTATGCTTTTGTTTTTATGCCATGTTGAAATTGTCAGTATTCTATGCCTGAATTCCAATGAACAAATATATGTATTTCAAGGACCAGCAAGTTTTAGTGAATCACAGCACAGAAGAGAAATGACACTTGAAATCATATGAAGAAATGTGTTAGGCACAGCCAGACATCAGGTACCATATATACATTCCTATTAAAGATGGGATGAAGTTCCTGAAAGGCTGGGAGTTAAACCTTGTCAAATCTCCATGCATGTAAAATGTTGCTCCAAGAATGGTTCTGAGGCTGGAGCTGTCTTCACAAGATAAGAAATATGATTTGGAAGTCAATACACTCGTATCCACTGAAGAAATTTGCTAGCCTTTGAGATGTACTATTACAACTGACAAAAAAAAAATTCTTATTAGCGTTCCAACAATTCCACGTTGCTCAATTTTATCTTAACATTCCAGTTCAGTTAATCTTGTTAGCACCTACGTGGTTAATGAATGGAAGGTCGTGAGCACCTGGAGAAGGTATTTTTATCTTCCCAAACTTCCGTTAGTTGGAAAAGCAGCCTGTTTCTCCATGCGGTTGAAGCAGAGCAAAACTATGAAACTCCAGCTTGAGGTGAGCAACATGGGAGAGGAGCATTGCCATTCTAGGGCTCTGTCATCAGCTCATGTCCTCAGGGGGAACCATGTACAGAATGCATCCTTTTTTAAAGATTGAGGTTTCCACCAAGCACAATTTCTCATTAGCCTGAACAAATTACTTTAGCACTTCTAAAATGCCATTCCACTGGAAATGAATTATCTTCCTTCCTTTGTTTCTTTGCAAGCTTTTCTTCACATAATTCTGCCCTCAATTAACCCCACCTTTGCTGTTGTGGTTTACGTTGTCAAAGTTTCTGTTTACCTTGTTCACGACAGTGGCCACAAGCAAAGATAGCTGCTCACTAAGGATCCCCGACAGGAGACTGATAAGTTTGAGTGTGTACCAGATGAGACCTGATACTAGGGTAAATTGAGAAAAAGCAGGATTGTATTAAAAAAGAAAAAAGCAAACAAACAAAAAACTTACTATTCTAAGGACCCAGAGTACTTAAAGGTATCAAATGGAGGGCAGATAGAAACAAAGCATCAGGAAAGTGGAGCTCAATGACTGAATAAAGTAATGGATGGTAAAAAGGGAGGACTGAAAGAGAAAATGGAAATCTTAAGACGTACCTTCTGTTTTTCCTCCAGAGCTAAGCACAGGAAGCCTAAAGAAACCACATTTGATGATTTTGATGATAACAATTTATTTTCGCCAATGATTTTCCTTTGTGTGTGTTTTCACAAAGGGAGCACCTGTGAGAACTATTGAATAAAGGGTCTGAACTGTGATGAGGGTGGCTGAATCACAAACACATAGGGGCTAATGAAAGCAAAAGTGATGGGATAAGTAGCAATCGTTCATTTGCATTTTAACTGTTTCTTAATTCATTTGTCATTCAGTGTGTGCAGTAGAAATGCCACTAGATAGACACATAATTATTTTGTATTTGAATATTTTAAAGTAAGAATTATGAGATCAAACTTTGGCTTTACTAAAAATTTCCTTCCTTAGGGTTTGAGTGTCTTTGCTTATTCTCTGACATGTTATTGTAGACCCTTCACACCAAAATAATGCTGTGTTGGTAGATTTTAATTGAATTTTACAAAGCTTGATATTTGGACTCATTTAAAACCCACCCCACTTAAATCATTGCATGAGATTCTTGAATTAAGAGGAAAGCTTGCTAGAAAGCAGGGACTTCCTATTTATTTATATTTTGTTTCAGTAGAGGAGCCAATGTTTCTCCCATCTTGTAGCCTTGCACTTGAATGCTTAGGATGCCTTCCTTTATACACTTCAAGGAAACATCTCTGGAATATTCACTCTCTGACCATATTAAGTAATGAATTCTACTAAAATTAAACAAACATTATATGTTAGAATAAAATGAATTATAATAAATCTGACTGCATAGTATTGCAAAGTAAATTACCTGCATAATCCTAATCAATATCATTTATAGTGCTGCTAAAACATGAATATCTATACTTGTACAAAGACTTACTAGGTAGAACTCACATGGAAAGGCGAGGTAACAGGTTTTGATTTATGGTTTTAGTAGAACTACCACCATTGATTTTTTGCCATGCTATAGAAGAGGTCAAGTGTTTTCATGTGTAGTAAACTATCAATAATGCACAAAAGTCTCTTAACTGCTGAAAATAAGTATATACGTATTTCTATTTGTTGCACAAAAGAATCTAAACCACACTGAGTTATATGAAGGCAAAGTCAAGAAGGTTTAGAGGCTGTTATTATGTCATAAGTAGAAAAAGTATATAGGAAAAGGTACTGTAAAATATTAATGGCTTCCCGGCTGGTATGGACAGAGGAAGGTAAATGCAAAGTATTTGAGAGTAAATAACCTTTAGAAGCAAGAAAAAAATGCTTTAATATTAACATCAATAACAACATTGTCTTAAATATGATTTCACTGGTATGTAATATATAATATCGGCATAATATTTAATTCAGTTTCACAGAACAAAACAGCGTTTTGTTTTTAGTAATTATGCTTTCCATAAATACAGACCAGGCTCTTGAGGAAAACTGGCCTAACTATACACCTTATATAGTTAAAATGAGAGGTCCTGCAGCGATCTTCAGGAGGCAGTCTAGCCCCAGGGCTGTTTGTGAATTTGTTTCAAGTCTGAATTTTGACTAATTAAAAATGGCTTGCCTGTTCAAATATTATTCATGTCTAAAGTCCAGGTGGATTATACATAATTGCATTCTATGTTTCTATACAAGCTTGACTTTCTCAAAAAAGTTTCT
The DNA here is from genome assembly GCA_010120015.1 of Rhombomys opimus. Lineage (NCBI taxonomy): Eukaryota > Metazoa > Chordata > Mammalia > Rodentia > Muridae > Rhombomys > Rhombomys opimus. The sequence continues at coordinate 1,089,026 of REGO01000468.1, read as the reverse complement.
GTAAAAGTTGTGAACACGAGAATTTTTTTTTCTAATTTAAGGTAATGTGCTAGGATGCACAGCGTCTATTCTCATGGAATTACTCCTCAAAAAAACAAACAAACAAAAAAAAAAAGCAAAGTGTATCATAAAGCAGACAGGGTGAAATTCTGATGTCTTATTACTCCTCTAAGTACCCTTATTTTTATTATTAACTTTCCCTAACCAAACATCTTAAGATTTTGTTTAAAATTAAATTCAAATATTATGTGAGAGTTACCTTTACACTCCCCTCCTCAAAACCACAGGCAGGTAAAGTTCGGAGTTTCTTTTTATTTTCTTATTTAAAAAAAAAAAATGTTATGTGGGTTCATTATATATTTTATATATTTCTACTACAGTTTTGCCTTCATATATTTGAAAAGAAACAAGCATTTATTACTGACCTCTGATTTCAAAGACTCAAAAACATAATATGGGGCATGGTTCTGTCATTGTGGCAGATATTATGGTTCCTAAAGCCTTCAGTGCTTCCGTTGCATGATGTGATAAAATATATGCTTACAAGGTACTGATTAATGATTACATGGAGAAACTGGGTAGATGCTTTGGTGTTTAAATAACTTGATTTTTTGTGGAAAGTGTAGAGAATCAGTTCTCAGTCTCCACATAGTGCTTCACAAACACTGAAACTCCAGTTCCAGGAGATGTGATACCTTTTTTCCAGCTTGTACATGCAGCAGGCAGGTGTATATCTAGTGCACATTCATAAATGCAGAAGAGCAGAGACATATAAAGTTAAGATAAACAACTGTTTTAAACGTAAACCATATATGCAAATAAAACAAAAATAGCATGTAACGTTTGATAAACAGTGTCCGAAGCAAGTTAAGTATTACAAATATGAAAACAATAAAATAGAATGCATCAAAATGAATATAGAAACACACTGACATTTAATATTGTCTACACTGGAGTCTCTCATCTACTACAACTTAAATATTTGGAAAATGACACTGACATTTTAACACAAGTGGTCATGTTTTCCTTTTCTTCGTTGTGTATTTGTGTGCACATAGAAAGTAGAAGAGGGTATCAAATAGGTGCTCGGTATATTACTCTGACCTATTTGTTTAAAGCAGCATTGTTCTCTGAACATGGAGAGCACACTGCTTCAATTAAACTGGTTGGTCACTAAATTACAAGTATCCTCTAGATTCCTCTCCCACAGGCATTGGTTTTACACACACACAGGCACACCTGGTTTCAGTGTGTGCACCTGGGGTTCAGATTCTCCATGTTGTGCACTAGGTACACTTTCCTGTTATGAAATCTCAAATTTATGCTTTCACCTTTGACCCAGGCTCCAAGAATCAAAGCAATGTTATGCCTATACACTCAAATGTATAAAATGTCTAGCCGTGCAATTTTTATTTTATGCTAGATTTTAAAGTAAAGTTAATAAAGTAATTAACACTTTCTTTACCATTTGAATTATGATTTGGATATGCCTTGGTTAATTGTGAAAAAGAAGAAATGTAAAGAAATTTTGTTATGAAAAACACTTCAGCTGATTTGTAGCAGAAAGCACAATTTTCAACTAAGTAATTTAATTCCTAATATCATATTTGAAGTGTCAGGAACAAATTGGTGATTTCAGTAAAGCTATTTCCAATCACTTTTTATTTCTTAATGCTATATTAAGGATGCATTTCTTCTATAATTCTTAATGCTTTCTCTGTTATGAGGATAATAAAAGGACAAGTAGTAAGACAACTTAGTATATTGTGTTAAATTTGACCAAAGTTTAACGACATATGGCTTAATATTTTAAGTATCTGTTGGTTAAAAAAGAATTTCCCCTGTAGTCTCAAATGTCTTGCATACAACAAACTGAAATTTCAGGAGATGAAATATGAAGAGTACGTTGACATTTTTGTTTCTTAACTATGTTCCCTTTCCTCCTTTTTGGAATGGTGGTGTATATTCTGTGCCATTGTGTGTTGGAAGTGTATAATCTACTTTTAATTTTGATTTTACTTAGGGTTACATTTAAGAAATTGCCATTAGTCACAAAACATTTGAACTTTGGACTTTTAAACAGTGTTGAGACTTTGATGCAAACTTTGATAGTTTGTATGTACTTTTAAAGTTTGACTGAATTCATGTTTGCATTATGATATGGCTCCAGGAAGTAGAATGTGATGGATGGTATAAAAGTCACCACCAGCTCCCTCCCTCTTTTCCATTCAGTCCAATCCTCAGGTCTCTTTTACCCCCATTCCATTCTCTCCTTCTTATCAGAAAAGGGGAGGTCCCCAAGGGGTACCAACCCACCCTAGCAACTCAAGTTACAGTAAGACTAAGTGCATCCTCTTCCACTGAGGCTAGACTAGGTAGCCCAGCTAGGCGTAAGAGATATAGTTGCAAGTAACAGAATCAGAGACAACCCTTACTTGCATTTGTAGGGGATCCAATGTTGACCTAGCTGCACATGTGTTAGATATGTGTAAGAGTCTTGGTCCATCCTGTCCATGCTCTTTAGTTGGTGTTTAGTCTTTGTGTTCCCCCATGGACCCAGGATATTTTATTCCTTAGGCCTTCTTGTGGTGTCCTTGACCCCTCTGACTTTCCCATTTCTTACCCTAAATATTCCACAAGACTCCTGGACCTCAGCTTAATTTTTTGGTTGTGCGTCTCTGAATCTGTTTGCATCAACTGCTGGATGAAGCCTCTCAGAAGACAGTTTGCTAGGCTTCTGTTTTCAAGCATATTGAGTATCACCAATAGTGATATTGGTTGGTTTTCTCCCATGGGGTAGGTCTTAAGTTGGGCCAATCATTGGTTTGAAAAGCCCTCAATCTTTGCTCCATGTTAATCCCTACACTTCTTGTAAGAAAGACAAATGTTGAGTTGAAGTTTTTATGGTTGGGTTGGTGTCTTCCTCCCTCCACTGTCTCATAGCTTTTAAAAGCTCATGTCAGGCTCAGCCTTTCTCTCTGCTTGTGGACCTAGAATATCTCCTTCTCCAATAGCATGCCTGCTTTCTACTATTTTTCCTACCATAATGATGATGGACTAACCTTCTGAAAGTGTAAGCAAACCTCAATTAAATGCTTTCTTTTGTAACAGTTGCTTTGCTCATGGTGTACTTTCACAGGAGTAGAACAGTCACAAGGATACTGTATAAATTCATAATTACGTATGAGTATAAAATAAATAGGTAAATTGAAAAAACCTAACTAACAAAATTTATTAAGCTATTCTTTCATGCACCAAAATCTCTAATTCTATCTAAAATCACGTCTTTTACTTCAGTTTCAAGATAATGTTAGAAAAGCTCTTGAGTCTTATGAAATTCAGGCTGAATGGAATTGTTATATTTATTTTATTGTTTGAGGAACTGCTTTTATGGGTGTCAGAAATAACACTTATGATAAGGAAGATCATGTGTTATTTTTACTTTACTGTGACTGATATACATAATGCTCTTTTTTAACACATGGATATACCTGTTTTAACACTATTTTGTACAGTGGCATTATTTTGCTAAGATGATATATATTAGTATGAAATAAGGTAGAAAGCAAAATAGGGTTATTATAAAGTAAATCCTGATTAGAGTCTGATTCATCACTAGGAAAAAAGAATGTATTTTTTTTAAAAATTTGATTTCTGGAAAAAAAAAACTATTGGTTTAGATAAAAATGGCCCCAGAAGCTCCTATAGTTCCCAGCTGGTGAGTCCATTTGGGAAGGATTAGAAGGTACAACCTTCAGAAAGTTTATAGACAGTTTATAGGAATTGGTAGGTTACCCCAATTAAGCAAAATGTATGTTGGGTTAAATGGGTGTGACCAGAAGGGAAAAGATGAAAACTGAGACCTCGAGTTACTTAAATTAGGAAGAAAATGGTACATACCCCAGGGGAAGATATTGATATGTCTCATCAAAATCAATCACAAGTTGTGCCCATTGTCCAAACACAAAATATCACAGGGTTTGTTCTTCCAAATTTATAAGGTGGGTGCTCTTGAAGTACCAAGAGCCCTATACCTAAAATATCTGACTGACCTGCCTGTGTGGGTAGATCAATGGCCCTTAACTCAGGAAAAGAATGTAGGCACTTGAATAACCGGTGCAAGAGCAAATGGAGGCTCAATATATAGAAGAGTCTGCAGACCCATGAAGTTCTCCTGTGTTTGTTATAAAATCAAAACAAAAAAACAAATCTCAGTGAAACAGAGGATGTTAACAGATTTAAGAGTGGTGGAGAGAGTAATTCAAACAAAGGGTCCTTAGAGCCTGAAATTTCTTTACCTTTTTTACTACATAAATCATGCCTATGATAGTAATTGGTTTAAAAGATTGCTTTCTCAGAATCATTTTGCATGAGCAAGATAGGGAAAGGTTTGTTTTCTTAGCACCAACTTGTAGAAAGTGCTTTCAGGGGGAATGTTAAGTTGTTTAATCTTACATCAATATTTTTTTTTGCTGGATCCACTAGATATAATTTGTAGGCAAGTTTCTCATTCTATTATTTATCATTACATGAATGATATTTTGTTGGCTGAATCTGAGGCTGATATTTTAGATAAAATATTTAAGAAAACACAAAGAATTTTGCAGTGCTGTGAGTTACAGACTGCTCTAGAAAAAATACAGTCTATACACCATACTATTGATACATACTCAGGGTTTCAGTGGGCAACTGCTTAGAGTTCAGAAAAAGCTGATTCAACAATTACACATTTATTGGAAATAACAGCAATTATGGGGATAGCTACACAAATTAAGATTGATAACGCTTCTGAATATGTATCAAGTAAGTTGAAGCAATTTGTTGCATATTATAACATAAAGTGCATTTCAGGCTACACACAATCCTTCGAGACAAGCAGAAGTAGAAAGATCTACTTGCATGTTTTAAAGAGACCCTTATAAAACAAGAAGGAAGAGTAAAGAAACCCAGTGACAATTAGTGCTTTGTTAGCTTTAAACTTTCTTAATGTTAATGAAAAAGGAACAATACCAGCTGAGAGACACTGGAATATACAAAAACTCTGGAATTGAATTTAATTAAATTATATATTATAAGGATGTGCTAACAGAAGAATGAAAGCCTTTGCATTGAGGATGCAGTTTTGTTTATGTTTCTACAGGCAATGAAAAAAAATTATGGTGAACTTCAAAATGTTTAAAGATTAGATTTGACCAGAGAAGACCTCCTGCTAGCTGAGACATAAATGTCTCTGCAGAGCCAGTCAATCTTTTTGGATACCTGTATTCCACATGACTTATTATTACATGCCATTCTTCCATATGAATGGCAGATGCATGGAATTCATATGAAATGGATGCATAGATGGAGACTTATATTACAGTGTCATACCTGCTCAAACATAGAGCAGAAAATCATCTTTAGCTAATTTGTGCACACCACATTTTCCATACAGATGATAATGCAGAAATTTACCTCCAATGTTACCTTTAAAAGTTTTTGTCTAATTCGTTTTCAAATTAGAAATATCAGACATCAGTGAAGACAAAGGAAGTGTCACAGACGACCCAGCCTTGTAGACTGCCTCAGTCATCTTCAAAGTGATTCACTCGAATGGTCTATCCTCACAGGCTACTTCAGTCAGGACTTCATTTAAGCCTTTGCCCAGAGAGAGCAGGAAGAAATTTTAGGAACAGAATACTGTAATTTACAAGAGGTAGGGTGGGTGGTTTGGGGTCAGTTTTTGGGTTTGTTGCCTTTTAGGGATGATGATTATAAGTTGTATTGATCATGGTCAGAGAGGAAACAAAGTAAAAGATGATAGAATCAGGAATCTTTATCTGTCTTTCTCTTTTTGTCCTCTATCTCTCTTTTTCTCCTATCAGTATTATGATAAAGGATGGAGAAGGGGATGCTAAAAGAAAAGAAGGGAGGGGTAGAAGTGATATAGGGATGATAAGATAAAAGATGAATTATTATATCTCCTTTTATACTAGAAATCAACAAGACTTAAATATTTTATATTGGTATAGATTATCATTTATTGATAGAAATTTAAGGTTATTTTGCTTAACTCCTGCTTAATTTATTGTACATATGCAGCTCATTTAAAAATATAATGTAAAGTTCTAGTCTTATTAAAGCTACTCTTGCAAACTTTTAGGATAATTAGAAATCCACGTTAGTAGTTAGTCACCTATAAATAGTCTTACTCATAGTCTTACTTGGTACCAGTTTAGCTAATTACAGGAATATACTTCATTTAGCCTCCTATATAAATTTTCAATGTTAAGCAGATAGTATGTAGCTAGAAATAAACAAAATTTGTCTGTCCAGATATAATATAGACAAATAGATAGACTTTAAACACGTCAGAAATTTACAAGATATGGAATTTAAGATGTTTTAATAATAAAAGGCTCTTCTAAGAGGCATATCTGCTCCTGGCAGCACCTCCAGTCTATTTCAAAGAAGATGATGGTGAAGTTATTTTGTGCACCACTGTAGTACAATAATATGTTGCAGTAGGTCAGGTTTTATTAATATCTTTAGATACAAGAGCAATAATATTGGCTTAATCATTTCCAGTGAATCATCAAGACCCTAAAAAACACACAAAAAATATGATGAAAAAGAGCAGTAACAAAAATAATGAAAAATAATATAACAGGAGACAATTTCAATGCTACATGAACAAAAGATAAAATAAATCATAAAAAAATAAAAATATATAAATCTAATAAAAATATGAAGCCAAGCATGATGTCATTCAAGGAAGATATTAAATAAAAAATTCAGAGTTTAGATAATGTCACCATAATTGTAAAATGAACAAGTATACATCAATGTGTATTAATGTATATTAATGTAAATATTGTTACATTAAGAAAAAATACTTTATTCATTTTTTTCTTCTTGACCTTCTAGGTTGGCCCTGTAAGCCTCTTTATTTTTTGTTTTTTCCTCTTTATTTCTCAGTTTCCACTTCTACAGTTTAGTAACTATCTAAAGTCTTATGATCCATTTCATCGTTTTCTAGTAATATATAAATGTCTATGTGCTTTACAATCAATTCATGTTCTGAATGTATTTTTCTGTTATTTTTCTATGTATGTTTGCAATTATTTCAGCGGGATAATTGGGAAGAGAAGACATAAATATTTCTAGTTGACCATCATTATTTTCATAGTAGAATGGACAAAATACATTTTAAAGACAATATTTTAAATGTTTAATAATTTACATTAGCATATATATGGTAGAATGTTTGCATATACATTCATTTTTGTCTATTTATGTACCTGTCCACTTATATATATTGATTCACCAATATTTTAATTCAGAAAAAATATAATCGGTGTCAGGACAGTAGGAGAATAGTAAGAATACTGGATAATTGTGTGGTAGAATAGAGAAATGATGGTGCTTTACTTTGGTTTTATCATGTAATAATTTTGTTTCTCCATTTATCTAGGTTGAAATTTTGGTGAGTATAGGAGTCTGAGCTGGCATCCATGCTCTCTTAGAGTCTGTAGAATATTTGTCTGGGCCCTTCTGCCTTTAGAGTCTTCACTAAACAGTAAAGTGACATTGTTACAGTTTGACTCATATGTTACTTTGTCTTTTTTCTTTGTGCCTTTTAATATTCTTTCTTTGTTCTGTATTATCAGTGTTGCTATTATTATGTTTGCATGGTTGGTTTTTAGTCTAATCTATTTTTTATCTGTTTGCTTCTTGTACCTATATAGGCTCCTCCTTCTTTTTTTAATTTTTTATTTAACTTTTATTAATTACACTTTATTCATTTTGTATCCCCCCATAAGCCCCTCCCTCCTCCCCTCCCGGCCCCACCCCTCCCCCCCTTTCTGCATGCATGCCCCTCCCCAAGTCCACTGATAGGGGAGGTCCTCCTCTCCTTTCTGATCTTAGTCTATCAGTTCTCATCAGAAATGGCTGCATTGTCAGGGTTCTAGGTTGTCTCCATGAATAGTCCTTGGTTGGAGTATGAGTCTCTGGGAAGTTCCCTGTGTTCAAATTTTCTTGTTCTGTTGCTCTCCTTGTGGAGTTCCTCCTTCTTTAGGTTAAAAATTTACTTCTATAATTTTGTTAAAAATTTGTCATGAGTTTTTGAACTGTTATTTTTCTCCCTCCACTATTTCTACTATTAATAAATTTGATCTTTTCATAGTATCCCAGATTTCTTAGAGTTTTGAGTCTTCCACAGAATCATGTTTTACATTTTTGTTTTGTACCTGATTATACTACTTTGGTTGGCTTTGAACTGTCAGGAGATATACTTGGCTGGCGAATTAGGTCATGTGGGTGCGCTCATTGGCCCTTTGACTTTGTAGCTCAAGTCCTCTTTTGTAATTTTTATTTGTTTGTTTCCAAGTCCAACTTAATTTTAATTGATTCTGGATAATGTTTATGGTGTCATGAGAGTGCTATTCTTTTCTCATCACTATGTACTCAAATTCTCTGAACTAAATGGTCAAAATGAAGGAGAAGTAGTAAGAGGAGGAAGAGGAGGAGGAGGCACATCAGAAGAAGAAGAGAGGAGAAAGAAAAAACAAATCTCTCGTGCCATAAAATGTTGTTTTTCATAGATTTTTATTGTCAATTTGATGCAAACTAGAGTAATCTGAAAAGAGGGAACCTCAACTGAAGAATTTTTCAGATCAGATTAGTCTATGGGAATGTTCATTGATATCGATGTTGGAGGCTACGACTCCTGTGAGCAGCATCATTCCCTAAGTTCAGCTGTCTGTGCTTCACAAGAAAACCATGTCAGCATGAGCCACATAGAGATATAAAGAAAATCAGCAAACAGAATTGTACTGTGGGTGCTCTGGACTGATTTTCTTGAATTATGGACAGTGATCTGGAAGTATAAGCCAAAATAAAGTTTTGTTTTTGTTTTAACTGTACTTGACTTGGTACATTTTATTTGTCACAATGACAGCAATCAAGTTAGTTTAGTTGTTACTGTTAGCTATTGTGATCACACTGATGGAATAGTAGTAACTACCTTTCCTAGCTCTAAGATTCCCATACAGTAATTAAAGTAAAACTTGTTATGTATAGCTTTAGAATTGAGAGAATCAATGACAATAGAATCTCTATCTTGTTATCTACATCTCCTGACATCCAGAATTCTCTTTTGGCTTTAAACATTCTTGAAAATGCAGTTATGATACATTCTTGGATAAAATACTAAGACACTAGGCAGACTTTGGCCATTGCCACACATGCATGCCAACAAACCTTCAGCATCCTCACAAGACCTTAATGTCATTATGATATCATTATCATTGCACTTTACAAACACACACACACACACACACACACACACACACACACACACACACTGTTTTCATTTTGTTTGTTTATTTAAAGAAATGAAAAGAAATACCATAAAAGGAGCTATATTTAAGAAACAAACTTAACCTTCATGAATATGCCACTGCACTTATAAATATTCATTAATACTCTTTAACACTGCACAATACAGAATCCAGTGATTTGCCTACATTAGAGGAACGTATTTCAGTCTCAGGAGTGTACCATCAACTTGTTTTGCTAACATACTTCTACGGAAATTTTTACTCATCTAATTTTTTTTCTTCAAATGATAAGAATCTAGCTTTATGTGGTAACAAAAGGGTGGCAGTGTTTGACCAAATAAAGACAGTGAGATGGACTAAAGAAGAATCAGTGGCTGATTTGCTATTGATGTGCTATTTTTTTCCAGTTACCTGAATCTTTTTTTTTTTAATATTAGTTACAGTTTGTTAACTTTGTATCCCTGCTGTATCCCACTCCCTCTTTCCCTCCCAATCCCACCCTCCCACCCTCATCTCTTTCCTGCCCCTTTCCAAGTCCACTGATAAGGGAGAACCTCCTCCCCTTACATCTGATACTGGTTTATCAGGTGTCTTTAGGACTGGCTGCAAGGGCCTCTGAAAGACTCTACCTAGCAGTGTATCAAAACAGATATTAAGACTCATAACCAAACCTCCGGCAGAATGCAGGGAATTAAAAAAGGGGGGGGTAATACGACCTGGAGAGGACAGGAGTTCCACAAGGACCAAATATATCTGGGCACAGGGGTCTTTTATGAGACTGTTTCTCCAAACAAGGACCATGTATGGATGCAACCTAGAGCGCCTGCTCAGATGTAACCCTTGGTAGCTCAGTATCCAAGTGGGTACCCTAATAAGGGGAACAGGGACTGTTTCTGACATGAACTTGATGGCGGGCTCTTTAACCCTCCCCTCCCCCTAGGGAGGAGCAGCCTTATTGATGTGCTATTAATGACATTGGTTTCGTTTCCATAAGCAATTCACTGAAGCTCTGCTTTGTACTAGATTGCAAACCTTTTGAAAATATTAACTTCTTTATGTTTCTCCTCTCCTTGCCCTAACACAATTTTATCTATTGCCTGTACTTTTTCTAGATGGTCTCTTAAATATACCTTTAGGAAACTTCATCTGTTCTTCTTATGTTAATCTCTACATTTGTGTCACACTCAGCTGTGTGGGCAACATCTCAAAGATGCTATTCACTGAGTGAAAAGTAAACAAAATTAAAATTTGAGTTATCTATCTCCACTCTGTTGTCTAACTAAAGCACACTATATTAGGCCATGACCATTTTTTCCTTACACTTCCATAAAGGGGATATAATTTACTGAATATTTTGAGTCATTTCATAACAACTATTATATAGCACTCAGCGTTCATTGCATTAAAGAAATGAGAAGTAATATTGGAACACTGCATCTTTCTTTGTTCCTAATAAAAATAAAGTATGTTGCTAGCAAAACAGTAAAAAATATTTGTCCATAAATAATAATTACAAATTTAAAATTTTAATATTAAAAATGTGGGAAAATCACAGCAATTGAAATTTATTAAAATTATATGTTAACACAGAAAATTGTTATGGGAAAATAAAAACGTCAGAGTTAAAGATGAATAGTGTCATTGTTTTGTGATCTGTTTATGGTAAGTAGATAATATGTTTTGAGCTCTTTATGATATACAGTAGTAAGAGGAATAATTGTGTAATTAAGATGGCATGATGCCATCTATTACAGTCTCCACTGACTAGAGAGATGACAGATGGGTAATTTCGAGCTTTTAGTTGCAGAAAGGGAATAGGCTTATTGCTTCATATGTCAGGTAAGCCACTTTGCAGCCATCTTCAACTTCATTAAAACTTTCCCATCTTAAACCAAATGCATGTCAATATGGAATATAGCTTGTTTGGGGATATTTATGCTTCACCTGTCTCATTGCTTCATCTGTCCTGTGTAATTTTTTTTCTATGCATAATTCCTCTACAAAGTTAATGATGAATTTGGCAGTATTCCTGCTACTCTTGGAAACAAGATAATTAGACCTGGAAATTGAGTCATTGCCCCATAGCTAAACATTTTCTTTTCTTCCAATTTGACCTAAAACAAAGCAGAAATAAATGAATGCTTTTCACCTTTGCTTCCACTTACTGAAAATGTGATTCCTTCATCTTATATTATTAGTTGAAGAACGAATGGAGGACCACCACTCTAATTCCTCAGAACATTTAACTTGTAATAGTGCTGCTTTTTTAGACAACAGTTATTCTAATGAGGTTAAATAACAATTCTATGGAATATACATTATAATTAATCTTTTACCCAGTTAAAAACAACATTAGGCAATTTATGTGCTTTAAGCACTTTCATTGCGGCATTTTAATTGAAATATATATCATATAAATATATATATATATATACACACATATAGTGTGTGTGTGTGAATGAATGCATTTTACTTATATTTCTAAATTACCGTCCTCTCCCTTCTCAAGCTCTTTTCCTGATCTGCTTCCTCCTCGAAATTGTTCTCCTTACTATGTCTATTATGCATCTTTACTTCTCCTTTGACTCACCCTCACCACCTTTTTCTTTCTACTTAAGCAACCACTCCCTCAGCACACACTTAAATATAGATTCTGCATGTTATAGAAAGCATGCATTCTCTTTCTCCCAATCATAGCTTTTTTCACTTAACATGAAGTTCTATGCATTTTTTCTAGCAAAAGTCATTATTTTACTATCCTTTAGACACTGTAGTGAAAAATCACACATGCACACACGTACACAAACAAAACATTTATAGTTTTCTCTTTCCATTCTTCTGGTATAGACAATTATTAGTTAACCTTTTCTTTCTTTAAATTTTATTTTATTAACTTTAATTTTTTTGCAATTTTTTTTTTTAGGTAAACTATAAATTTAAATCATATCTACCTATAGCACTTCACTCAAATCCTTTATAATCCTGCCGTCTTGCCTTTCACCCTGGATAAAGAAGAATCCACAGGTGGTCATATCACTAATAAATAATAGAATGATCGTTCTTCCCCTATCAACTCTTTACTGCCTGCATAACTTCATGGTGAGCCCTGTAATTCATCAATACCAACTATGCTGGGATTTTGGCTAGATTGACTTTTATAAGTACTGTTTTTATTTCTTCTTTAATAATATTCAACTTTGTTCATTTATCCAATTTCAATAGATTTTGGTGGTTTTTTTGCTTTTGCAATTCTTTTTATTAATTAAATTTTATTTTTTAATATTAATTAGAGTTTATTCACTTTGTATCCCATGTGTATCCTTCTCCCTCGTTCCCTCCCAACCCCACCCTCCTTCTTTCATCCCCTTCCATTCCCCTCTCCAAGTCCACTGATAGGAGAGGTCCTCCTCCCCTTCCATCTGACACTAGCTTGTCAGGTATCAAAAGGACTGGCTGCAATGTCCTCCTCCGTGGTCTGGCAAACCTGCTACCCTTGGGGGAGGGGGAATCAAAGAGAAAGCCACTAAGTTCATGTCAGAGACAGTTCCTGTTCTCCTTTTAGGGAACCCGCTTTGATATTGAGCTGCCATGGGCTACATCTGAGCAGGGGTTCTAGGTTATATCCATGAATGGTCCCTGGTTGGAGTATCAGTCTCAGAAAAGACCCCTATGCCCAGATATTTTGGTTCTGTTGTTCTCCTTGTGGAGATCCTGAACCCTCCAGGTCTTTCTATCTCCCCCTTCTTTCATAAGATTCTCTGCACTCTGCCCAAAGTTTGGTTATGAGTCTCAGCATCTGCTTTTATACACTGCTGGATAGAGTCTTTCAGAGGCCCTCTGTGGTAGGCTCCTGTCCTGTTTCCTGTTTTCTCCTTCTTCCAATATCCATCCTGTTTGCTTTTCTGCATCAGGAATGATCATCTTACCCAGGGACCTCCTACTTGCTTCACTTCTTTAGGTGTACAGATTTTAGTATGTTTATCCTATATTATAGGTCTAGTATTCATTTATGTACTGTGTGTGTCTTTCTGCTTCTGGGATACCTCACTCAGGATAATCTTTTCTAGATCCCACCATTTGCCTGCAAATGTAATGATTTCTTTGTTTTTAATTGCTGAGTATTATTCCATTGTGTAAATGTACCACAATTTCTTTATCCATTTCTCCACTGAGGGACATCTGGGTTGTTTCCTGGTTCTGACTATTATGAATAAAGCTGCTATGACCATCCTTGAACAAATGTTCTTGTTGTGTTGTTGAACATATTTTGGATATATGCTTAGGAGTGCTATAGCTGGATCTCGAGGAAGCACTCTTCCTAATTGTCCGAGAAAGCACCAGCTTGCATGCAAGATATTTATTGTTTGTCTTGTGTACATTTGGGAGAGAGCTCTTCTTCCTCTCCCACGGCTGTCTTTTTCTCTGGTGACTGTCTGAACCTGTAGGCTGGACAGTCCTCTGGTGACTGTTCCATTCAGCAAGGCCAATGTTTCTTGGTGACTGTCTCATCCTGTAGGCTTTCTGTCTCTCTGGAGACTGCTTTGTTGTTGTGCTGATTTTTTTTAAACTAGCTGTAACATTATTTGTCATTATTTGGTGTTATTTTCTATGGTCTCTCAGTCATTTTCAATTTCTAGATTTCCAAATGTTTTCTCTAGCATTTTCATAGTTTGTGGTGTCAAATCAAACTAAAATCTTTGATCCAATTTACCTTGATTTTTGTGCATGTAAATGAGAGAAAGGAAATAGTTTCATTCTTCTTCCATATGTGGAAATGCACCTTTCCCAGCATCCTTTGTTAAACATGAACTTTATAAAACATATGTATGTCTTCTTTATTGTCTTTTAATGTTTTATCCTTACGGTTTTAATGTAATACATCATATCTCTGTGTGTAGCATAATGTGATTAATTTTCTTTTCCTACACAAATCCCATTTTTTTTCTCTCTCTTTCATTTTGTCTTTTGGTTTTGCCAAGGACTTATGAATTGTACTAAATATGAAGACAGCTTACTCTTCATAAGGGTAGCAGGAGCTCTCTCTGATATGAACTCTGTCGCCTGCTCTTTGATCACTAGGCAACAGAGGAAGAGGATGCAGCTAGTCCTGATGAGACTTGATAGCTGCAGTCAGATGACAGGAGAGTACATCATCCCCTTTCTGAGGCATAGCAGAGGGAGAGAGAAGAGAAGAGGAGGGAGAGTGGGTTGTGAAGGACACAAGGGAGGGGCCTACAATCAATCAGGATATGAAATGAGTAAATTATAAAAAAATTAACAATAAAATAAAACAACAACAACAAAGAATTGAGGACTGTCCCATCTTGTAGGCTGTCCGTTTATCTTGTGACCGTCCCACTAAGCATGCTGTCTGTTTAACTGGTGACTGTCCCATCCTGTAGGTTGTCTGTTTCCCTGGGGACTGCATTGTTGTTGTGCTGAGATATTCTGTTTAGTTGATAAGGTCAGCATTCACAGTTATAAACTCTCTTAAAAACTGCCTTGTTTGTACCTCTGAAATTATTGTAATTGGGACATTAATTTTTATTTGACACTAGGATTACACTTTTTACCTCATCAAGGATAGTTTTTTAACATAATATATTCTGATTGCACTTTTATCTCCCACCACTCTCAGATTTTTCCCATGTCTTCTCCCATTTGAATCCACACTCTTTCTGCTTCTCTTCCCAGAAAACAAATGGACTTCAAAAGACTAATCACAGTAACAAAATAAAACAGAAGAAAAACAAACAAACTACAAACCAGAACAAGACAAAACAAACAAACATTAAACACTGAAACAAAGAAAAGGCAGAAGCATATATAAACACAGAGATACTTTCACATGTAGAAAAACCATAAAAACACAAAACTAGAAACCATAATATATACATAAAAGGCCTGAAAAAATTCTGACAAACATTAAAGACAAACAGCC
This sequence comes from Rhombomys opimus, assembly GCA_010120015.1. Taxonomy (NCBI): domain Eukaryota; kingdom Metazoa; phylum Chordata; class Mammalia; order Rodentia; family Muridae; genus Rhombomys; species Rhombomys opimus. The sequence goes on along the minus strand of REGO01000468.1, from coordinate 1,073,762 downwards.
TCTACAAATGCTTTTTATTTAGTTTTTTGTTGACCATATAAACTTGGAAACAGTGCCTGTCCTTAGTGGGAACTAGAAAAGATCATCCCGAGTGAAGTAACCCAGAAGCAGAAAGACACGAAAGGCATATTCTCACTTATAAGTGAATATTAGATATATATTATTGGATAAACATACCAAAATCTATACACCTAGAGAATCTAAGCGAGGGAGGGGCCAAGATGGCGGCACCAGGAGAACATTCTACCTGAGAAGCGGGACAACACACTCCGTGCAGCGACCAGGAGACTGAACTCTGAGCCCTAAAACAACAGTTATCGTGATTTCCAAATGAGGGGAGGCTCCCACGGCGTGGGAATCAGTCAGGTCCACTCTCTGCTGCCCAGCCAGAACCCGGAAGAGAACCCGGGTAACGTGGGCTTTGGGTCTCCGGGCTGGAGCCGCAAGCCTGCGTGTCCCAACCACTTTCCCAGGCTGATTGGTGGGCACAAGGGTGCCTGAGACTGGGAGTCCCAGCCGCAAGAAAACCCCAAGGGGAAGGAATGTTGCAAGACTGATCACGGGTCACCCAGTCTTTCCCTGGAAGGTCTCTTGGACCGCGGGTACCGGCCGCCATCACAACTGAGCTCCGCCGCACACGGAGAGCAGCTGCGCGCCCAGCTCAAATCCCTACTCCCTCTTGGGAGGAGGCAGGGGGCGGCCAGCAGAATATGCCACAGACCATATTGTCTGTACCCCAACCCGAGATTGGGGCTGAGAAAGCCCAATCCTCTCGGGCACTCCCCCAAACGCTGCCATAACCCGGCCGCGGCAGAGCGGAAGGATAAAGAGGCGCACAGCGGCTTCACAGTGCCGGAACTCCACTGCTGCCGGCTGCTCGTAGCAAACAAACCACAGCTCGGGATCTGGGACTGTGGACATTCTACTCATTGTGAGATTCTCCTGGGTCCAGCGCAATAAGGTATAGCAGCAAGTTCTATCATAGGCGCTCCCCCCCCCCCGACCCCTGGCCGAGAAACCACGCCTCAGGATCAGACTGAGAAGCCCCAACCCCTTCTGGCACTCTCCTGAGAGCACCTCCATAAGCTTGCCCTAGCGGAGGGGAAGGTCAGAGGGAAGGACAGAGAGGCAGCCTGCCAAGGACACAGCACCCTCTCTCCAGCTCACCCAGCAGCCCCTAGCAGAGAAACCCAAGCTCTGGATCTGAGGGCACTCAACCCTACCTGGTACTCTCTCGGGATCAGCAAACATAGGTCTACCGCCAGGCTGCTTCTGGCAGAGAGATCAGGGCCCGGGATCTGGGATTGAGAACACTCAACCTAACTCTTTCCCGTACCACCCCAGGACCAGTCAACATAACCCCTCCTGGCAGAGGGAAAGGACAGAGAGGGAGCACACAGGAAAGGAGGACACCAAGTACTGTGGCCACAGTGTCACAGAGCTGACTCTTAGCCTACCCATGCACTCTCCGCAGCAGGACCAAATCAGAGAGTAGTGAGCAAGGGGAACCCCTGTGCATTCCAACTGGTCCTGCAAGAGAGTGAGTGAGCCTTCTAGGGAGAGTTTGCCCCAGACACAGGGCCTCTCCACAGAAGCAACGAGACGAGATCCCTGCCACCTAACCCCTAGTGTGGGCACCATAGGGATTCTTGGGATAGCGACCCCAACACTGAAGCCTCTACCTTGAGGGTCCACCAGTGTAATCCAGGCAAACAATCCCTGGATCTCAGACAGAACTGCATAATAGTGGCCTACAGGCCACTGCAATAGTCAGAGAATCCATGCATGCACACTGTGCCCAATAAAAGCGCAGGCGAATAGCGCGAGCATCACATTCCTTACTTATGCAAAACTGAAACCACAGTGCACACTCCAAACCAGTGGACCTCACTCATCTTCCTGAAAAAACACTCCAGAAAACAGAAAGAGACGATCATAGCCCGAACTACAATCTCGAGGAACAAACAGTGAGGATTATAAATAACCAGATGGCTAGAGGCAGACATAAGAACACTCCCAACAAAAATCAGGACATAATGACCTCAACAGCAACCCCACAAACAATGGACACTTCAATTCACTAGATATACAAGAAAATTACCTCAAAACTATGCTTCTCCAGCTATTAGAGGCCCATAAAGATGAAATGAACAAAGCCCTCAGAGAAATAGCCAAAGAAATCAAGACTAACCAAGAGGAAACAAATCGTGCTCTCAGAGAAATGACCAGGAAAATTGAGGCAAACAAAGAAGAAATGCAAAAAGCTCTCAAAGAAATGTCCACACAAATGAAGGCAAATAAAGAAGAAATAAACAAAGCTCTCATAGAAATACAGGCAATTATAGCCAAAGAAGTAGAGGCACAATTAGTGATACATAGAGAGGAAACAGACAAAAAAAAGAAGCTGTCATTGAAAAGCAGGACTCTACATTCAAACAGATGAAGGAAATGGTGCAAGATATGAAAACAGAATTAGAATCAATAAAGAAAACACAAATAGAGAAAAACCAGAAGCTGGAGAACATAGAGAAAAGATCAGGAACTGCAAAGGTAAGCATCACCAACAGAATACAAGAGATGGAAGAAAGAATCTCAGGAGCTGAAGATACACTTGCGGAAATTGACGCGTCTCTCAAAGAAAAAATAAAATCAGAAAAGTTCCAAACACAAAACATCCAAGAAATCAAGGACACCATGAAAAGACAAAACCTAAGAATACTTGGAGTAGAAGAA